>JAOTRA010000022.1:1477821-1488531 GCA_026260255.1 Pseudolaguvia tuberculata
CACACACACACACACACACACACACACACACACACACACACACACACACACATTTACTCCTATGGGCAATTTAGAATTATCAATCAGACTAACGTACATGTTTTGGACTGTTGGAGGAAACCGGAGTACTGAGGGAAAGCCGCACAAGTGCGGGGGAGAACATGCTAACTCCGCACAGAAAAATCCCAAACCTTCTTGTTGTGAGGCGACCTTGCTAACCACCACTTGTCATGTACACTACAAAAATGTTCATGTATATTTGCCCCAAGTATAAAGTAGCAGTGTTGAGCTGTTGAATAAATATTCCCATAACCACCAGTCTGCTACTTCTTGGTCCCTGAGAAAGGCCCTTATCCCTCTAGTAGATAAAAAAAAAGTGACACTCTGGATAAAGTCTTTATTTAGTAAGTTTCTGTCAAAGTGGAGGGTCAGCTATAATAGCACCCTTGGAGCAGAAAGGGTTAAGGCTCTTGCTCAAGGACTAAACAGTGGCGGATTTGACGGTGATGGGGCTTCATACCCAGGTCTTCCTTGGAGATGGTGAGGTTTGAACCTAGGTCTTCCTGGTCTGCCTTAACCATTTGAGCCACCACTACCACAGCATAAGAGTGTCTGTCGAATGGCAGAAATATTAGAGGGCAATTGCAGTGTGAGTATCTCCCTATCTGAGACCAAAATAAATCTGTAAGCTCTCTAAATATAATATCTATCACAATGTTTCCTGAAAAGACTACAGCGAAAACAGAACCCAAATAAGATGTCAGATGTAACCCTGATTGATTATGTAAGAGACATGATTAACAGTTAGTGTTCAGCTTGCTTAGGAGCACAAAAGCCATGAAATTCATTCCCATTTTTATTCTAAGCATATACAGTCTCTCTCACTCACTTTAATTAGTCAGTAATTCGTACCTCTTTGTACTCCAAGGCAGTTTACTAGCAAAAGTCGTTATAATTTTCCCCCACTGCAAAAAAATGCCAGATTCATTTTGTCTTTATTTAGAGTTAGAAAAAAACAGCCTTGATTGTCCGATCATTCCGACATACATATAACAGAGCTTTTTCTTCAGTACTCATCAACCATGTGCCTGAAAAATCTATTGTAAAAAAAAAAAAAGATTGCATGGTTTTTGCAATCTATGGGAAAGTCTTGATCAGGTAGAACAGAGAACGTCTTTTTATCACTGATCTGGAATCAGTTGCATGTTTTCTGTTGTAATAGGATATGTATAATTTGAATAGCAACACCATTACACTGACAATCACCTGATGTGGCATGTGGAATGTTATATTCTTCACCTCCTGTGTCTTTTAATACAACCATGTCAGCTGCATCTTATGCTGGTTAATGAGTTGGAGGCGCATGGTGCCTAATGACTAGTTTTATGAAAGAAAATCTTATTTAAAAATTTTATATCAATCTGTTACAGGAAACAACATAAAGAGCTTTGCGTTGCACAAATGCAGCTTTATAACATGGATTGAATGTGTAACAATGTCACTATGAAGGAAACTTCTCCTTTGACCAGCCACTTTTGCAATAAAATGTATTTAAATATGTTCTTTTTTATGTTATGTCACTATTTGTTTATAGTTCCATGTTGCTATTTGCATAAACTCTCAAATCACATCCAACTAAAAGTCACAGTGGCTGTGTAGCTGTTAAAATAGGGTACCAGCTGAACAAATAACACCATATTAGCCTGGGACCTGGGCTGAACTGGCCTGTAGGGACCTTCAGAAGACACACACTGTCACACATTCACACATATTGTGTCCAACAGACACATATGACGTAGACGCACATACTTTTTACTAGAATGTAAAAATAAAGTCTGGAACAAACAAACAAATTTTATTCTAATGTTTGCCAAGTTTGGCTGTTGGTTTAAAAAATAATACAGGGTTATTCATTAACCTCCTACTATGGTATTGTATATTACTACCAAAAAGCAAACGGAATACATCGTTTGGACGTAAGGGACTGCTGATCACTGCCACTTGAGCCCTTAATTTCTCAGTGTTTAAACAAAGTAAGTTACTTTAATTAAAGGCATCTGCCAGATGTTATGAACATCTTATTTAAGATTCCTGTTTAGAAATTCATTTCTTGTAGCAGCATAAAATAATTCTAAAGCATAAATAAGCATACAACATGCGTCTCTGTTCTAATAATAAGCAGTACTAAATACGGATAATCTGTAAATCTCTTTCCTCCTTTAAATATTAACATTCAACAATGTACTGTTTAAGAATTAATTTAATGTCTAAAAGACTAAGAGGTCATGTGGGTTTGATATTCACTACTTCTGAATTTAGCCAGCAAATATATTTCCATCCATTTCCATTACCCTTATTTGCATTAAGCAAGTATAAAATACTAATGCTAATTACAGTGAAATAACAATCCGTCTAATTTCTGATTAATTTTTATCTGAACAGATACTGAACTTAAATAACAATCAAAGGTCCTGTAAATCCAATTAACTAAATTAATGTTACACAGTTAAAAAGTACCATGGCTCCAATATTGCATGAGGCCATAATTCCATTGATTATTGACAAAAATGACATTATTATTGTAGAAAATAAATAACTTAATCGACTCTCACACTTGGCTAGTTTGGCTCGTTAGGCGCATGGAGTGTTTCAGGTGCCTCTGGGGCAGGAGGCATTCAGGATCTCCTTTAGGGGCCCAAATTTGGCAGCTTTGTGGTACTAGTGCTCGAAACCTGATCAATGCCACTTTACTACTATCATAAGTGGCTGTGATTTGATAACATTGTAACTGGCAATAACATTCCATCATCCATGTCTTTTTGCAATCTGGAGTTTGCATGCTCTCCATGCACTTGCATGGATTTGCTGAGAGTACTCCGGTTTCCTCCCACAGTCCAAAAACATGTACAATAGGTTGATTGGTTACACTAAATTGCCCATAGGAGTGAGTGTGAGTGGCTGTTCGTCTATGTGTGGCGTCCTGTCCAGGGTGTACCCCTGCCTCTTGTTCTATGGGCACTGGGATAGACACCAGTAGACTCCTGTGACACCGGATTCACAGGAGAATATGCAGGTTATAAAATGAATGAACATGCACATTTAGATAGAAGTTATTTTGGGCACTTAGATAGAAGTTATTTTGAATCAGGAATTGTATACTGTCCATCTCCACACACCACTATCCGATTTCAATACCAGAGAGTTGGTTCAGATCAGTCTAGTAGATGATGCCAGTAGATCCAAACAAATAGAACCCTGCCAGAACACCAATGGTGAATTGGGTTTTTGAGAATGTAACAACGCGACGTATTTACAGTAAGGCATTATGATTAAAAAGATTTAGTGTTTTTCAGTTCAAGTTCTTGAAACTTTATTGTCATTTCAATCATATACTGTATATCAGATGCAGCACACAGTGAAATGAAACGTTTTTCCATGACCCTGTGGTTCTACACAAAACCACATAGAATTACACAAGACAACAAAGAGCCGCAAAACCATGGGCATAAAGTGCACAGTGTGTAACTTGATGCTGACAATGCAAAAATAGACAGTACAGACATTAATTGAGACTCTGGACAGTGGAATGACCTAAAATACAAAACATAACACACTATACAGGTATTTAAAGACAGATCAGAATATTAAGGATGATGCAGGTGAATAACAAATTAAAATAGGAAGATAAATTGTGCAATAAGCAGCAAGATTGATCATGTAAAAAGCATTTAAAGTGTTTGTGCTAAACAGAAAATGTTTACTCGTCTTTAAATACACAGTTTAAAGGATAACTTTGCCTATTTTAGTACATTTATTATATTTGGCACTCTTATCCATATTTTATTTTTATCTCAACAAAGTTATTGTGGGTTAAAGGGCTGGTATAGCTTCTTGTGTTGAAAATATCCTAACCAATAAAAAAGCAAGGGGCAGTGCGGTGGTGTAGTGGTTAGCACCCAAACTTTTCTCTGCTCCTCTGGGGTAATCTCCTAGGCCAAACCCCCACTGTACCCCTGCATCTCCTTCATCCTTCATCACGTACATGTTTCTGGACTTTGAGGGGAAACCCGAGTACCCGGAGGAAACCAAAGCAAGCGCAGGGAGAACATGCAAACTCCACACAGAAAGACACAACTTTCTACAACTTGTTAATAGTTTATTGTGCAGAATATTAATGGTGGATTTAGGAAGAGAATAAAGGACAAGCAGGGTTACAGTGGGGGTATCGTCCTGTTGTGTTTTTGGCCTAGGAGATTAGGAGCCCAGAGGAGCAGAGAAAAGTTTGGGCTTACCAAAGGTCTTTAAGGTTGTTGCACCTCTAAGTGTGGAATGCTGAAGATTTTTATGGGCCTATGGTTCCATGTCTGGCTGCTAGCTGCCATGACACGAAAGGAATGAGTGGAGAGCCAGAGGATTGGGTTTGTCTCTTCAAAGGATTTAGATAAGTGATGTGGAAAAGATAATTATGTATGGTAAAATGGGATACAGAGGTGGAAGAAAGGATTAAATGGGGATGAATACAGTGCAACTAGCATGTGGTTAGTTTAAATAAAAAGTTCATACCTGATAAGTAGGTAGGAATAGAACTCACGGGGATCTGAGCAAGGGATATAATGCTGCAGGACAGGACAGGAAGACATGGACATAGACAGGACAATGGTAGGCAGGAAAGGAAGCAGGTAGCCACTGAGGTATGCTGAAAAGCAATTCTCGGAGCAAGACCATTGAGAATGGCTTCTCGGAAATCAGTCATAAGATTTCTGAGCTACGGTTTTAGTTGAATGTGGTTGTCGAATAACCAAGTTACGGACTAAGAGTCTGAAGTGTTGGCTAAGAGTTTTAGGTGTCTGGGTGTATGAGATGCTCAGAGGAAGGATTGTTGTTGAGCGGAGATAAGAGTGAGTCAAATTGCATTATGACCGGTGAACATGATCTGCCTTTGTTAAATAATTTAGACTACTGCTGCTTTGTTGGAGTGAATGAGTATTGATTTTTCTAGACCATTCGTGCCCCAAAGGATGGGCACCATGATTATGTGTTATATCTTTAACTATGGTGGAGAATGCACATGACAGTGGGTTAATTTGCCTGTTCTGGTAAGTCTTTGGAGGTAAACCTCCATAGTAACCACCAAAGCGTTGAGGACGTTGCATCAGCATATAATTGGTTGCTTTTGAAAGGACTAATAAAGTTAATTGAGGAAAAAAAGAAAATGCAGAATAAATCCTGGATGAGAGGAGTTGCCAGAAGTAAATTTCTATTTTGCAGGCGTCGTCGCAGCTTTTGACAGAAGGTTTTTTGAGATATTATCCTGATGTCCTAGTTGAGGTGGCTAGAAGTGCTGGCAGTGCTGCTAATAAGAAGTTGGAATGAAGCAGGGAGATTCATGTTATTGTATTTTCTAGTGGCTGCTAAGGTTTGTATTTTAATTGGAGTGATGTTTTGCTACTCATTCTGCTGGTGTGGTAGTGTTGTGAATCTAGGCATTTCTTGCATAAGCCTAACCTTAGAATGAGCAGGTATGGAGGACCCTATCCATGCTGCACACCACCTGCCCCCCCTGATACAGGACAGGTTGCCCCTTTTTGACTTTCCCTTTTAGAAATGGGACTGTTTACCTTTTTTATTGGCTTACAGCTGACTGAGGGGTGGTTAGTACTGTCACCTAACAGCAAGAAGATCCCGGGTTTGATTGCCTGGCCAAGGGTTTCTGTGCGGAGTTTGCATGTTCTGAAAATGATTTGATGTATGGGTAGTGAAAAAGGTATGATATGTAATAATGGAATCCTGACCATTGTAAACAATAAACTACTATGAAAAACCTGTTGTCTGAAGCTGTCGAGAGGGAATTCTTGTGACAAAACCGGTGACGGAGAACGACTCACCAGATCTTAATGGCATGGTCGATAGTAGCATATTGCATGAAACAGTCTTGGGCTAGGATGAGGCTGTTAATGCTTGGGACATGGATACCATGGGGATAAATCAATTATCTCTTCAATGGTCTATTTCTTTTCAGACTATTTATAGATTGTGACGCCTAAAAGACTGATACGAGGTACTGAAAATGGTGGTTTGTTGATGGGACCTATAAATCCCTCTTCTTCAGCTAGAAGCCTGTCCGGTTCTGCGAGGGAAGACTGAAGGTTAGAGGATGTATAGGAGGTTTATATGGAAGCTTTCTTTACCTGGATGACAATTGTTTATTAAACAACATACACACAAATTTATTTTAATTTGTTTCAATGTGACTTAACGGAACTGGACTGGAAGGGACTGGACTGGTGGTCCCTAAGCTGCAGACATTGGACTGGTAACAGTCTGTGGATCAATTGGTATCGGGCTGTGCAATAAATCATTAATTATTTCTGTTTTTGTCCATTATCTGAGTCAGAAGGATCGTTTATTTTGAAATGAAATAGTGAATAGCGAATAGACAGAAGAGTCTATGACTTCCAAGAAAAAGAAAGCTTTAACAGGCAATATCAAGAGTCGAACTTTAAATATGGATTTATGGCGACAGTTGATTCCCACACACCAAAACCTGCTCTGTATAATATGCTGCGAGCGGATATCTAATGACGCAATGAAGCCTTGTTACTTGAGACTTATGTTTATGTCATACATTATACTCATGTTATGTTATTTGTTGGCGCAATAAAATTGTCAAGCCTTGACTGGTCTGTGATGATTAAAAGGTTCTAGGCAACTGTGTGCTACGGACTATATGGCAACCAAAGACACAATTGCGGGTGTGCTGGCAAAGGTGTTCACAAATATTTGCCAGTTTTCTTCTGTAGATCTTTAAGGAATACTGTTTATATGTGTGAAAATATGTATAGTAGGTATGTGTATCTTGTATCCACTGCGTAAGGAAGCCCTACTGTGTTCACATTTGTCACCCGAGATGTCGTTTTTATTAATGATTACTTCTTCTACCCGCCAACAGAAAGTATAAATCTGACCTTACAGATACAGTCATACAGCAATGGAGTAAATCTAATCTGTAACAGATAACTGTTAAATATACTATATGGATGAGATAATAGATGTTTTTCTTGATTCTTTGTCAGCATTTGACCATTTTCTCCTTTCAGCTAATTACATAAACGTAGATTTACACCAGCAATGATGCAGCATGACGAGGCAAATGGAAGTTATTTATATTTAATGACTGATGGGAATATATCGTATTAGGATTAAGGCAGAGTTTTCAACACAAGGTTTAGTCAGATTGTAAACAACTTGAAAGCATGACAGTGAAGCATAGTGGTGATTAAAAGATAATTCGGTAATTCCTTTTTTTTTAAAGAGGGTGGCGCGGTGGCGTAGTGGTTAGCACGGTCGCCTCACAACAACCGGGGATCTGTCTGTGCGAAGTTTGCATGTTCTCCCCGTGTTTGCGTGGGTTTCCTCTGAATACACCGGTTTCCTCCCACAGTCTAAAAACATGCAGATTAGATCGATTGGTGATTCTAAAATTGTCCATAGGAGTGAATGTGTGTGTGAATGGGTGTTTGTCTATGTGCTGCCCAGAGATGGACTGGCGACCCGTAACGGGTGTACCCCCGACTCTCGCCCTATGTGCGCTGGGATAGCATGGGATCTTGCATGGGATTTCTCTGGATACTCCGGTTTCCTTGATAATTCTAAATTGCCCATCAAAGTGAGTGTGGGAAATAAGTAGGTTAAAAGATGAATGAATAAAAGTTGTATTAGCTACAATTTAGAAATTGCAGGCAGTTTGAATTAAATGCATATGGTTTAAATCAATTGTTGTTTCTTTAATGTATATAAATTGAAATACATTGTCTTTCTCACACAGGCCTAATTAGTGAATAAGTGTGCTGTGGCTCATCGTGACCACTCAAGTGGATATGGGGTTGGCATGATCAGTCTGGCTAGCTGGCAGAGGCGGGATTATGCTGACGTGCATCCAGCATGACTCCGCTGGACCTGTGGCTCTCGCGTTCCATCCCCATGTGCCTCCTGCTGCAGAGCCTGGTGCTCATGGCCCTCTGCTTCCCATCAGCCAGCATGTGCCCCAAAGGGTGCGTGTGTCAGCGGGCTGAGTACCCACCCTATGGCCTCAACGTAACCTGCAGCCTGGCAGAGCTGAAAGAGATACCGTCAGATCTACCTGCAGATACGGTGCTCCTTCAACTGGACCGCAACCAAATCCATGCAGTGCCTGAGCGCGCTTTCCAGGACCTGAGGATGTTACGGAGGCTGAACCTGTCCCATAACTCAGTGGAGACATTAGGCGAGAGTGCATTTGTGGGTCTGGAGGGCTCACTGGAGCTTCTTGACTTGTCACACAATCGCATTGTAAGTGTGCACAAGGATGCATTTGCACGACTGAAGGCACGCGTACTGGTGCACGACAACCCATGGCACTGCGACTGTGCATTGCAGCAGGCACTGGGAGGCATGGCACATAATCATGAAGCGGCAGCACGTGTCCTGTGCCGCAGCTCTGAGTTGAGGGATCAGGAGGGACGTCCGTTCCTGGCAGTGGATGCCGATCTGTGCAACCTGGCCAGACGCACCACCGACTATGCCATGCTGGTGACCATGTTTGGCTGGTTCGCCATGGTCATTTCCTATGTTGTCTACTACGTCAGGCAGAACCAGGAGGATGCACGGCGCCACCTGGAGTATCTCAAGTCTCTACCAAGCAAACCCAGGAAGCCAGATGAACCAGAGGACATCAGCACAGTGATGTGACGTCATTGTTTACGCCGATAAGGCCTTGACTGAGTTGGTGGGGAAAAAATAGGGACAAAATTTCTGATTCCCGGAGAGCAATTTAATCTATTCAAGCTAAGACACCAATCATAGATGTAGTCTAATATTTAACATGTGTCTTCTCTTTTTCCAGTTGTGCATAACTGTTACAAAGTACTTAGGTCAGATTTGTAATACTTTTTCCTAACTCTTCCTGTGTCCACAAGAGATTTTACTTTCATAAGTGGCATTAGTATAATAATTACTAGCTCTTTAAAGAGGAGATGGCATAAATGTCCTGCTTCAGACATTGGAGCATGTGGTTTTATGTTGGTAAACATAAACATACCAGCTGGTAAAACTTAATCCAAAGTACATATTACACCCTATTTCTAATTACAAACAGTTGTGTAACTCTAGGGATGCACAGATACCATTGCTTACGAGTGTAAATACTTTTTTGGGAGGTGGAATTAATTAGACGGCTCTCTGGCTTTCCCTTGCTATTTTCTCTGCGGCGTGGTGGCATAGTGATTGGCACAGTCGCCTCACAACAAGAAGGTTCCAGGTTCGATTCCCATGCTGGGGATCTTTCTGTGTGGAGTTTGCATGTTCTTCAATCTCTTCTGGGTGATAGCTTTATAAGCTAACCAAAGTAGCATACTTTTGCGAATACAGTGTGTTATTCGTGCATTATTTAATTCTGGTTATGGCCCTTGCTCGTGTTTATTAGAACTAACAAGTACTTACTACGTTTTTTGGTTTTTGCATTTGAAAGTGTAGTATTCTATTCCTTTACCGACTCACTTACCTGCTTGCTACGATTATCGTTTATATGTTGTTTAATAGATATCCTGTTCCGCAACATGGATCCTTTGCATGATGCTTCTCACAAAAACATGCAGATTAGGTGGATTGGAGATTCTAAATTATCCATAGGAGTGAATGTGTGTGTGAGCGGTTGTTTATCCATGTGTTGCCCTGTGATGGTCTAACGACCCGAGCAGGGTGTACCCCTTGCCTCTAGCCCATTTGAGCTGGGATAGGTACCAGCCGACTCCAGCACGCATCAATTCAGACCCCGAATTAGAGAATAAGCGGGTAAGAAAATGAATGATTGAATGAATGAATGAATGAATGATCGAACGAACGAACAAACGAATGAATGAATGAATGAACAAATGAATGAATGAATGAATGAATGAATGAACGAACGAACGAACGAACGAACGAACGAACGAACGAATGAATGAACGAATGAGTGAATGAATGAATGAATGAATGAACGAACGAACGAACGAACGAACGAACGAACGAGTGAATGAATGAATGAATGAATGAATGAATGAATGAATGAATGAATAGCCATTCTGTTGCTACATTTAAAGTTTTTGGTATTTTGTCTTTTTCCGGGTATGTGAGCGCACTATTGGGCCAATACTGATACTAGTATACCACCTACCGATACCAGCACTGGCATCTGTGCATTCCTATTAACACTTTTTTGACCAGTACAGGTATTTATGTGTTTTGATCTCAGGTTTAAATGTCAAGATGACTTTTAAAACCCCAAAAGTTTTTTTATTTTGGATTTTAATATGAAACTTATTTAAGTGTCCTCTTCTAACAGATGGATATACATGATATTGTTCAGGACAATGTGTTCAAAAACACATTAAAAACATTCGATTCCCTTTAAACTCCATAGACTTTATTAGCTAATTGATAATCAAAGATAAAGGGGCACAACGCTTCGTCAACTGAAATTGGACGTTTCTTCCAACCTTCGGAAAAAAGGTCATGTTTACATAATTTTCATTACCTCACTGTTGTTAATCTGTGCTTGTTGAACAGTGTAATCCTAGAGTGTCAGTATTGATTTCTTTATGCTCCACAGAAACTTAGCAGTGACAAGCAGTCATCCTTTTTTGTCTTAGGTCTTCACAGGCTTGTTATTGGTGTCTCTTGTATCCACATATATTT
>JAOTRA010000022.1:1496970-1532962 GCA_026260255.1 Pseudolaguvia tuberculata
TGTGTGTGTGTGTGTGTGTGTGTGTGTGTGTGTGTGTGTGTGTGTGTGTGTGTGTGTGTAAACAGTTCTGGATGGCTTGAGATGGGGTGACACCCGAAGTCATAATGGGAACGTAATGATTAAACCAATATATGACGTTCCAGATCCAGCGCGGAGAACAGCAACCAAACATATCAGATCACCATAATACCCGATATCTATGAGTCCCCACAATCTGCTCCTTTGTCTAAAGCGAACTAACACTGAAATGCCTGATTAAATAAATGTGTCTTTATTCTTGACCTTATCATTCCATAAACTTTTTCATAGAGAAATAATCACATGGATCAAAAGAAACGTCAATTAAACAATCAAATGTCAAATGACTGGGTATTTTTATCCCTTTGATTGTTTGGTGGTTGTATATTTGGGTATGTGCTGGAAGACGTCTGTGGTATGATGGGATAATTGCATCCTGCGCTGCGTGTCATCTTCTGATGTGATGCACTGCCGTGTTATTTGAATTTACAGAAGCTAATGAAGCCTTTAGAAAGCACAAACCCGCAGTGAAAAAAAGAGAGCAGACGACGACTCAAGAAAAGACTGTGTATGTGTGTGAGTGTTTTCAATCAGCCAACATGCCGTGAGAGATCTCACCATCTCTATTTCAAAGACTATGTGAACCAATAACAGCTTTTTTTGGCAAACGAACGCTCTGTAACAGCATCCAAATACTAATACGAATTATTAGTACAATATCAGTGATTTTTCACCCAACCAATTTTTCACCTAGTTTTCATCATTCGGGGTCACAGGGGTCTGCTAATGCCTATCCCAGCTCACATAGTAGGAGAAGTAAGGGTACACAGTCCATGGCAGGGCAACACATAGACAAACAACCACACACACACACACACACACACATACATACACTCCTATAGGCAATTTAGAATCACTAATCGACCTAATCTGCATATTTTTGGACTGTGGGAGGAAACCAGAGTACCCAGAGGAGACCCACGTATGCGAAGAACATGCAAACTCCACACAGAAAGATTCCTGGGACCTTCTTATTGTGAGGTGACCGTGCTATCCACTACGCCGCCCTAATTTTCATCAGTTATTACTGCGCCTCAAAAAAAGGCTG
Organism: Pseudolaguvia tuberculata; assembly: GCA_026260255.1. NCBI lineage: Eukaryota > Metazoa > Chordata > Actinopteri > Siluriformes > Sisoridae > Pseudolaguvia > Pseudolaguvia tuberculata. The sequence continues at coordinate 1,498,097 of JAOTRA010000022.1, forward strand.
GATTGAAACAAACACATAATATCGATATTTACGTCGGTCTTACTGTCAAACATCAAAGGTCTTTCATCCCAGAACATGTTTTGGCTTTGTATGTTTGTATCTCTGTTTCTTCCTCTAATACTCTATTTCTCTATTCCACTTATTTATGACTTCCAAATGGAGGACAAGACATGGACATTTGACACTGGGATTTTTCCTTTGAGAGTGATGTTAATGATAGAAATCCATGTGACTCATTTGAGCTCATCGTGCCTGTCCTATTTAACAGCTGACACTTTTTAATATGCCGTTTATACGTTTACTCTACACGTTTTAGGATTTCATGATTATCTATAACATAATATTTACACAGAATAAGTGTACATAATTAGAATGAATGAATAAATGAATGAATAATATATACAATATTTTCACTTAATAGTTTTAGCAACAAAACTACATAAGCGTCTTAAACAAATGTTAAACCTCATTTAGCGTTACTTGATTACTTGCTATCCTAAAACTACAGTTTATACTGTTAGCTAATAAAAGCATTAAGCAGAAAAAGAGAACAAACTTTAATAACTTTGAAAACTAGTCTACTTCTGTGTATGTGTGTGAAGGACCCACAGGTACATTGCCAACCAAACGGAAGCCGGAAAGAAGATTGGTAATTACAGTAAAAGAATGTGTGTGATGATTCCAGTTCCTCCAAATTGGCATACCAAGCAGAATTGGAGAGCATTAATTAGACCAGCCTCTGACATCCCCTTATTAGGAAAGGGAAAGACACGACCTGTCTCAAAATCCTTGACACTGTTTAGGAAACAATCCTGTTCTTATTCTTGCCATTTAATCCACTACAGTTTAGTTTCTTTTCTTTCTTTTTTTTTTTTTTTGTAGCTGATGTTGTAACAGGAATTTCGGGTTAATGAGAGCAGCCAGAGGAAAGCATATGATGAAAGAAAAGCAGTCTGAGAAACAGCATGAGGACCAAACACTGAAACACTGAGAGGAAACAGACTCGTTAAGGAAGCCAGCGTCTCCAGGGTGACACTGGATAGTAGGACTAAGCTTAATGTGAATGACTGTATAAGAACGCTTGGTTAGTCATACACAAATGTGTTTTAGACTCAGGGAGGACATAGAAGAAAAGAAAGAAATCCTCAAACTGGTGGAAGAGATAGATATTTAACTGTTTAAACAATTGCAGAGAAGCAGTATTAACGTCACATTGCACGGTTCATTAAATCTACACAAATTACACAGGATTTTAATGTCCCAAGGATGCAGTCTAAATGACCTATAGTGTCATAAGGCCTATGCTGAGATTTATTTGAGTTACAAGATGGCATAAAACAATTGCTACACAAAACCACAGCCGCATATATTAAATCATTCATCTTCTTACCCGCTTATTCCCAAATTCGGGGTCACGGGGCTCTGCTGCGCCTATCCCAGCACACATAGGGCAAGAGGCGGGGGTACACCCTGGACAGATCGCCAGTTGATCCCAGGGCAACACATAGACAAACAACCACTAACAAACTCCTATGGACTAATCTGCATATGAATATATATAGAAATGAATGTGTGTGAGTGGTTGTTTTTGGTTGTGGTTGTTTATGGTTGTGGTTGTTCACCAACACTTTTGTAGAAATTGACTCACTTGGCTGAATATTAGATACTTTTTGATACTTTCGTTTTGCACTAAATCATTATTGCAAAAGCTGTTTGGATTAAAATGAGCCATTTCTTGTAAAAAAAAAAATAAATAAAATCTTGATTAGAAATATATTTCAGCGGCACATTAGGTCAGTTTGTACACAAGCGGCAAGACTTTTGTCAGGAACTGTGTTTATAGAAACTGTATATTTTCATGCATTCATTTACATTTAGCGCATTTGGGAAGGAGGAAACCGGAGTACCCAGAGAAAACCCACCCATAAATAAAAATGCAGACCCATAAATAAAAATGCAGGCAGTTTAACAGGTACATGGCTACCTGTCAAATGCTTGCTCCTTTTTGGATTTCTCCAAATCTTTGTCCATGGTTTTTTCTGTATTACCCCTGCACTTTGGGCAATACCACTTTCCCTTAGGCTTATGATTGAGACCAACACAAGAAAAATAAAACCATTCGATAGGACACTCGTCATTGTCACAGCCGGGAGAACATGAGAATCCTGTGGAAATATTAATAAACTGTAATAACAGCAGGTTTCAGCAGGACCATTTGACATTAAAACAAATGTTAAACAAAAGTGAAAAGTTTTAAATGTTTTATCTATCTGTCTCTCTCTTTCTCTTTATATTGTACTTTAAAATAAAGAGTATAGATATATTTTTTAATAAATATCATTCTCTCTAATACTCTCTCACTTCTCTGTGTCCATCTTTCTTTCTACACTCATTTATCTATTTATTTTTTTATTCATTAATGCACTGTTTTTATAATATATGACCTGAGCAAGTGGTGTAAAAAGTCTTTCTCTCTCTCTCTCTCTCTCTCTCTCTCTCTCTCTCTCTCTCTCTCTCTTGATAACTGAAGGTCCAGCAGGACATAATATGACTGGTGCTCCTACAGGACTGCTTTCAGGTTAAAATGATTAAGCTAAAATCAGTTGAGACCATTTTGGCATCCTTCCAACTGCTGGTCTACAGAAGATCTTTAACCTTTAATCTTTAAATGAATGTAACTGACTGGACAGCCATCGTAACAGAAACATTCACATCCACCTGCATGGAAAATCAATTACAATACAAGAGATGCAGCATTACAGACAGGATTGTATTTCTCAGATTAATATTTTGTATGTTTTGTTGGTTTAACATAAAATAGATCTGTATTCATACAGTTCAAGGCCATTAATTACACAGTGGGTCTGATCACAACAAAACACTGACATCTGGTGGACGACACATAACAATACAACCTTTCTGGATGTGTTTAAACAAAAATAATTTTGAAAAACGCACTGTTCATTCATTCATCTTACTCGCTTATTCCCTAATTCCTGGTCACGGGGTTTGCGGGAGCCCATCTCAGTGCACATAGGGCGAGACGTAAGAACACACCATGGACAGGTTGCATGTCCATCGCAGGGCCACACATAGACAAACAACCACTCACACTCACAGGCAACCTGAACAGGGTGACCCTGCCTTTTGCCCAATGAATGCTGGGATAGACTCCAACAGATTCATGTGACCTTGATTAGGAATAGGCTGCAATGACTGGCTGGCTGGCTGGCTGGCTGGTTGGATGGATGGATGGACATTTTAAATCCTGTTTATTAATCTCAGTCTTCTAAGATATTTTAATAGCCTTTTCTTATTATGATCATTAAGTACATCTATCAAACTAATTTGCAAAGAACTAATTTGTTCATATTTTTTAATTTTCCTTTCTGTATTAAACTTTTGACAATGACATAACACATGTTCTACTGATTCCTCTTCTTGACAGAGATCACATGAACCAGTTGGGTGTTTCTTTATCAAATGTAATGTTTTATTTAACTCAGTATGTCCCATTCTCAATCGTGTAATTACACTTTCTACATCATTATTTCTTTTCACACCCTTCTACCCCCACTCCCAAATTTCTCTTGGATTTTATAATAATATAAATCTATCCGTTACTTCCCTATCCCAGTTATACTGCCATTCCTTGATTATGCTATTCTTAACTATTACTTTTGCTTCTGATGTACTATATAAGATTTCCATAAGCTTGTCTAATGTACATGCCTCTTTAGCTAGACCATCTGCAGCCTCGTTTCCTCTGACTCCTATATGTGCAGAACTCCAAAAGAATATTATTATTATATCTAATCTCTGAAGATAATATTTCCTATACTTCATATATACACTCCTGACTGTTCTTTGATGACATTGACTTAATTGAAATCAGTGCCGAGCTGCAGTCTGAGCATATAATTACTTTCTTCCGCCACTTTCCTCTATCCAGTACAGGGTTGAAACTATAACCATTAACTGTTAACTGTTTCTATTGCCAAGTGATCTGTAGTTCTTTTCTTTATTGAAATACCCTTTTCTGGTACAAAAATACCAAAAGCAGGTTTGGACCCATCTGTATATATTGCTGTGTAATCCTTATAGACTGTCATCATTTTATCTTCCATCACCCCAGATATTATCAAGTAATTCCAGATCAACTAAAGCTAAAGGAAATAATCATGGCGGGGTGTTACAACCTCTAAGCTGCCAAAACAAAAGATACAAATGCAGCGCTCATTTCTACTTAGTGGGTCTAAACAGAGGTTACTACGTGGTGTGCGATGTATGTCACGTGACCTGCTATCTGTCCAAAACGTCGGGGGGGGGGGGTGGCACAAAGGTTATCGTCAACATTGAACATGACACCGAAACTAACCACATCATCGAAAAGGCGGCCATCGCTTAAGAGCTTGAGGAACGCTGTGATTGGCCGCAGAAGCACTCCCTCTGCATAACTATGATTGACGGCCGCTTCAGCCAATAGCAGGTAACGAGAGTTGTGCCTGTGAAAAGACGGAGATAGAGAGACACATACACACGAAAGCACCCCGACGGAGACGTAACACGGGGTGATTGCTAATGGGACTGCCTCATTAAATTATTATTAATCATTAAATATTATTTAATTTAATCTCTTCAACTACTTCCACAGTTCCATCTAAAAAAAACATGGATTAACCCTTTCTATATTCCTTTTTTTGTTGGATTCCTATTTACTGACTGGCTTTGTAGACTGATTCAGTTCAGTTCAATTCATCATAAGTTGTTTCCTTCTGTAATGAACGCTATACCTTCTGATCACCTGGTGAGGGCGCCCTCGCCCGAATACTGATTGACTGTTTCCTGTTTTAGGTTAGAGGTTAAGGACACTCTATTTAAGTTCTATTTTAGCATTCTGCTACCATGCAGTGTAAAGTATTGTTTGATGTGCAGTCAATGCGGCGGTGTCTTTTCTTGTATTAAACTGGTTCTCTGCACCATGGACCCGACTACGCCTAATTCCTCACAGAATACTTCACCAACCATGGGTCCAGTGAAATTTAGCCAGCTGTTCTCTGCCCTCAATCTCCATGCACAGGAATTACAATCTCTCCATGTCCGGTTAAATGACCGGAGCAGCCAGCCCTGGCTTAACCATCCTCTACTCCAGCTCAACCAGCTCCAGACCCAATAACTGAAGCCAGTATCCCTACCTCTCTGCCAGTCAAATTTGACCGGGATCCGGAACAGGGTCACAGGTTTATCCAGCAATGCCGCACCCTTTTTGCTGAACAGACCCAAGCTTTCCCATCAGAAAGTAAGAAATGCGCTTACATTTCATACTCTCGTTGCTTTCTGGTAAAGCCTTGAGCTGGGCTGCTGCTGTATGGGACATAGACTCTGTTATCTGCTCCTCGAGCGATCATTTTCTCACTCCGATACGGGAAGTGTCTGAGCACCCAGCTCGGGGGCTGGTCGTCGCTTCTCAGCTACTGCGCCAAGGTGAGCAGTCCATCACGAGCTATGCAATATTCTCTGCATGCTTGGAGCGCAAGGCGGCATGAATGAAGTGGCGCTGAAAGCGCCGTTCAAAAAAAGGGCTTAACCTGAACCTCCAAGCTGAACTGGTGTGACTGGGAGACCAAGACTCTAGACTGACTTTGTGCAGCGTGCTACTCTATAGGATAATTTACTCTGCAATCACCCAAGTCATTTATTAATGATGCCTACCATGATTTACTCAATGTCTGCGTAGTCGTGTACATAGAAGACATTCTCATTTATTCCCAGAACCTTTCACTGCACGTGTGAAAGGGTGAGGGTATTTTTTACAACGGCTGCTTGAAAATAACCTGTTTGTGAAAGCAGAAAAATGTGAATTTTATGGGTCTTCTATTTAGTTCATAGGCTATTGCATTAAATCTCAGGGAGTGTCTATGGCGCCCAGCCGAGTGCAGGCAGTTAGAGACTGGCCACGCCGCAAATCTGAGTTACAGCGGTTCCTCGGTTTTGCAAATTTTTATAGAAGGTTCATCCGCAACTATGATCAGACTGTCTCGCTTGAAAGGTAAACCCTCAAAGTTAGTCTGGTCTGAAGCTGCAGTGGAAGCGTTCCAGAGTTTAAAGTCTAAGTTCACCTCTGCTCCCATCCTGATCCCACACTCCCGTTTACAGTTGAGGTTAATTCCTCGCACTACGGTGTAGGGGCCGTGTTATCTCAACATCAGGGTTCGCCGTCGAATCTGCACCCATGCTCCCGCTTTTCCCGGAAATTAAACACTAACGAGTAACTCCGACTTGGGCAATAACGAACTGTTAGCCATTAAGGAGGCCCTAGTTGAGTGTCAACACTGGTTAGAGGGTAGCACTCACCCCTTCATCGTCCTTACTGACCATCGCAACCTGGAATATGTTAAAAGGGCACACAGGCTGAATGCCCGACAAGCTTGCTGGGCCCTATTCACACGTTTCCATTTTACTGTAACCTACCGACCTGGAATACTTGGTGGACTGGGAGGGCTACGGCCCGTAGGAGAGGAGCTTCATGAAGGCTGTCGACATCCTGGACCCTTCCTTTATTGACGAATTCCACGCCACTCATCCAGATCGTCCAGCTCCTCGACTATGGGGGCGCCCAAGGACAACGCCAGGAGGCGATCATAAAGGAAGGGGCACTCTAATGAACGCTATACCTTCTGATCGCTTGGTGAGGGTGCCCTTGCCCAAATACTGATTTACTGTTTCCTGTTCTGGGTTAGAGGTCAAGGACACACTAAGTTAGCATGCTGCAATCATGCAGCGTGAAATATTTGTTGTGCAGTCAATGTGGCGTTGTCTTTTCTTGTAGTTATCTTTGCTCCCAAGACTAGCCCTCCGCTGAGTATCTTTGGTTCCTTTTATGCCAGCTTCCTTCTTTTGTCTAGTTTTGTTGTTAAACTGGTTCTCTGTATCATGGACCAGATTACACCTAATTCCTTACACCTCCTTAACTGCAAGGGTATTTCGACATGAAGTTCTGCAATTGGAGTAATTTTATGTTCCACTACACACCCTTAATGCCTGAGCTTGTATCACTTGTGTTTTTCCCAGAACAGATTTAGAAACTCTCCCATAAATGAAACGCCCATAATCTAGATCTATTTCTATAACCCATTTCTACTAACTCCCATCTAGTTCCGGTAAGGCATCTCATTACATTTATTACCTTTTTGCATCTATTTACAATCTGATTAACATGATCACTCTATTAGTCTTATGTCAAGCCACATCCCCAAGAATTTAAAAGACTTGACCTGCTCCAATTTCTGCCCATACATTGATTCCCAGATCATTTCTTTTTCCTAGTGAACAATATTGTTTGTCTTTTCAACTGATAATTAAAACCCAATGAATATGACCATCCCTCCACTACATTTAAAGCTTCTTGTATCCTTTAACATATTCAACATTCCTCCCTCTCTTCCAAAGATCACAATCATCTGCAAATAACGATTGTCCCACATCTTGAATACGAGAAATATCATTCATTATTGTAAAAAGAATTGGACTTATTACACGCCCTTGCGGCGTTCCGTTCTCAACCACAAATCTTTCTGAAATAGCTGAACCTATTCTGAATAATTCGACCAAATAGTCTTTAATCCAGTTAAACATCCTCCCTGTTATTCCTATTTGACCATTACTCCTTCTTTCCATACCATATCATATGCTTTCTCTAGATCAATAAATACTGTTAGCACCACTTCCTTGTTAACCTGTGCCTTCCTAATTTCTGTTTCTAAATAAATAGGATCCAATGTACTACTACCTCTTCTAAACCCGCTTTGATACATTGAAACAATACCTCTTCTTTCCACATAATAGGTTAATCTTTCTGTAATTATTTTTCCATCACCTTTCCAACATGGGATGTAGGAGCTATTGGTCTGTAATTACTAGGATTTATTTTATCCTTTCCCGGCTTCCTAGTGGGGATAATGGCAGCCTTCTTCCAATTAGTAGGAAGTTTCCCTTCTTTCCACACCTTATTATACATCCCCAACAGCTTACCCATAGCTAATACATCTAAACTCTAACATCTCATAACATATATTATCCTCCCCAGGAGCTGTTACACCAAAGGTACCTAATGCCCTTTTTAATTCCCCTAAGGTGAATGAAACATCTATTGGACTGTCTGTACTTTCTTTCCTGTTGATTATTCTTTCATATTTTTGATTTGTTCCTTCTCTACCTCTTAACCCCTTGTCCATTAAATTATTTGAGCTATGGACTTTAAGTTCTCTTACAATCATTTTTCCACCTCTGTAATTGCTAATTCCTCCCCTACCTTTTAATACTGGATACTGCCATTCTGTGCTTTTTTTTTTTTTTTTTTTTTTTGTATCCTTTCCTTAAGAGCTTAAACATTCTGTTCTCTCTGATTGTTTTACTACAACCGTCTGTCCACCAAGGTACTGATCTCTTCTTCATTTTACCTTTACTTTTTGGAATTGTCTGTTCAGCGGCTCTTGTTGTAACTTCTCTAAATTTCCTATTAATTTTTTATACATCTTTATTTAAATCAATTTAGGCACCTTCCCACACTACACAAGTACCTCAACCTCTCTCACTAAGCTTTACTGTTAAATCCATTTCTTTATCTTCCTCTTTGGTCTTTTATCCCTTTCCATAATAACTGGCTAATCACTACCTAATGTTGATTCTTCCCAATTACTTATATCCCCCAAGATTAAATCTAGCGCTGATTCTTTTCCTCTTTGTACGTCAACTCTAGTTCCTCTGCCATCATTTAAACAGACCATATTCATTTCTTCTAACAGCTCCTCAATTACCACTCCATTCTCATCTAGTCTCACGCCTCCCCAAAGTGTGCTATGAGTGTTAAAATCTCTACAATTACCCTTTGGTTCATTAATTCCTTTACTTTGTCTGATTTTCATCAACGATCAGTTTTGTTTTTTGTTTTTTTTACAAGGGTTATAATAGTTATTGTAAGGTCTACTCCTTTAATCCATACCACTATCACTATATAATCCTGATCGCATCCTTTCTCTATTTCGCTAAAAGGTATGTTTGTCCGTAATGTTGCATAACCCCATCCTATGCCATCTTTCCTATCCTGCCTAATCCCTATATAGCCTACTACCCTAAAGTCTAAATTTGTTTTCAGCCATGTCTCTTGTATACATCATGTTTATTTGGTAAATCCTTAATACAAAGTTTTAATTCTAGTCCATTCGCCAAAAGACTTGTAGCATTCCATTGTAATATATTTGCCATGATGATGTAATCTAAGTATTTTCTTGCCTTGCTTGTGCATTCAGATTGTTCCTCACTTCCTCCCAAGTTATCCCAGTAACAAGATGATGTGCTGCAGCTTTTACTATTACCTGGATTCTCTGTTATTGATTTAATTTCCATAGTTGCATTTATCACTCCTGCAATGAATATTACCAGCTGTATTACTTGGATCAACATTTTTTTCTGTGCGGACATTGCATGTTCTCCCCGCGCTTGCGTTGGTTTCCTCCGGGTGCTCCGGTTTCCTCTCACAGTCCAAAAACATGCAGATTAGGTCGATTGGTGGTTGTAAATTGTCCATAGGAGTGAATGTGTGTGTGTGGTGTTTGTCTGTGTTGCCCTGAGATGGACTGGTGACCCGTCCAGGATGTAGCCCCTCCTCTTGCCCTATGTGCAGAGATGGGCACAGCAGACACCTGTGACCCCGGATGCGGGAATAAGAGGGAATGACTGGAATGAATGAATTGAACTTTTTTTTTTTTTCCCACCTACTTCGACTTGTATATCCAGTTTGTCTAGTCACTCCAGATCCTCCCTCAATTGATTTTTCACTATTGTTAGTTTAATTGGATTTATTACTGATAATCCATTGCTTTCTCCAAACCACAATCTTAAATTAATTCCTGATTCCTTTCCTCCTGCCTACCACTCAACTCATTAGAATTTCTATCGTCATTAACATCAACCTCATCCACTCTTATTTTTTGATCTTACAACCTCTTGACTTATTTGCATACTATAATTACTGTCTTCTATTTCCCAGTCTCCCCTGTCAGGCCCACTCACAGTACAGCTGTTCCATTCCTCCACTCCTCCCCTTACTTCTCCACTTTTTCCAGCTTTAGTACATATACTCCGGCTTCGCTCCTTAGTAACCACGTTTTTATTTCTGTTTCCACCCAGTAAGACCGAGTCCTTTAGATGTTGCGTATTATTTATTATTATAATATTAATATTATAATAATTGTAATTATAATTACTTTTCACCATTCAAATCTTCCGCCGAGCGATATCTCTGTAAACCCGCGTTGCTGGACGCCGCCCACTTTGGACTCTGCTGACATTTACGCACGCAGACTTTGATTGTTACGGACTTTTATTTTGACAGTATCGGAGGACGTTGTAGTAGTAGTAGTAAAAATAGTGATTTTTAGCTTCCGGTTCCGGTGTGTTAGTTAAATTTTTAGTGTTTATAAATTGTGGTTTAATCCGGATATGGACAGATTGGACAGGATGACCGCATCGTCCTGCGAGAAATCTTTAGGTCCCAAAAAGAAAAGCGAGAAGAAGATTGCATGTAAAGAGGAGTATAGATTACTGTCTAATATCATGGGCATGATGAATAACTTAAGGAAACAGGTAACATTAATGGAGATCGAATCAATACTGTTATTATTACATTAATAACGCAGTTAACAAGATTGTAATAAACTACAGCTGATATTAGATATCTTCATAATTTGACTTTTAGTTTGTCTATCCATCCGTCTTCTAAGTGTAAACCATTTCTATTAGACCGATTATTAGATTTATTAAACCCATTAAGATACAGACCTATGAGATTTTATATATCTTAGCCCTGTCTATCTACTTTATAGACTTTTATCTGTCTGTCTCTGTCCATCTCTCTGTCTGTCTACTTTATAGACTTGTGCTACTTTTCTCTGTCTTTCTGTCTACTTTATAGACTTATACTACGTTTGTCTGTCTGTCTACTTTAGACGTATCCTACTTTACTCTATCTATCTAATCTATCTATCTATCTATCGTTTACCCGTTTTATACAACTGAGCAGTTGTGGGTTACAGGTCTTGCTCAGAGGGGCAATTGGTGAGGCTGGGAATCAAACTTGATCTTCAGATCAACAGACAGACAGACATTGATGGATGGATGGATGGATGGATGGATGGATAGTATTCTATTACATGATGCAATCAAATTCTTGTTGATGTACAACATTAACCATAAGGATATAAGAGAATGAAACTATACAATGTTCATGTATATATTGTACATGTATTGTATAAACATCTGGAAGACCTGCTTGTGTAAAGTTCAGCACTGTTCATCTGGATCCATGTTGATATTCTCATTTGTAAACGATGATTCTATTTTTTGTGCTTGTTTAGGGCATCTTGTGTGATGTTACACTGGTTGTACAGGGGAAACACATCCTCGCCCACAGAGTGGTCCTGGCCGCTGCAAGTCACTTCTTCAACCTCATGTTCACCAGTAACATGTTCTTTTGTGTTGTAATACAGATGTTTATTTGTATTGCTGTAACTAATAATCAGCCATCAGGGATGCTGCTCGCAGTTTTGGGGCTTATGATATAATATTCGTATCAGATTTTCGGGGTGCCCAAAAAATATGTGGGCACTAATCCATCCCCAATGAGCAGCACTCCTGACCAGGACCAGTACAAGTCAAATTAACATCTTTATCTTTTCCACAGGCAACATGATGGAGGCCACAAACCATGAAGTGGAGCTTAGAGATGCCGAGCCTGAGATCATCGAGCTGCTGGTGGAATTTGTTTACACGGCCCGGTAAGAAAATTACTTCATGCTGACTATTGCTATTTACCACTGAAACAAAAGTGACACATTAGATCTTTATCACTTTTTCTTTCTTTTTCTTGTTGAAGAATATCTGTCAACAGCAACAATGTCCAGTCTCTACTGAATGCTGCTAACCAGTACCAGGTCGAGCCAGTGAAAAAACTGTGTGTGGATTTTCTAAAAGACCAAGTGGATGCGACCAACTGCCTCGGTAATATATCCTACATAGGACACATACCTCCATGCATTCATCTTACCAACTTATTCCCTAATTCGGGGACTGGGGTACACCCTGGACATGTCGCCAGTCCATCGCAAGGGCACACATAGACAAACAACCACTCATACTATGGGCAATTCATTCATCTTTTTACCCGCTTATTCTCCAATTCAGGGTCACGGTAGTCTGCTGGCGCCTATCCCACCGCACATTGGGCGAGAGGGAGGGGTTCACCCTGGACAGTTTGCCGGCCCATTGCAGTAGAACACATAAACAAACAACCATTCACTCCTATGGGCAATTTAGAATCACCAGTCGACCTAATGTACGTTTTGGAACAGTGGGAGGAAACAGGAGTACCTTGAGGAAACCCATGCGAATTTTGAATCAAACCTCCAATGCATTTTTGAGTAAAATATCCGTTTTCGTCTTAGTATAATTCTCTAACAGAAAAAATTGCAGTATAGAAAATATCTCACCAACGCTTTGCTAGATTAAATTTAGTGGGGGGTTTTCTTGTTGATAAAGTTTAAGCCAACGGCGTCAAACTCACTTCCTGGAGAGCTGGTGTCCTGCAGAGGTTAGCTCTAACCCTAATCAAACACACCTGAACCAAAAAATCTTGAAATTTTGAGATAAGTGTGTTGCGCAACAATGTAGCTAAACTCTACAGGACACACCGGTCCTCCAGTAAGCGGTTTGGGCTAAGCGAACAAAACTGTGGTCCGAGTCTGAGTGCAATCTATAAGAAACACTAACAAATATTTCCTAACAAACCTGCAGGTATCAGTGCATTGGCAGAATGTCTTCACTGTCCCGAGCTAAAGATCGCCGCAGACGAGTTCATCTACCAGCACTTTACTGATGTTTACAAACTGAATGAGTTCCTGCAGCTGGATGTGAAGCAGGTCACACATCTGCTTCACCAGGACACGCTGACAGTCAGAGCCGAGGATCAGGTAAATTTTATATAATGTGTGTAATATGTTATATATATAAATAAATAATAATAATTCTGATTGGTGGTTCCATGTGTGTGCGCATGCGATGCACTGGTGATCTATACAACCTACTTGTGCTGGGATTGGCTCCAGCAGATCCTTGTGACCCTGAATTAGGGTATAAGCGAGTTTGAAAATGAATGAATGAATGTACTAAGTCAGTAAGTCAGAATGTACTTTGTGAGTCCTTAATGTTTACTATTTGTGTCCTCCTACAGATTTATGATGCAGCTGTGCGATGGTTAAAGTACGACGTGTTAAATAGGCAGAAGTATATCGTGGAGATCCTGAGCAAAGTGCGCTTTCCGCTCGTGTCCAAAAACTTTCTAAGTAAGACTGTGCAAGCTGAGCCTCTCATCCAGGACAATCCTGAGTGCCTTAAAATGGTCATCTGTGAGTTACTTTAACTGCATTTAATACTTTAAAGCATTTATTGATTGATTAGCACTAGTAGACTTTAACCACTTTCTTCCACCACTCCAAGAAAATAGTGTTGGACTGCTAACTAGAATATTGTGGGTTTAATTCCTAGAACTATCAAATTGCCAATGCAGGGACCTTGAGCAAGGCCTCTAGTCACAAAGTCTACCCCTTAAGTTACGATGGATGGATGGATGGATGGATGGATGGATTGACAATTACAGCATTTGGCATACAATCTTATCCAGAATAACTTGCATTTGATCTCTTTTGTACAATGGAGCAATTGGTGGTTAAGAGCCTTGCTCAAGGGCCCACAGTGTTTGCTTGTTGGAGCTAGTAATCGAGCCATGGTCTTTCTGGTATCATTAATTTATATTAGGAGACTAGCTTTGATCTGTAAGTAAATAGTATTAAGATCAAGTCATTGTGTGTGGCTGTGGATCAGGTGGAATGCGCTACCATCTCCTGTCTCCTGAGGACAGAGAGGAACTGGGCGAGAGCAGTCGTCCACGTCGCAAGAAACACGACTTCCGCATCGCACTGTTTGGTGGCTCACAGCCCCAGTCCTGCCGCTACTTTAACCCTAAGGTACCAACTATCACCCATCATTCTAACACGTATAGGCAGAGGTCTGTCTGTGTCTTTGTGGTGGGATTATTTTACTGGAACTTAATTTTTTTTTTTTCACCAAGCTCAATATTTCATCCAGAAAAAATACCTTTCAATTACGTCTTTTTTCCACAGTATTCTCCTTTTTCCTATCTGTACATTTTGGCCATTTCAGGACTACAGCTGGACCGATATCCGCTGCCCTTTTGAAAAACGTCGGGATGCTGCAGCTGTTTTCTGGGACAACGTGGTGTACATCCTGGGAGGATCGCAGCTTTTTCCCATTAAAAGAATGGACTGTTACAATGTGGTAAAAGACAGCTGGTATTCTAAACTAGGACCTCCAAACCCCCGAGACAGTCTGGCAGCCTGTGCATCGAAGGGCAAGATCTACACATCAGGTGGTTCAGAAGTGGGTGAGTAAGAGGAAACTCAACTGGTGTTATGTCTTACCTATAAGTGGTTTTTTTTTTTTGTTTTTGGTACTTCAAATACCTTTACTGAGAACAGAGAAAATGGGTGGGTGAGCAGGGGTGGGATCAGGATTCGTCCCAGGCCAAACACGGGTCATTTGAAGTATCATAGAGCCATGTAAAGTTGCACGACGTTGGAGAAAAAACTGGCATTGCGATATTTGTTCTTCCGCTGTATGTAATACTATATGAAGAAAAATCATTTCTATTTATTCATTAATTCATTATTTATATTTAACCCAGGTCTTTCTGGTTTGTTTTAGTGGTAGTGGGGCTTGAACCCAGGTTAACCCTTTCTAGTCTCCTGAGCAACAACTCTTGTTTTATAACCTGTTTATATAACTGAGCATTTAGGGTTTAAGAGTCTTGCTCAAGGGCTCACAGGTGTTGCTTGGTGGAGGTGGGAATCAGTCCAGGACCTTAACCACTAAGCTGCCACAGTACAGTAACTTA
Organism: Pseudolaguvia tuberculata; assembly: GCA_026260255.1. Classification (NCBI taxonomy): domain Eukaryota; kingdom Metazoa; phylum Chordata; class Actinopteri; order Siluriformes; family Sisoridae; genus Pseudolaguvia; species Pseudolaguvia tuberculata. The sequence continues at coordinate 1,513,122 of JAOTRA010000022.1, forward strand.
GTACTGCAGTAAATCAAACACAGATCTTCTCAAACCTTAACCATTGAGTAACCACTAATGTAACATTCAATGTTAAATACATACAGGAATGTAATCTGCTGTGTAAACATTAATAGGGATGTCTGTCTGTCTGTCTGTCTGTCTGTCTGTGATAGGGAGCTCTGCATTGAATTTATTTGAGTGTTATGACACACGTATAGAAGCATGGCAGAACAAACCCAGCATGCTCCAGCCTCGCTGCAGTCACGGCTCAGTGGAGGCCAACGGTCTGATCTATGTATGTGGTGGCAGTCTGGGAAATAACGTTTCCGGAAGAGTCCTTAATAACTGCGAGGTGTATGACCCAAACACAGAGGAGTAAGAACTTTTTATACGTGCATCGTTTATTTTTACTCTTCGACTGAGACTGATTCCTAAACAGCTGAATCATTTTGGAATGCTCATTCTGGTTATTTAGATAAAATAATTTTTTATTCTGTTAATATAAAAAATATTTTCATTGGGTTATAATCCACGTTTATCACCCCTTTGCCTACAACATATCATACTTGAATCATACCTAATCATGTGAAAAGCCTTTGTTCTCCTCTCTCAGATGGAGAGTGCTGTGCGGTATGAGGGAAGCCAGGAAAAACCATGGCCTGGTAGTGGTCAATTCGAGAATCTATGCTGTAGGTGGCCAGAACGGCCTGGGTCAGTCTCCTTTACACAAACTATAGATTCTCCAGGAAACTCGGTTGTGCTTTATTTAACATGGTATAGTGTAAAGAGGTCTGTCTGTCTGTCTGCCCCTATATTTCTCTTTGTCTAACAATGTTTTTCTGTATAATGGTATGTCAGTCAATCTGTCTGACTGTGTTTCTGTCTGTCTCTTTATCTATGTCTGTCTGTATGCATGCATATCTGTGTATCTGCCTAATAATCTATTTATCTAATTCTGTCTGTCTATTAATCTGTCTCAGTCTCTATTTTAGTTTTTCTGTCTAATAGTCTTGTCAGTTTATCTTTAACTGTCTGTATTTATGCCTGTCTGTTTATCAATCTGTCTAAATGTTTTTTTTTTACTATACCGCAGGTGGGCTGGACTCGGTAGAATATTATGAAATTGGCAGTAACGAGTGGAAAATGGCCTCTTCAATGCCGTGGCGAGGTGTGACTGTGAAATGTGCCTCGGTGGGATCGGTTATCTATGTGCTGGCTGGGTTCCAGGGGGTTGGGCGTTTAGGTCATATCATGGAGTACCACACTGAGATGGACAAATGGGTGATGTCAAGCAAAGAGCGTGCTTTCCCTGTCACCAGCTGCCTCATCTGTGTGGTAGACACTTGCGGAGCCAACGAGGAGGAGATAACCATTTTTCATGAACCCTCACCATCCACATCTTCAGCCTCAGCTCCCACATCACATGGACAACGCTGAGAAGGGTTTTTTGTGTTTTATGTATCGTTTTAATTTGGGTTTATCTTTTTGCTATTTGCAAAAAAAAGTCCAAGCCACCTTATTTATATATAAATGTGTCCACCTGAATGGGTAGATTTGTAACTCCATGAAAAATTTGATCAAAATTAAATGATGTAATGTTTACTGGTTTGGCCATGGGAACCAAAGAGTGTCTCATGATTGGAGGTAGAGGGAACTTTTTTCCAAGGTAAGAGTAGCTTGTGCACTTATACATGCAGGTTTCATCAAGACACCCATGACTGTTAGACCATGTGGCAGATCCACCTCCAGTGAAACACAAAGCACTGTCCATGAGCTCAGGTTTAGCCATATTAAACACTGGCCTCTTCTCACTGAAGAAAAAAATGGCAAAAGATGCCATGATGCATGCACATGGGAAAATGGGTGTTTTGCCAGTTTCCATACCAGGTAGATGGGAAATGGAGATTTGAGGGGCCTGATGCTGTGAGAGGAAACTATAAGGGAGATGTTGCAGATATATGAAGGCATATACATGTTTATCAGCCTTTTAATTGCTGCAGACATGAGCAAATGTTTGCCCTGGATGATATGCCAGATTTCTGTAGAATCTTCCAAGCTATTGGAAACATCAGAAACAGTGAAAATGGTGCTGCTTTTCTGAGAGAAAGTGTTTGTAAAGCAATGGATTATATTTCTCTTTTTTTCCCTAGAAAATCCTAGAATTTTAATTTAACATTTAACAAGGCATTAGAATGTGAACATACAAGATTAGCAACATTACAAATGTTTTATGTCATAGTTTTCATACAGTTTATCATTTTCTATTATCAAATTTGTTAAATACAGATTTCATTGGTTGAAAAGTTTTGGATGAAAAAATTCCATTCTATTGTTTTGCCAAGAGAGGAAATAAAAACACTGTTTAAAAAAAAAAACAAAAAAAAAACCTTGACTTGGGACATTCATGTAAATGACTAAAATATATTTATCCTGAACGACTTATATTTGGTCTCTTTTTTTTTTTTTTCTTTAAATTGAGCAACTGTGGGTTAAGGGCCTTACTCAAGGGCCCACAGTGGTTGCGTGGTGGAGGTGGGAATCGAGCTTCGGTCTATATGGTATTAGTCCAACACCTTAACCACTAGGTTACCACTTCCCATGGTTCCACCAGAAGGACCACTGTGGGCTCATAGGCAAGACTCCTGGTTGTATTTTAAAAAAGGAGAAAAATGTAAGTCCCTCTGGATAAGAGCATCTGCCAAATGCTGTAGATATAAATGTAGCTCGGTGGTGCTAGAACTCGGACCCTGATCTTTTCTTTAGTGAGAGAACACTTTAACCAGCATGTTACGACCTCCCCACACAATAGTGGAATCATCAATACAAGTAGACCACAAGGTGGCGCATTGAGCAAAGGTTTATTATATACTACCAGCCGTTATAAAACTAAAGGCGAGTTTTTTTTATAGCCCATAGCAACAACCGGGAAATTATTATTCATTCATTTATTCATTCATTCCTCCTCTCACCCGCTTATTTCATTATTCGGGGTCACTGGGGTTTGCTGGTGCCTTTCCCAGCGCTATTATATTTCCTAGAGCAATTATATCAGTTTTCAATATTTATAGAAATTGTTTAATATTGTGAGAGAGACTTTTTCACTTTTTACACTACATAGAGCGCGCGCGTGAGAGAGACTTTTTCACTTTATACACTACATAGAGCGCGCGCGTGAGAGAGACTTTTCACTTTTTACACTAGTGTGTGTGTTTGCGCGTGTGAAGGAGAGAGAGAGAGAGAGACTTTTTTTTTTTTACTTTTTACAGTAGTGTGTTTGTGCGTGGGAAGGAGAGAGAGAGAGAGAGAGAGAGAGAGAGAGAGAGAGAGAGTTTTACATTTTACAGTAGTATGTGATTGTGCGTGTAAAGGAGAGAGAGAGTCTTTTTCACTTTTTACACTACATAACGCGCGCGCCTGCTTGAGTGTTAGTGTTTGAGAGGGAGATACCGACCTTTTTTTTTTTTTTTTTTTTTACTTTTTACACTTAAGAGAGAGAGCGAGAGAGAGCGCGAGAGAGCGCGAGCGCCTGAGACTTCTAACAGGAAGTGGTTGTCCAGGATTGCCGCTTGTGTTTCTATGCGGGAAATTGGTGGTATGTGACGCACAGCGGTTCTAGCGTTTACCTGAACCAGGTTCGACTGTCAGCTGGAAAAAACTGCTCCCAGTTGGAGGAGGAAGAGGAGGAAGAGGAGGAATGAGCTGTTAGTAGGAGTTTTCAGCAGCAGTAAGTGAAGAAGAAACATGTGGTCCAGGTGAGATGCTTTGTGTTGGAGATTCAGTGGTTCGCGGTGTTTCTGGTGAAATATTGATTCTAATTGATTTATTGATATTAAACCGATAATCGTGTGTTAATCTTTATCTATAACAGGATTTTAAAGAGTTTCCTTCTTTTCCTGTAATTCTTCTGTACGTTTCTCTCCGGTGGGGTTTAAGCAGCTTTAATGTTGAGTTTATTTGTTACATTTATCCGCTGGATCTAAAATCCGTCTGTCTCCGTCTGTCTCCGTCTGTCTCCGTCTGTCTCCGTCTGTCTCCGTCTGTCTCTGTCTGTCTCTGTCTGTCTCTGTCTGTCTCCGTCTGTCTCTGTCTGTTTGTCTTTATTTATTTACTAATTTAAGGTTTTTGAAATGGTTTGTTTATTTATTTATTTCACTGATTGCGGATTTAATGGCAACTCGTTCTTTCCGGACAGGAGAACCTTTTATACCAACGTTCTGCAGACATCTGACATACCGGGAATTAAAACTAAAGAGGTCCTAATACACAGACTAGTTATTCTCTCTCTCTCTCTCACTCTCTCACTGCCTGCCTCTCTTACACATTCTTTCCTACTCAAACTCACTTTCTCTCTTTCTCTGTCTTACACTTGTACTCTGTCTCTCTTACTTTCTAGCTCTCTTTTCTCTCTCTCTCTCTCTCTCTCTCTCTCTCTCTCTCTCTTACTCACTCTCATACTTTGTCTCTCTTTCACCCTCTATCCTACGTGTTCACATACTCACTTTCTCTCTTTCTCTTCTCTCTTACTCTCATTTCTCTCTTACTCTTATTCTCTCACACACACACATTCTTTCCTACTCACTCTCAAACACACTTTCTCTTACTCTTTCTCTGTCTTACACTTATACTTTGTCTCTCTTACTTTCTAGGTCTCTCTCTCACTCTCTTTCCTAGTTGCTCTCATTCACTTTTTCTCACTCATTCTCTCTCTTTTACTCTCTCTCCTACTTGCTCTCATTTTCACTTTCTCTTTGTCACTCTTTCTCTCTTCTCTCTTACTCTTATTCTCTCTCTCTCTTTCTCGCTCTCTCTCTCTCTCTCTTTTACTGTCTCTTACTCGTTTTCCTACTTGCTCTCATATTCACTTTTTCTCCCCCTCCCTCTTACACTCTCTCTCTCTCTCTCTCGCTCTCTCTTATTCTCTCTTGGAGATGAAGAAAGATAGATCTGGACTATATACATCAGCAAGCATGTAACAATGTGACAGTAAATGTTCCTGTCCCCTAATGGCCATCAGTTTCGACTTGACTCAATAACTTATAGATAGAATGTGAAAAATGTGGGCGTCACTGTTTATTAGGGTTTGATAATGAAACTAAAATCTTTACAAAAACAGCTTGAAGGTTTTGGCTTTGTTACATACAGCTGAACGCTTACGTGTAAACCTGTCTAAAATTCCAGCCTGTCTGGAATGCAGTCTTGTGCTGCAACGTCAGCAGTTTTTCTTGATTGACGGTGCAGTGGCGTAATGGGATGATGTCTTAGTAGTTAAGGTGTTGAACTGGTACCAGAACTGTGTGCCCCTGAGCAATGCCCTTAATACCCAATTGCTGAGTTGTAAGTCATCTGGATAACTATATAAATAGTGGTTAGCATAGTCACCTCCCAGAAGGTCCGGAGTTTGATTCCTTGTGTGTGTGGCCCTGCGATGGACTGGCAAACTGTCCAGGGTGTAACTCTGCGTCTCGCTCCAGCACGCCCCCATGACCCTGAATTAGGTAATAAGCGAATGAATGATTGACATACAGACTGACGTTCAAGCGGCAGCGTAAATTTTGGATCAGCTGTGATAAAAATCTTCACAATACAGCTGGATGTTTTATGAACAAACATTCATTCATTTATTCATCTTCTAAACCGTTTAATATGACATTATTTATGGAATATTACCATTGTAGCTGTATTCATGTGATCTCCGATATCCGGTTCCTCCTGTTGAATCTAGCTCCATAGATCTGACCTTCAATGGTAGGACTTTAGTTACTTGGGTGCATTTTTTTGCCCCTGAAATCTTTTCGATTCTTTCTGGCAAACTAAAGGAACGTCCCCATAGGCATTGTCCCACTAAGGCCACACCCATAAAGAACCTGCACAGTTTCTCTTAGTTCAGCTTCTGGAACTCTTTAACTTCTTCTGTGTCAAAGTTAACTTGTTGAACACTCCTTGTCCTGGAGAACTATAGATAATGTCTGGTTTCTGGAATCATTTCCTCTGCCTTGTTTTAATGCTTAAGGGTTATTTTATTTAAGTAATTGTTAGTTTGATAACTTTGATCTCTCTGTAGCATTCATTCTATAGAAGAAATAAATTAATATTTTAATATGATTAAATACAGCAGAGAGAGAAAGAGTGGGAGGCAGTGTCCCATACCTTTTCATTCATCGGAAATCAGAAATAAAAATTTTTATAACTATTTTATTTATATAATCTACCCTAAATGACTACATTAGCTTTAAAAACATATGGATGCGTTTCTTTCACTGCTGAAGAACATGTATAAGCACAGCTGGAGTTATGGCCTTGCTGATCCTTGAGATGATTTATGTTCAGTATATTATCCTGACACTCCTTGGCCTTCAAACACTTCTAAAGATTAAAATGAAGTGGGTGAGATCTGGGGATCTGGAAAAATGGCTTTAATTTTTTTTTAAATGAATAATAATAATACAGGGGTTTTTGTCCCCCCTCAGATGCTCCCGTTATGTGTTGCTACAGTGGATTACAGTGATCCGCACATTCAACCAGCACGGTTTTACCCTGGATGCCCTCCTTAATGCAACCCTCCTATTTATCCGGGCTTGGGACCGGCACTAAGGCTGCACTGGCTTGTGCCACTGTATTGGCTGGGATTTTATGGGCAATTTTAGAATCACCAATCCGCCTAATGTACAAGTTTTGAACATTGGGAGGAAACCGGAGTACCCGGGGGAAACCCACACAAGCGCAGGTAGAACATGCAAATTCTGCACAGAAAGACCCCTTTGCCACAGCACTGCCCAATAATAATAATAATACAGTACACCCTGTATACAAGTTAGAATATAGATGATATTTTTATTCTAACTTTATGTACAATTTTTAATTTATAAAATTATCTTTATAGGTTTTTTAAACGGATACTCATTTTGTTTAACTTCTGAGAATCTGTTTTCTTTTTAGTTGTGTTGCACACATGCATTTCTGTTGTATGCAACTAACCACAATGTGTCTTGTCAGCTCTTTCTTCACTTAAAAGCATAATATATATTCATCCTGCTTCCTCTTTTGCGTTACTAAAATGTCCTAAAACTGTCTTGTTGTCTGTTTCTCCAACCAGAGTTACATCCGACTGTTGTTCCAGCATGTCATGCACTACACTATGAAGTGAACTTGTTGTAAGGGTATACAGTAACGTACAGTGTGTGTGTGTGTGTGTGATAAGAAGAGACGCGGATGTGATGGCGAGCAACATCCCGTTGGGTGTACTGGAAGCTTGCGTGGTTGTAGGAGCTTCCAGTGAACGTCTGAAGGAGTTTTATTTGGTAATTTTTTTTTTCTCTTATCTTTTCTGTCTTTAAATATTGTGAAGACTTCTGTCAGAGTAATGGCCATGGGGAAGTGATGGATTAAGTTGTTGGCCTGCTGATTAAATGATCGAGGGTTTAATTCTTGGTAACATCAAGCTGCCCAGAGCAAACCCCCCATCTGCTCAGTTGGTAGCTCTAGATAAGTGTTTGGCTGTAATAATTGGGTCATTTTCTGTCAGGTTTCTATTGTACATGCCCAAATCAAATGGGTTTTTTTTTGTTTTTTACCCTAGAAACCAAAGGGGATGCAAAGATTTTCATTGAACTCTACCAAAGTATTAAAATATCACTCATTAATGCTCAGAAATTATAGCTAAATCATCATTCATATTTTTTTCAGTCTCAGCTGCAAAGTAGTAAAGAGAAAGAGCCACTGTTATTAGACGCTGAGGTGTTGCAGGTCCATTCCCCACCTTTCGTTACAAAAGCTGACCAAAGCAACGGTCAAGGTCCTGCATCTACCTTTAGCCGGGTCCAGAGACGACGTTCATTCTTAAAAAAGAAGAAAGACAAGCCTTCTGTGTCCTCCAGCAATGAAACCAAGCCCACGACAGATGATCAGAGCGTACCTAAAGACATCGACCTTATTGCCCTGCCTCAGCTCTGTTTTCCAGGTTTTCAAGATTTCTGAATTTCCATAAAACAATTCAGAACAACACTTGAACTCTTTTTTTTAAGTGTCTCACTTCTCTCATTGGGTTAGGTGGGCTGAGAGTCGTCAGTGAAAGTCCAGAGGACTCTTATCACTTCCTGGTCTTCACAGATGTCTTTGGGAACAAGACACATGGTGTAGTGGTTCAGTATTACAAACCCATACAGGTGAGTGTTACAGCAGTCTGACAGTTAGGGTAAAACATTTACCCCTGTGTACACAGATTGGAAATAATGCTAGAATTTGTGTACAAGACTGTCATGCTGCTTGGTGCAAAAAATGATTAAAATGAATGCATAAGATTATTGTTGATATTATTATTTAACATGTTACATTTTGTATTTTAGGTTTCAGGGGAGAGTATAACCTACAAAAATGGTCATTATATATCCAAACTGCCAAAGCTGTTCACCGCCTATGGCATCTGCCTCATTTCCAAATACCCTTACTACAACGCCCTCAGAGACTGCCTGTCCTCGTAAGTAGACCAGCTACAACAAATGATAAATGAAAGCTGCTAGAATGATAATTGAGGAACTTGCATGTCATTTTCTTTTCTTGCAGCTTCCTTGTCCAGCTGAAAAACTGCCGAATGACTGAGTTCGAGGAACAAGTAAAAGAATTCGCAGCCAAATTGGCATTGGTGCCCATCCCACCACCCGGACAGCTGCAAGTGGTAGGTTTTGTTTAATATTTAGTTATTGTCATTTGGATGATTTCGTTGGTCCAAAAAATTAGCCATTTTTTGATTGTCAGTAAAATTAGGGCAGAAAGGCTACAAAAATAGCAATTATAGATTTGAAAAATATTTATATTATAGAAGTGTTGGGTATTAAAAGTACTATGCAAACCCTAACAACTCTTAATATAAAATATTTCAAAACTGTGTAATGTATTATTTTAATGTATTATATATTTACATGTTCTTTTACTTCAAATTGTGTTACAAAAATTATAATCCATCTATCCGGCGTGGTGGCGTAGGGGCTAGCAGGGTCAATTGAATTCTATTTGTATAGCAGTTTTACAGCAATGATTGCCTCAAATCAGCTTTACAGAATAAATGATAAACAGATGAATGATGAGTTTGTCCCTGGCGACCTGTCCAGGTTGTATCCCCCGCCTCTTGTCCCATGTGCTCTGGGATAGACTCCAGCAAACCCCTGTGACCCTGAATTAGGGAATAAGCTTGCAAGAAGATGAATGAATGAATGAATGAATGAATGAATGAAGTATCTGTCTTTCTGTCTTTATAGACATGGTGTTTCTATGATAACACCACGGGTCATTAGTGACCAGATGTTTGCAATGTGAATAAGAAGTATTGGCTAATATAATTCACCGACCATAATGAACTGTTTACTGGTTGAAAGTATGGAAAAAATCTGATTGTCACTTTGATCGTGTGTTTTGTTTTGAGAGTTTTTTTGTCCATACTGTAAAACTGGGGATTTGTGTTTCTTTAGTTACAATAGTATTATTGAATTCATACAATTAGATTTGGTTTTCTAGAGGTTCTGTTGATGTTTCCATTCATTTTAAAAGGGTGGTGTGAGGAAGAAGTCAGGATTCATGTAGGACATGAAAGTTTTTCAATTATAACATAGCATTTCTTTATGGCGCTCTGGAACAGAGACATTGTCATATAGTTTATTTCCAGTAAAAAGAAATATACTGCAAAAGCATAGAGAAATATTGGACAATGAGTTGCTTCCACCATGGTAAAAGTAATTTGGAGAAAATGCACTTATGATATATTGAAAACACTGTAGTATTTTATGTGCCGCCATTAAACAGAATTGCAATAAAAGAATAATGGGGCACAAACCAATATTTATTACACTACTTTCTTTATAGGCATTTAACCTAAAACCCCTGCAGATCATTCTTCCTCCTAAAGAAGACATAGACCGTCCTGCTGTGGACCTGGACCTCCATTTACCCATTCTATGCTTTCAACCCGAACAGATTTTACAGGTATTTCTTACTATATCATTTTCATAATAAAAAACCCATCATTTCAATTAGGTTAATTTACCCTGTTAAAATATTTATACAGATAATGATCAATTTTTTTCACAATACAGTACCAATATACTAAACTTTAGTATAAATACACATTTAAATTGATTTGCGCATATGTTAATATTTAATTAATGTCCTCAGTGTGCTGTATATTAACCCATGTTTGGTGATCATAATGTATCGTATGTTGAGGCTTTTTCCAACACAAAGCTCTAACTATTCAATAAAGTTTAATATACATGTCTTCTGTAAGAATGTCTAATGGTTGATAAACTTTATTTTCAGGTGATTTGCAGTATCTTGACAGAAAATCGGCTTGTGTTCTTCTCCTCGGACTGGGCCAGGCTCACACTGGTAGCTGAATGCTTTATGCTGTTTATCCACCCTCTGCACTGGCAGCATCCATATGTTCCTGTCCTTTCCCAAGAGATGCTGGACTTCCTCATGGCTCCTACTGCTTACATTATGGGCTGCCACCTTCAGCATCTCGAGGATGTGGCTGCGGTGAGAAGGAGCAAATGATTAACTGTTAGTGTGGAAGATCTTGGTACTGAAATACAATGATGAAAATGTGTAGGGTGTTCGGTCTAAGCAACATTAACATTCATTCCTCTTTTACTACAACATTAATTATCTTTTAAATTATTTAGTAAATGCAAATCTTAAAGTTAATTGTTCTTGTGCCACAATTCCCTTAGTTATACATGGCATACATAATGTACATTCGGTCATTGGTTTTGGAGGGTTTATTAATGTAACATAGCATAAACTATATGACACCTTTTTCCTCATCAGGAGATGGATGATTTGGTACTGATCAATATCGATGATGGAACAGTGACATCATCATGTAACGCAGCCTTGCCAAAGATGCCATTGGCTGCCACAGAGTGTTTTAAGAAGCGGTAAGCAGTGCACCAGTTTTAATTATGCAAACGTATGGCAGATCAGATATATATATATATATATGTGTGTGTGTGTGTATATATTAGTTAAATTGGCTTTGTTGCAAAAGGTACTCTTGTATAAGTTCAGCAATTTTGTATGGAATTACTTTATTACTTCAATGCCTTTACTTCAAGAATCTAATTATTTGAATAAATGATCAATGATAAGACTATTTTATTGTCAAGACTCATTTACATTGTATAGTAAAAAGTAATAAGTGGTGTGTGCGCAGTGTAAAAGGGCTTCAGATTCACTATGACTTGGAGATCTGTAAACACGGCAGCAGCATGGATGTTACTGACATGCGGGCTCGCAGACGCCAGTGGCAGCACAAACTCAACTCAGAAATCCGAAATATTAGCCTTGAGCTCATTGTCAACATCTTCAGGTCAGATTTTTTAACCATGTAAATACCTCAATGCATCAATGCACAGATCATGTGATATACCAGTTATAATCTGTCCAATTCAAAAGGAATCCAGAACTTCCGGTTTGTTTGTTCTATAGGTGTTTTCCCCTCCCTATTCTGACATCTGTTTCCCGCTGATAGTGAGCCATATTTCATTTGCTGTTTTACAATTTCTTCTGTATTTATTAGAGAAGTCCATAACCATCTAAACTTTGAGCATCGAGTGTTTAATAGTGAGGAGTTTTTTAAGGTTCAGGACCCTGGAGACCAGGCGTTTTACAAGAAGGTATAGTTATCATATATTCATCATTTACATTCCCATTAATGTCTCTACACTCTTGAATGAACCCATGTTTATCTTTGTTCATGCAGGTCTTAGATACACACATATTCCATTCTTTCTTAAAAGATTGTTTGAATAGAAAGATGGGAGCTTTTGCACAAATGAAGATAAACACTCAGCCAGAAGCTTTCAGGTAAATTTCTTTGATTTAATAATTACTATAATCTTTACTGTCGTTACACTCTTCCATAATCAAATTAGATTTAATTGGCTAATAAATCCAGCTTGAGTTAATTTTTCATTGCAGATCAGGTTAGAAATCTTACCTTTAACCATGAAGTCATTTGTGTACTTCACGCTGACTAATTGCTTACATTTTCTATGTGAAATTGCCTTTAAAGTGGGACCACAGACGATGAAGACTCCTAGGAGAATTAACACATAATAGATGATAGTAATTCATTTTGTAATACACTTTATAATTGGATGATCGTCTCTTTGTCGATACACTTTATAATTGGATGATTGTCTCTTTGTCGATACACTTTATAACTGGATGATTGTCTCCTTGTCATAATCCGTTTGGATTCTAACCACTCAATTTTTTTCCAGTCTATGAATAAATAAATTTATTTGCATTTCTGGCATTGACACCCTTATTCAGACCATTTCAGGAGTATTAGGCCGTGAAGAAGAGGCTGGGAACTGATAGACCGATAGGCCAACAATTTAACCACTATGCTTTCACTTTTCCACCTTACTTATTATATACGTATATGTATTATACATTCAGGAGATACCCTTCTCCAGTGTGACTTGTCGAACAGTTATGGGCATTGTTTAACACACACACACACACACACACACACATTGTTTAAACTCACAACCTTCTGCTTAGTAGCCCAAAATATTAATCATTTAAGGTACCACTGCGTACAGAAGTAATTAATTTTTTAAACCAGAAAAACCAAGCATACAGGAAGCACACTGTAATATCTACAGCAGCTGCAAGATCTACCACCAGGGAAGTGGTGGCTTAGTGGATAAGGTGTTGGAGTAATACCAGAAAGACCGGGGTTCAATTCCCAGCAACACCAAGCCATCACTGTGGGCCCCTGTGATATATGAAAGAAAGAAATGTTAGTCGCTCTGAATAAGATTACCAAACGCCGTAAATATAAATATACCTTTTAAAAAGGCAGCAGAGTTACAGTAGAAGTGGGAAGAATTATTATTTTTATAATATTGTTTCAATCACATTGGATTTGTTGTTAATCAATTTACTTTAGCCACTTTAAACAGCGAATCCTCACTTTAAAAGCACCGCCACAAAAAGCTAGCAAATCAATTCACTGTAAACGAATGTATTTCCACTGTATCTATTATTTCACACACTCTCTCATTCATTCGCTCTATCTTTTGCGTTTCTCTCTTTTAGGCTCAGAACAATGACCGATTCCCCCAAACGGCCCAATATGAAGGAGATTGCACGCAAAATGCCGGATTACCAATTGCGTAAAAGGCTTGGTATGAGTCTTCCCAACCTGGTGGAGGATATTTCTGAAATGGTGCCGCTGCGCCAGCTGTCCCTCCAGAAATCTGACATGGCATTCGCATGCAAGCCAGGTCTGCATTAGGTTATTTTTGAATAGCATTCATATGTTAATACACAGCTCATTTTTTTATATGTATTCAAAATGCACTAACATTATAATTTATCTTAAACAAAATCTGTCGGAGAACAAATGAAATCTTCCAAGTGTTTATTACCTATTTTATTAAATATTCATATTTTACAGCTTTCAAGATTCCTCCAAAGCCACTCAAAATATTCAATCTCCCAGAATTTCCTCCTCCACTGGCTTATCATTATGTTCAGAATTATTATTTAGAAATTATCAGTCAACTCAGCAAAGCGATTAACTCTCTGGCCCCGGAGCAGTCGTCCCTGCTGGCTCGCTACTACTACCTCCGTGGCTTGGTCAATTCTGTGGCAGGGAAACGTCTGGATGCTCTGCTGGACTTCCAGAATCTCCACAGGACAGATATGGATATCTTCCCCCTAGATTTGGTGACTATGCTGACAGACTCGCTGAAGGCAGAAGAGCGCAATGTGGCAGAGGAGCGGCCAGAGCTGATGCGCCTCATCAGCCAAGTCAAGAAAAGCTCCAGCCAGGATGACTACCCTGATGGCGGCTCAGTCAAGAAGTTTGAACTTCCACGCACACACATGTTTTTGGAGGACTTTGTTCGCCGTGTACAGGAGTCGGGCATCGTCAAAGACCTAGACACCATCCAGCGCCTGTTTCATGCACTTACTATGGGTGAGTGATGAACTTAGCAGAGAGATAGAGAGAGAGATAGAGATAGAGAGATCTCAGATCTAATACCCCTGAAATTAAAACACTACAGGTGGGAAGAATGACCAACATTTTTAGTCACAATATACTTGATTATATAATTAATATTGAAAAATTTATGTAATAAATAAACTTAAATACTTCAGAAGTGAAAAGTAATTGTTTTCCCATTTTTATTTGAGTCTTAATAAATATATTCAATTATTATAACTAGGATTGAACTTACTATACCGACCCATCCCACTATATGTCACATTTCACAGTGTAGACAAACCATATCACTCCAAACCTTTATGATTATAAATGTTGCTCAGTTTACTCAATCTTTTTACATGTATAAACCATAAATACCACTTAAATGGTGGGGGGAAACAATAATCCTGAAAAAAGGTGAAGCCAAATTCATTAGCTACTAATCTGGCACGCGTGCGTGCGTGCGTGCGTGCGTGCGTGCGTGCGTGTGTGTGTGTAGTAATACACTATAGTCATGTAAAAGGTGTTAAAAAAATGTTATTTTAATATTGTTTTATGGCGGGTAAAGGTTGAATTGGAAACAATGTATTGTAAGCATAGCTTCTCAACTCTATATCTAATTTTGCTTTTAAAGGTTATTATTTTTTTTAAGTGGAAAACTTGATTATATCCAGCAGCCAAAACGCCCTTGTGTATTCTTAATCATTTAATATAGATGCACACTTGTATTTTGTTCACTTTTTGCACATTTCACATTGTTGTCTTAGATATAATACTAGAGCTTTTTCTGTTCAGATGACAAAGCATTATTTACTGTCAAATGCTTAATTTAATGTTCTAAATATACATTATATTGCCAAACGTTTGTGGTCACCTGAGCATCACAAACACATGCATTTTCAATTTTCATACATTATTCCAGATTTATTGTCCTGTTGCTCCAATCTTCTAGTAAGACTTTCCAGTCCAATGTTGTGCTTGAATGAGAGATATCTCTTCATTCAGCTCCAACAGTATTAGTGAGATCACACACTAAGGTTAGGTAAGGCGGTCTGCGGTGGGTCAGTCACCATTCCAGTTCATCCCAAAGGGGTTTTATAGTGGTAAGATAAGGACTTTATGTCAAACACTGGTGTTTTTTCACTCTAATAATAGCTCTGCTCAGGGGTTTTGTGCTCAGGGTCATTGTCATGCTGGAACAGTGTTAAAGTCTTTTAGTTCCATTGATGGAATAATTTAATGCTACAGCATACAAATAGGGCGTGGTGGTGTAGTGGATAGCACTACAAGTGGTCGCCTCACAACAAGAAGGTCCCAGGTTCGGATCCCGGGATGGGATGTTTCTGTGCAGAGTTTGTGTGGGTTGCCTCTGGGTACACTGGTTTCCTCCCACAGTCCAAAAACAAATTCTAAATCCTCCATGGGGTGAATGTATGTGAATGGTTTTGTCTATGTGTTGCCCTGAGATGGACTGGCGACCCGTTGAGGGTATACCCCCACCTCTCGCCCTATGTGTGCTGGGATAGGCACCAGCAGATCCCTGTGACCCTGAATTTTGGGAATAAGTGGGTAAGAAGATGAAATGAATGAATGAATGAATGAACATGCAAATACATTCTGGACAACTGTGGGCTTGGAGAGGATCCACATATGGATCTGATGGTCAGGTGACCACAAGGTTTGGGCAATATAGAGTAAGCTTCATAGAAGATTTATTGAACAACAACAACAACAACAAAAAAAAAACCCCAACTGTTACTAAATGCAGACTGTAAATATGTAGTTATGTATTAGATGTATGTATGTGCTGCCCCTGAATACACTGCCCGTATAGACGCATAGACTAATGAGCATGGATGTGGTTTGCCAGGTATGGAGTCTACAACAAAGGTTTCAACCCAGTCTGTTTTTTACCTTGATTCTTCATCAGATGGTAAGCTTAGCCTGTGCCGTACCGATTAAAACACCTCAACTAAATGTTTTGTGTGTGTGAGTGTGCACGCTCGTCTGTGTGTCATGTATTACTCATTTAGTGCCGGATCTGTTTTAAGCAGTTTAACTGTTTGCTTTAATCTATAATCCTGTTGGCTGTTAGCTTTTATACACCACCCTCGGCTCTTCGGGAGGTCATCCTGGCATGCTGCTGGTTAATGATTATTTCTAAACCTAAGGAAATCTTTTCTTAGCTTTGAGACACAAAGCTGTGTCGGTAGAATAAGTTCAATGTAGTTTTTAATACCATCTCGTACCTTTTTATTCTTTTTTTTTGTTTGTTTTTATTTTAAATTGAAGCCAATGTTGTTCCTATATGCTGCATGTGCTACTTTATTTCTGTTTAAACATTTAACAAAGTTATGTCTGTCTGTCTGTCTATCTATACTTCTACACGTCTGTCCGTCTATACATCTACGCAACTAATCGATCTATACAATATATTATTCATTCATCTTCTAATCTGCTTATTCCCTAATACTGGGTCAATGGGGTCAGCTCACATAGGGTGAGCTGCATGGGTACACCTTGGACCAGTCTCCAGTCCATATACAGATGATCCACCACACATACATAAAACAAACACGCACTCCTATGGGCAATTTAGAGTTAACAATCAACCTAATGTATATGTAATCAGGTGTTAATAATGTGTTAACGATGACTACCGGAGAATCAGAAAAGATGGCAAATCCTCCCGCATCACTCATGCAAACCCAAATATTTCAACAGGACAATGACACTGTGCACAAAGCTCCTGATTTTCATGAAGACATTGTGTATTTTGATGGTGAAATGTCAGGGCTTTGTGTGGAACACTTTTGGGATGAACTAGAATGGCAACTGCACCCCAGACCTCCTTACCTAACGTTTACGTCTGATCTCTCTAATACTGATGTAATGCTATTAAGAGTGGAACTTTAATACAACGGCAAAATGTGGAGTACATCTAGAAAAATCTAGAAATGGTTGTAGGCGGCGCAGTGACATAGTAGTTATCACGGACGCCTCACAACATAAAGTTCCCGGGATCTTTCTGTGTGGAGTTTGCATGTTCTCCCCACGCTTGCACATGCATCGGTTTCCTCCCACAGTCCAAAAACATGTACATTAGGTTGATTTGGTGATTCTAAATTGCCCATAGGAGTGAATGTGTATGTTCATCTGTGTGTGCCCTGCATTGGACTGACGGTCTGTCTAGGCTGTACCCCTGACTCTTGCCCTATGTGTGCTGGAATTGGAGAAAACTCCTGTGACCCGAAATGAGAATATTAATGAATGAATAGGGTTGTGATGGCCAGAAAGTTAATGGGAAACAGTAATAGATTTAGGTGGCTACTTGGTAACAATCAAGAAGCTATTTTTCTATATGTAACATTCTTTAGGCCTGATAATATATTGCCAGGAATTACATCACCCTCATAGTCTAACAGAATTCTACACAGCATCAGTTTTGCATTGGTCTCCAAGTCTGATTTGAGACATGTCACTCCTTGGGGAAAACCACAAAAACATAGTTTATTACAGTTTATATAACAGTAATTTGATCGAGTTCGTCTATTACTAATGGCTATAGTGATAGCTTTGTATTTGTCACAACATCCTAATTTAGCCAAAATCATTTGAAAAGTCCCTCTGTTTTGCCCTATAGGTCAACAGAAGCAAGTGGATCCAGAGGTTTTCCGCTTCTTCTACACCATCTGGAAGGAGACGGAGGCTGAAGCACAGGATGTAGATTTACCTGTGGCCGTGCTTGAACATCTGGAAGCCAACGAACAGGTGTACAAGCTTTCCTCTTCTGTAAAGACCAGCCATGGGGTGGGCAAGATCGCCATGACTCAGCGCCGACTCTTTCTGCTCACAGAGGGACGGCCAGGTTATGTCGAGGTCACCAAGTTTAGAGATATTGAGGTGAGACTGGCATTTACTGTGCACCCTATTCCTTAAATAAAGCTTATAGCATTGTAATATTTGTTAGATAATTATAACCTTTTAACCTCAGGCCACTTTGTCGACACCGGTCTTTCTGGTATCAGTTCAACACTTTATCCACTAAGCCACGACTTTCCTTTTCTTTCTGTCAGGAAGTGAAAATCTCCTCAGCTCCTTTACTGTTTCTAAGAATTCCCTCTTTGAAGATCAAGACCAGCCTGAGGAGAGAGACATTTGAGGCCAACCTGAAATCGGAGTGTGACCTGTGGCACTTGATGATTAAAGAGTTGTGGGCGGGACAGAAAATGGCTGACGAACACAAGGTTTGTGCTCATGTTCTGCTATTGAGTTGCTCCTATTCTGCTTCCAGTTAGGATAAGTGTTTTAGGGTATAAACAGAACATTATTCGGCAAGTGTAAGCATGACTGGAACAGCCTGTCTCATGGCTGAATCCCAGGTTCACTAGAACACAATATTTACTTGATTTATTTTAATTTTTCTCGCATTTAGCCGCATAAGGAAAAAACTGCTATCCTTTGTCCAGTAATTCCATCATGCTGTAAACTGTGTTGATTTATTCTGTTTACATTTCCTTAGCTTATATTATTCTGCAGTAGCTACACTAGGAACTGTAGAACACTGAATGGTTTTATCAGGAAAAAATGTGACCCATTTGGAAGAATTTCCCATCATGTTAGTTTACAGTAATGGATTCTTATGTATCTACTAAAACACCCTAAATGTGTTAACTCTGTGTACCGTCTACTAGGATCCTCAGTACGTACAACAAGCTCTGACTAATGCCCTGCTGATGGATGCTGTTGTCAGATGCCTTCAATCCCAGAAAGCTATTTATGCTGCTTCTAAATTGGCTTATTTCGATACGATGAAACAAGAAGGTATGTCATTTCAACGTGTTTTAATTTAATTGTTTTTTTGTGTTAGTAAACAAGGTACATATACTGTTTAAGATATAAATTAGTATCAATATCTACTCAACTGTCTGTCTCTGTCTATCAATCAATCGATTGCATCTTTAGCACAATGGTTGGCATATATTGATGTATTGATTTTGTTTCTTTAAGCAGTCCCGATGACTGTGCCAAAAACGACAAGTGAGACCCTAAAACATAAAATCAACCCATGTCTAGACCTGACATCTCCTCAAGCTGTGGACTTTCTGGTTTATACTCCAGGTTAGATATCTTATCTGAATCTGAATTTGTTCAATATCACTTTAATGTCTGAAACCTAAAATATGCAGACCGGACAAAACCTGTTTTACTTGTGATTTGATGCATGTGATTTTGACCACCCAGGTTTCTGTCTAAGCAGTGGAAACAGTGCATTGTACATTATAAACAATAAAATCTATGAATTACCTTGATAACAATTTTGCTTTAAAAGGATTTTTACTATTCTATACTAGTATTCTATACTTTTTGACTCCGAGAGCCATATATTTGGAAATTTATTTAAGTGAGAGCCATATAATGTTTTTAGACTGATTTAAAAGGAGTCGTTTACCTGTTTACCCAGCAAGGCCAACGTAGGATTGAATTATCATCCAATTAAAATAATATGTTGCAGATATTTTTTGACTCCCAGACTGAAACCAAAACACTGGGAAACTTAAACAAACTCAAAACACTGGGTTACTCAGGAGAGAAGGGACAAAACACAGGGTTACTCGGGAGCGAAGGGACAAAACACAGTGTTACTCGGGAGCGAAGGGACAAAACACAGGGTTACTCGGGAGCGAAGGGACAAAACACAGGGTTACTCGGGAGCAAAGGGACAAAACTTAGGGTTACTCGGGAGAGAAGGGACAAAACAGGGTTACTCGGGAGAGAAGGGACAAAACACAGGGTTACTCGGGAGAGAAGGGACAAAACACAGGGTTACTCGGGAGAGAAGGGACAAAACACAGGGTTACTCGGG
>JAOTRA010000022.1:1537563-1551327 GCA_026260255.1 Pseudolaguvia tuberculata
GACAATGCTTCACAATTAGCCTTAGGAGGCCACCTGTTTATATAGGCAGCCCACGCCCACTTAACTCAACCAGGAAGCAGATTCCTGGAATTTGGGCGAGGGCTCCCTCTGCAGGCGGTCCTCCCAAGGCATAGTCCTTACAGCTATCAACTACACCACCGCGCCGCCACTCCTTTTTGATTACAGAAAAGTTTATAAAAGTTTATAAATCTAACCCCACCTTCCTGATATTCCACAGAGTCTTTAAACTTGTAACTTATAAAATGTTTAAGCCTTCATGCCATTTATCACTAAAGGGACTGAGAACACTATGTTTTCATTCAGCTTTTGTCAGACAGCATGTCCTGTGGAACGGCTTGAAAGAATAGATTGGAAAGACTGCAGGAAATATTTTATGTTAATGCAGGATTTAGGACACTTTAAGAAACCTGTTTTGTCTCACTCCATTACACATAACCTAGATTTAAAAACGTGTCGGGGAAAACGGACAGGAAGAGATTGAGGATAACAGACACCCAAGTGTGATCTATCGGAATTAAAACAATTTCTTTTTGGTTTATTGTCCCTAAAGATTGAAATCACACTTAAAATTTTTTTAACAAAATTATAATTCCTACACGCGCTTTCGTGGGTTTCCTCCGGGTGCTTTGGTTTCCTCCCACAGTCCAAAAACATGCAGATTAGTTCGATTGGTGATTGTAAATTGTCCATAGGAGTGAATGTGTGTGTGAATGGTTGTTTGTCTATGTGTTGCCCTGAGATGGACTGGCGACCCGTCCAGGGTGTTACCGCCGCCTCTCGCCCTATGTGAGCTGGGATAGGCGCAGCAGACCCCCGTGACCCCGAATTTGGGAATAAGCGGGTAAGAAGATGAATGAATGAATTAATTCATACAGGAATAAAAATAATAATAGACATAGAATTAGATATAGGGCAGCGCGGTGGTGTAGTGGGTATCCATGGTCGCCTCACAGCAACTCGATCCCGGGTTTGATTCCCAGGCCAGGGACCTTTCTGCCGACCTGTCAAGGGCGAATCCTTGCCTCTTACCCTATGTATCTTAGGATAGGCTTCAGCAGATCCCAAAATTAGGGGATAAGCGGGTTAGAAGATGAAAAAATGTCGATGATACTGTAGGGTTAGTACTGTTGAACTGACTTTCATTCATTCATTCATTCATCTTCTTACCCGCTTATTCCCATAGGGCGAGAGGCGGGGGTGCACCCTGGACATTTCCACAGCCCATCACATGCCACACATAGACGAACAACCACATACATACACTTTCACTCCTATAGACAGTTTAGACACACCAATCAACCTAATGTACATGTTTTTGGACTGTGGGAGGAAACTGGAGTATCTGGATGAAACCCATGCAAGAGAGAACATGCAAACTCTACATGGAAAGATCCCCTGCCTGGGAATCAAACCCGGGACAATCTTGTTGTGAGGCGACCGTTCTATCCACTACGCCACTCGTTTAACTGACTTATAACAGTTTAATAAATATTAATGATATTAATCTTTACATGATTAAAAGTGTGTGAAAAGAGTGCAGAAGTTCATATTACTGTCAGGTTAGCAAATATGGGCACCACTTTATAGTTACTAAATGGTGGCCATTAGGGACTTATCAAAATAATTGACTTGCATTTTAACATTTTTTAATTACTATGTATTCTATTATTATATATATATAGTCTAAATATTAGCTTTCTTGTACATCTTTTTCTGTGGCTGTCGGGCTTCCTGTAGTGTGTTTGTGTTCGGACATTCAGTGCCAGTGCCACGTGAGTGACACCGCGGAAGCTAGCTGGCTGTCACCAGTGGTAAGAGAAGGTTGGATGCGAATGCAATTATTAACAGAATTAAAGATAAACAAAGAACAGGTCGCCATTCCAAGCCAGACTATATTAATTTATAGTTGTACATTTTGGGCACAATATTTCTGAATGAATAATGACCCTAGTCATACAAAAAAAACCAGAGAATAACCCTGGGGCAATAGACTCGGAATATTATACTAGATAAACTTTTGGGTAAAATACACCCCTCCTACCCCATTTACCAATAGAAATTAATCTTATCGAGGGGTAATTGTATCACCCGCAGAACTACCATATGACTTCCGTGTAAATGTTGCTGATCCCAGCACTCGCTCATGGTGATATCTTCAACGCGTCCGGTTTATACGAGCAATATGATTGGTCCGTCAATGTGTCCATTACAACAGAAACATAAATGGAGTGATTTGATTGGCTGCATCCGAAGGTTGACAAAAGCGGAAATAGAAAAGTGGAAAACAGCACACTCATTTCCATAGTAGGAGCGCGCTGTGCGGGTCAATCATCCATTCATCCATCCATCCATCCCAGGTCAGATTAATCATTTTACATGCGATCATTTTAACTGGGTTATTTTAATTTTATAGTTTTTATTAATCCGTGAATTTTCATTTCCGAATTGGAAGGGTATGTTTTTAGACTGTAGCATCAGATTCATGTCAAATGTTGATTGCTTTATTGTTTTGATGGTGGTAATGATTTGATCACATTGTTTGGACAAAGTTATCATTGAACCTAGAAGCTTTGATAAGGAAGTGTGAAGGGTGTCAGCAGATATAAAGTCCATCTCTGTAACACAAAGTCTTTTTTTCTTTAAAAGGAGAAAGAATTCAACAAGATCTGCAGAACCACAGCACCATGTCTTACCTTCCAACCCTTTTCAAATATGTGGACGAGAACCAGGACGAATATGTTAAGGTAAATGTTACATGTTAAACGGATTTCATAGGCCAAAGATTTTATTAAAGTCGAATTATTCTTTATTCGTGATTTTGAAAGAGTTACTTGTAAAACAGTAAAATTGGTAGGACCACCAAGCTGCCACTGTTTGACCCCTGAGCACAACCTTTAACCCCTATTTGCTCAGTTTTATAAAAAGTATTATTGGGATACTGAAACTAGTTTCATTGAAGATTTTCTATTAAATTTATGTTACAAATAGAAAGATTGATTGTTAAAAGTAAAATAAAATAACTCTATGGTTTGTTTCACTTTCATGTCTTTTTCCATCTAGTTTTAGTTATGAAAACAACCGCATGAGCTCTTTCTTCCATATTTGTGTAATTGTTCAGTTTGTATCAGAACTTGTGTATTTCTTCTTAATTTAATATAAGATTTGGGATTTTAATTTTATTTCTAATAATCTGATACATATTTAAATGATGAACGGCAAAGATCCTTCTTCACTCGTGGAGTTACATTGTGACATACGCCTACGATGTCAGAAGCAAACATGGAGAATAAAAACAAGGGTACCTCCGTATACATTTTATGCATTTTATTCCAAATATTCTGTGTATATTTGCAGTTTTGCAATATGTTGTAATAAATACTGTCGTGACATGTATATGTTATTATTGGGGCTTTGCAATTCACAGGCCTAATTTGTACCAAATCCATGGTTTTTTTTCCTGTTTTATTGAAATGCATTCATCTCCTGAATGATTACACCTTTATTGTAGAATGATGAACTTTGTGTCTTAAACAGTAATATTTTGGTCATCTTTATCCAGAGGGACTTACTTTTATGCCTGTTTTTTGATGGTTATGGTCCTTGCTCAGAAGTCCAACAGTGGTAGTAGCAATTTTCTGATCAGCAGCCTTTTTGTAGTTAATAGGTATACTGTTTTTTTGTTTCCTTTCGATCTAGTTTATAATCTAGGGAAAACAGTACAATTTAACACAAGCAGCCTCATTTGTATGCAAGAGAAATAACGTGGAAAAAATTATTAGAGTGTTGGACCGATACCAGAAAGACCATTACCAAATCACTTCTGAGCCCCAGAGCAAAGCCGCTAACCCCCAATAGCTCTGTTGCACATGAGAGATAAATGTAAACTGCTCTGGATTAGGGCTGCATCTTTTCCTTAAAATGGTTTGTGTATGTGTTTTGTGCAGCGCCTGGGTGAATGGGTGGCAGTGCAGAGCGTCTCCGCCTGGCCTGAGAAACGAGGTGAGATCAAGAAAATGATGGAGATGGCAGCCAAAGACATAGAGAGGCTGGGAGGCACAACAGAGTTGGTGGACATCGGAAAACAAAAGGTGGGAAAAGGAAAGTTGGTTGGCGTTTGTTGAGCAAAGGAAATCTTATAGCTGTCATGTGATGGCAAAAACAAACCTGTATCACATGGATGACCCGTTACTTGTGTAATCTGTAATCAATTAGTATAGAGTTTTAAATGTGTTTCTCTTCTAGGGTTGATATTCTTTGCTGAAATCTTTGATACACTTGTGGTCCTTTTCTTTTATTCTTCTTAGCTACCAAGTGGTGAAGAGATTCCTCTTCCTCCTATAATCCTGGGCAGACTTGGCACCGACCCCGGAAAGAAAACAGTGTGCATCTATGGACACCTGGATGTCCAGCCTGCACATGTGGATGATGGTTGGGACTCGGAACCCTTCACTTTGGTGGAGAGAGACGGTATGCTAAGCGGAATTTTTAATGATTTCATGATGTTTAACGGTTACATTACAATTTACTCCTTTTACCCTTTTCTATTATCTGTAATAAGCCTTGGCAAGAGCAGGATTTTTTTTTTATTCCACCGAAGCAGAAGCCGCAAAGACTCTGAAGGTGGAATCGGATGTGGCTCAAGCTTAATTTGAATGAAAAACCTCTCCCCCACCAGCTCTTGCAGATAAGCTTCAGCATCGCAGTTAGAACGTAATGCTGATGAGCCACAATTCAAACAGTGACTAAAAAGGTTACTGGTCTTGTGACGGCTCTGAGTCCTGCTGACTAAATAAAATCAATATTGGTTGGTTTCCCCTTTTCTTGTGGATGTATCTCATGACCTAAAATTGCACAATAGGCAATTTTACACACTATTTTATTTTAAAAGACTTACTGTGTTTATTAAATAAAGACAGACATTTTATATTTTTAAATTTAGCTATGTTAAATGATTGGGGCACAAAAACTCCACCAAATTCATATCTGCAATATGCCTTGTAATGTTTTTTTTATTTTTATTTTTTCTGGAAATAACTATTTTAACAGGTGTATTCCTGCAGCTAGAACTTTTATCACTTCTATTTTAATTTTGATTTCACCAGCCATCTTATTATAAAAGGTTTTTTTAACATTTTCTGAACATTCTCATATAGACCTTGTTCCAGGGCCCAGCAGTATCTGCTTGCTGGTGCTGGGAATTAAACCCATAACGTTTTAGTCAGCATTTCAAGAGCTACCACTTCTTATTCTTTAAACTTGGATGGCACAAAACATTTGTCTTTGTTGATGGTTATTTAACTTTTTGATGGTAATTAATATTTGTTGACTTGCAGGTAAACTTTATGGCCGAGGCTCTACAGACGATAAAGGCCCTGTCCTCGCCTGGTTTAATATCATCGAAGCGTTTCAGAAGATAGGACAGGTATAGGACAGAAGATAGGACCTTACCATTACCAACTTTATTAAACTTTACATTAAAATACATTAGTAAATTTATAGATTGAAAATCTCTATTTTCTAAAATAAATAATTGCATTAAATCTAACTCAAGCATTTCAGTACTTTGAACCCATTTTTATTGTCTTTAAAAAGGAACAAAGTCATCTGCACTATAATAAACCGGATACTCTGGACTGGGACTCACAAGATCACTGACTACCCAGAGCAAATCTTAAAAGTATCTCATTGACTAGTTTGTGTTGTGAACTTTGTTTAGCATGGTTGGGTTAGTAGACAGTCCTGAACTAAAGATCTGTAACTGATAATTATACTATTTTCATGGTTTTGATATAATTATAACTTACTTCCAGGTAAAATGAAAATATATAGAAAAAAAATTATATATTTGTTCAGTTTGATAATCGATCTGATTTATTCAGATTCGTTCACTGATAACGTTTGGTAATGATTTCTTAAAATGACATACATTTTAAACTTTATTTATAAATGAAATTCTCCGTCATGTACCTGCCCGAATGCCAAGGCATTTTTGACCGAGAGAAACAAGCAGCTGCTCATGCACGCCTCATAGCGCTGCAGTAAAAGGAGGAATTTCTGTGGGAGTCAATGGTTTACATGAACTGGAACGATTCGTTCCCCAAAAATATTTCTTTAAAAAAATTGTTCATTAAAAAAGTAATCTATTTATTGATTGATTTTTTGTAGGAACTTCCTATCAACATCAAGTTTTGCTTTGAGGGTATGGAAGAGTCCGGATCTGAAGGTCTGGATGATTTGGTGTTTTCACGCAAGGATTCCTTCTTTAAAGATGTTGACTATGTATGCATCTCTGATAACTACTGGCTGGGTAAGACCAAGCCCTGCATTACCTATGGCCTCAGAGGAATCTGCTACTTCTTTTTAGAGGCAAGTCAGTGCTTTTTAATCAGACTGGCACATGGGGAATAAAAAAATTATTTAGTTAACCTTTTCCTTTACTAAAGAATCTTCAGAGATCTGCTCCTCATTGCAAAATAATAATTTTTTTATATATTGTAAAATAGGTGGAATGCTGCGATAAGGATCTTCATTCAGGAGTGTTTGGAGGCTCTGTCCATGAAGCCATGACTGACCTTATCGCTCTTATGGGTGAGTTAAAGCAGCTTTAATATGCAAGAACACAGGATTACAGGATTCCTTCTTTAACATTGTGTGTGCTTAGTTTATGTGGATTGGGTCAACATGTAAAATAAATACATTTGTTCCTAGTCCGCTTCAATTGACTGCATTAAGCAGACACTCTTATTCAGAGCTTAGCATTGACACTGACACCTGTGACACAGCTATACCAGAGATACTTTTATTCAGTCGTATGTGAGAACAACAGTAACGCTGCTATCTGGTTGTGTGTTAGTTTTAAAGGCGTGAAGGGTTCAGGAGTAGTGCTGGGAACCGAACCCTGTCATTCTGATTATACCTTAACCACTGTGCTACCACTTTCTTCAGGTTTAAACTGTAGTGTTGAAAACAAAAGAAAAAATCAGAACAACGGCGGGCAATTAACATTATTGGCAGAACACCAGCAAGTAGTTATAGTACTTCTGCATAAAATGTTTATAATCAGTGCTGCTTGAGTTGCTGAATTCGTACACATTGCATTAAGTCATGCATTCATCCAGAAAGTTGTTTGTGTGTAGTGTCTGTGTCTGCTGCTTCTTCTCCTTTCAGCTGCTCCCGTTAGGGGTCGCCACAGTGGATCACTCTTCTCCACACTACCCTGTCCCCTACATCTGCCTCTTTCACCCCAACTATCTGCATGTCTTACTTCACCACATTCATAAACCTCCTTCATGGTCTTCCTCTTTTGCTACTGCCTGGCACCAAATCATCCTACATGTGCCGTATCTCTAATAAACACATTTCTTATCCTTTCGATCCTCGTCACTGGCTGTAACAGAAGATCGATGATGTCATCATCAGCTATAACAAACCAAACTTGATCTTTTTCACTAAACATTTTACAAATGGTATATTAAAATGTGATATCAGACATGGACACTGTGCGTTTCGAACTGCTGTACGTCATGCCGTACTGCTACAAATCCCCAAAGTTCATATATTTAATTGCCTCCTGCAGTTTCTAACAGTGTTTGATTGGGTGTGTTTGTTTCAGGCTCTTTAGTGGATAAAAAGGGAAAGATCCTGGTGCCGGGAATGTATGACAGCGTTGATAAACTCACTGATGATGAGAAAAAGCTTTATGAAAAGATAGAGTTTGACCTGGAGGACTACACCAAGGACATAGGAGCAAAACGTCTTCTGCATAGCACCAAGGTAGACATTTCAGTCTCTGTCTCAAAGAAAGAGTGACTGAACAGCCTTTTCTAGATTTAGTCTCACTCTTACCAACCCGATTCTCTACAAGATTGTGGATTTCTGGTTGCCATATAGTCTGTTATTTTTTGGAAATGATTTTGTGGAATTGGTATAACACTAGTGGACTTTGTTTTCTATACATTGCCATTTTTTTAAACTAAGATTTATTTAATTTAATCTAATTAATTAGCCTGACACTACAACTGGAACCATTGGCACTAATTGTAATTTCTGATTCATGTATAATTTTCTGTAGTCATATTAAACAATGATGACTGCACTGTAGTTTTTAAATACTTGTTATAGTGCCTCACTTTTTGGATTTGAATTTTACAGGCCGTTAATTAGATTTTTAATATTCTAATACTTTTGACAACGGCAGCCATAAAAAACAACAAAATATGATTGAATCTTAATGAGGTTAGAGGTCTGTCTGTCTATCTATCTATCTATCTATCTATCTTTTTTATGGCTGCCGTTGTCTGTCTCTCACTCTATAAATCTATAATATATAGAGAGGGAGGGTGGTGGTTAGCATAGTGGTTAGCACAGTCGCCTCACAACAAGAAGGTCTCGTGTTTGATTCCCAGGCCGGGGATCTTTCTGTGTGGTGTTTGCATGTTGTCCCTGCACTTGCATAGGTTTCTTACAGGTACTCTGGTTTCCTCCCACAGTCTGAAAACATGTATATCAGGTGGATTAGTGATTCTAAATGACTCTTTGGAATGAATGTGAATGTGGCTGTTCATGTATGTGTGCCCTGAGATGATGGTAATGGCAACCAGTAAATCCCTGTGACTTAATGAATGATGAATGAATGAATTGATATACAAAGGATAGATAGAGAGAGACCGAGATATTATTCTTTTGCTCCAGTCAATTTGATCATTGTTTTAATTTTATAAAACCGATTGTGTATATTTCCTGTAGGAGCAAGTGTTGATGCACCGCTGGAGATACCCGTCTCTTTCATTGCATGGCATCGAGGGTGCTTTCTCTGCAGCTGGCGCTAAAACGGTCATCCCACGCAAAGTCATCGGCAAGTTCTCCATCCGCCTGGTGCCTGACATGGACCCTAAAGTGGTAGAAGAACAGGTGAAAATTGAAATATATGTTTACTGTTTTAAATTTACTATACGTTGACTAAATGTGTCTACTGTCATATGTGATACTATAAGAAGATAAATGAATTGTCTTCTAACCCACTTATTCCCTACTTCGGCTTCATCAGGGTCTGCTAGAGATTGAGTTCCTTGTTCAGACTAACAAAAGAACACCACTATTCTGCTAAATATTCTTAAAAGATCTTACTGGAAAAATTTGATCTGCTTAATTCTTAGGTCGTCTCTCACATCAAGATGAAGTTTGCCGAGCTGGAAAGCCCCAACAAAATAAAAGTATACATGGGCCATGGAGCCAAAGCCTGGGTGTCTGATTTTAACCATCCGCACTATATGGCTGGTAGAAAAGCCATGAAGACTGGTAAGAAACTCTGCCGTCCTGTCAGTGGTGAGGATTCCTATTGTATAGGTAGTTCTAAAACCTTCTCGCGCTCTCTCTCTTTCTTTCTGTAGTGTTTGGTGTTGAGCCTGATCTAACCCGTGAAGGAGGAAGTATCCCTGTGACTTTGACCTTCCAGGAGGCAACAGGACGTAACGTCATGCTGCTTCCTGTCGGCTCATCGGATGATGGTGCTCACTCCCAAAACGAGAAACTCAACAGGTATTTTTTTTCCTCTTTTTCTGTCAAAGTCGAAAATGTTTGTCATTTCAACTATATATGACAGTGCAGTATATACAGTGAAATGAAATAACAATTCTCTGGGTCCATGGTGCTAAATGCAAGGGACAAGTGCAGGGCATGAAGTGACAACAAGAAGATATAGAGACACAGACTAATAGAACATTAACTGACAATAAAAAGCGTTGATTAATTTCTGTGGCAAATATGTGTGTGGTAGACCGGGGTTCGATTCTCACCTGCCAAGCAACCACTGTGGGCCCTTGAGCAAGGCCCTTAAACCAAAATGTAAGTTGCTCTGGATAAGAGCGTCGGCCAAATGCCTAACTATATTATGTAAATATAACAGTCTGCATCTAAGAGTCCCAAAACACCACCGGCGATGAGTCTGGCAGCAGTTAGACAACCAGCACACCGTTCCGTGTTGATGGTAGCTTGATGGTGTCCGGAACGGTGCCATGTCTTTGTTAAAAACGTAAACACTGCAGTCACTAAACTCATACAGTGGTAGTATTTCAATGGTGGTTCGGTGGGCTATGATACAGTCCGGTTTATTTTCCAGGCAACAGATGATAACCAGTTGTTTCCTCACGCACCGGTCGCGGAGTTCGTCCACTACAATTCCATCATGCAGACCGGTTACTGCAGGATTTTCCAGCTTTAATACTGTCTGTCCACATGAATGTACATGAACACCATGGTTTGGTGTCCATGTGCTGTGGTAGTTGAGCTATTTGTAAAGAATAGCACCATTTTGGACCCGGAGCGGTTACCTTGTGCTACTAACCTGCCGTCTACGTCATAATAGATGACAACGGATAAGCTGAATTTAGTTAGGCAAATGGTAGCTCGGAGGGTTACTGATTAATGTATGTTGTACTGTTTGCCTAATGGAATTGTAACAGACTTTCCGGAATAAGCAGTCTACTTTTTCTAGCATTGTATCTGGATACAGGTTTGTTTTTAATAATAATATTTAATGTTTTTAACCATACAGGTCCAACTACATCCAGGGCACTAAAATGTTGGGTGCTTACTTCTATGAAGTATCTCAGCTCAGTTAACAAGCTACATGTGGATCATCATAACGTTGCTTATGGGCTTCAAGAATGAATAAAATTGATCTTCTCATTCAAATAAACTATTTTTTAATTATATACTTTAATGTTTAACACCAACATGCCTGTCGGTACCCAGTACCCACGAAGATTATCATCAACTGGTAACTGGAACCAGCTTTTTTTATATATCATGAACAGCAGTCTACAGAATCAGCCCTGGTGAGACGTCTGTGTTCATCTCAGTAATGTTAAGCTAGTGGTTTGACCTGGTGTCACGTGAATGGTCAACTTACAGCTACAGTTTAGAAACCGGATACAGGATTCATCCAGCAATTGTTTGAAATAATCAATAAATAAAAATCTTAGGATGCTTGGAGGTATAAACAATTTTGCTTTATTCACTAACAGGAAGCATACATTTTTTTGGAAACTTCTCTTTAAATCCTTTTTATAAATTGTACAGTGTCATACAAAAATGCTTCAATAATAAATTAGTCATTTACTGGATTTGATGATTGGAGCTCCTCAATCTTGTCGCCATTTATTCTTCTTATAACCTGCTTATTCCCTAACTCAGGGTCACGGGGGTTTGCTAAAGCCTATAGCACATAGGGTAAAAGGCAGGGGTACATCCTGGACAGGTCACCAATACAACACAAAGCCACACAATTACCAGTCAAACTAATTGTAACCTAATTAAACCTACACCGAAAGGAAACTGGATTAACTGATGATAAACCAATTTTAAAAAGAAATGTGTGTTAGAGAAGTATAAGCGCCTCACGAATGTTTAACACGTCAAGCCGTTACTGAAAATTTATAAATATTAATTATTTTGACTGATGTTACTAATTATTCTCCTTTCGGCTGCTCACGTTTGGGGTCGCCATAGCGGATCACTCTTCTCCACACTACCCTGTCTTCTATATCTGCCTCTTTCACCCCAACTACCTGCATGTCTTCCCTCATCGCATCCATAAACCTCCTCTTTGGTCTTCCTCTTTTCCTCCTGCTTGGCACCTTCATCCTCAACATTCTTCTACCAATATACTGCATGTCCCTCCTCTGCACATGTCCAAACCATCTCAACCTAACCTCCCTCACCTTGTCTCCAATTCTAATCATTTTAATAATTTTAGTAATTAAGTATCTTTTGTGTAAGGAAGGGCATCCGGCGTAAAAAACCCTGCCAAGTCGAATGTGCGGATCACGGATCCGCTGTGGCAACCCCTAACGGGAGCAGCCAAAGGACAAAGAAGAAGAAGTATCTTTTTGTTAGCTAAGGTCACAAAAGATGAAAATGGAAATTTGAAAAGTGAAAACCTTAAAGTCTAAACAATGTTGACAACTTTAATAGACGTTGAAATTAAATGACATTAAGCTGGTAAGAATAAAAGAAAAGGGCAAGAATGGGAAAAAGACCCATCACTTCCTGTTTTGGTAATCTACGTTGCCCTGGTGAGCATAGTGCCCACAGGTGGACTCACCGTTGGGTCTGTCCTCTCCATGCAGGAGGTCACATCTATCCCATAATCCTTTTCCCATAGCCTGGGGAAATGCGTGAATACGGTCCGGATAACCGGACGAATCAGAATAGACTAAATCATCTGGTGGCCCTTACTTTCAGTGACGGCTGCCGTGTAAATAAGAGCAGACAGCCTTCTATGCCTTTCACATTTGTTTGGTCTCTGTAGAACAGTAAAGGGTTTTTATCTTTTTATACATTTAGCATGATGAAGTGCACATGGGTTTTTGGAGTAAGAATGGCCTGTGGCAGTGGAGAGACTGAAAGTGGGTCTGTGTTTATCTCCGGTGGCTTTAATGTAGATTTGATTTGACTGGAGAAAAGGATGGTAAAAATTGTAGCCTCTGCTCGGTTTCTCAAGGTTTCAGACTTTTAACCATCCAATAGTCTTTACAGAGAAATCCCATTAATGTACCATTGCCTGTTTACCCTTTTAATATTATTCCGGACAATTCACTGGAAATTTCTTTTAAAATTATGTCATTCATTCATTCATTTTCTAACCTGCTTATTCCCTAATTTGGCTCACAGGGGTCTGCTGGCGCTTATCCTAGCGCAGATAGAGCGAAAGGCAGGCCCCACGTAGACAAACACCCACACACACTCCCACTAAATCCTATGGCCAATTTAAAGTCACCTATCAATCAATCAATCAATCAATCATACAACTACACACACACATTCACTCCAATTTAGAATCACCAAGCAACCTAATGTGCATGTTTTTGGACCGTGGGAGGAAACCAGAGTACCCGGAGGAAACCCATGCAAGTGCAGGGAGAACATGCAAAGTCATTCATTTATTCATTCATTTGTCTTTGTACCTATTTATTCCCTGGGGTTGGGGGAATTTGCTGGAGCCTATCCCAGCGCACATAGGGCGAGAGACAAGGTTACACCCTGCACAGGAGCCAGTCCATCGCTGGACCACACATAGACAAACAACCACTCGCACACATTCACACGTGAAATTTAGAATCATCAATCAACCTAATGTACATGTTTTTGGACCGTGGAAGGAAACCGGAGTACCCGGAAGAAACCCATGCTAGTGCAGGGAGAACATGCAATGTCATTCATTTATTCATTCATTCATCCATCTTCGTACCCATTTATTCCCTGGGGTCACGGGAATTTGCTGGAGCCTATCCCAGCGCACAAAGGGCGAGAGGCAAGGGTACACCCTGCACAGGTTGCCAGTCCATCGCTGGACCACAAATAGACAAACAACTACACACACACATTCACACGTGCAATTTAGAATCATCAATCAACCTAAAGTACATGTTTTTGGACCATGGGAGGAAACCAGGGTATCCGGAGGAAACCCATGCAATCGTGGGGAGAACATCCAAACTCCAAACAGAAAGATCTTTTGCCTGGGAATCAAACACAAGACCTTCTTGCTGTGAGACAACCGTGCTAACTACTATCCCGGGAATCAAACCCGGGACTTTCTTCTTGTTCTTGTTACTAATTAAATTAATGAGTATAGAATTGTTACATTTTCTGTTTATTTATATGCCATATATGTGTGTGTGTGTGTGTGTGTGTGTGTGTGTGTGTGTGTGTGTGTGTGTGTGTGTGTGTGTGTGTGTGTGT
>JAOTRA010000022.1:1574896-1591258 GCA_026260255.1 Pseudolaguvia tuberculata
CACACACACACACACACACACACACACACACACACACACACACACACACACACACACACACACACACACATTTTTAAGAATATATACAAAACTGAGCTCCTCATGAGAGTAGAACAAAATTATGCTTATGGATACTCCTTAAAACATGCCTTTGAGTAATACGAATAATTACGGTGTACTGTAATTATCCTCTTTCTATCTCAATCCTCAAAAATGAAGACTTGACAAACAAACAAAAACAAAGAAAAAAAAAGAGATTTAAAAATCTTGACCTCCTTTAATAATTCTCATGAATCAGAGTATTGCATTTCAATTATAAAAATTATAAAAGCTCTACTTAAAAGTGTGTATTAAAAAAAAATCTTTTAATGCTTTATCAATGCCTGTTGTTTTTACATTGTACAGAAGAGGGAGCAGTTTATTATACACTGTACGTTAATCGTCAGGTTTATCTCTGACTCAGAGATCTCAGGATGTTTTTTCATCTCAGCAACGATTTAGACCTAATAGCATTTTTAGTTTTTAATTTTAATTTCATCACTAATCCTGATTCTCGAACCTTTACTATGGTAAGCCTGGTCATGTAATGTTGAATGTCAAACTTATTCATGCGTTTTACTTAGCTTAAATGCACAAAAACACACAAAAGCAAATCAATAAATAATAAAGGATGCGGTGTAAATTATCTGAACTAAACTTATTTTATTATTTGTTATAAATGATAAACATTGTCAGACCAATCAGAACCCAGCATTCAACAGCACAGTGCTAATAGTTATTCGAGCAAAAATTACATTGAAAGTTATTTTCAGCTCCAATCTATTATTATTATTATTATTATTATTATTATTAGTATTTATCATTATTACTTATACGTTGCTTTACTCTTTTCACATGTTAATATTCTATTTCTTATGAACTCTACAGAAAAACCTACATTTGTGTCTCAATTTGATGTTTTTCGATCAGCTGTCAGCTCTGAAACCATAGACGTGCAAACTATTGCAATTAATTGCATTAACTATCCGATTTCAGCTACATCCCAGACTCACACCAGCAGCCAAAGCGAACAAAAGGCCAGTTAGCGAAAGCAGCGTCTCTGACTCTCAGAAAAGAGGGATCGATGGAGCGAGCGGCGCAGGGCCATGCTCTAAACCAAGGTGACATGGTCGGGTTAAACGCAAAGCAGATCCTCATCAGGAAAATCAATGGCTTTGCAGAATGGGATGTACGCCGCCTTGTAGCGAGAGAGTCACTTTACACCGTGTGGCGCCTGTGGCTATTGAGCGCACAAGGAATGAGAGACAGTGTCTGTCACTGCACTCACCCTGGACGCTCGTTTTAACACACACGTATTAATGGTGTAACCTTGTTCAGGGCAACCATCTTACCGTCAGCCGAGCTGGGCTGATTATCAATGCGGAGGCCAATTCTCATTAGTAACTGCCTGTTTTTCTTTCCTGCTATTTTCAGCATCTTTATACAGAGAATTTAATTGTTTTGGGAAGAAATCATTCTCTTCATTAAATCAAGGTTGGTGTGTTGATAATCCAGCATTCCCCAGAGTGTTAACCTAAATAGACTCAATTTCTCACTCTATTCTTTTATTCAGTGAGAAATAAAATCATTATTATTACTAATATTTTTATTATTATTAACTTTATTTAAATATCTTAAACTATTCTTGCAAAGTTCAATATTTCTATTTCCATTTTGTGTGTGTGTGTGTGTGTGTGTGTGTGTGTGTGTGTGTGTGTGTGGGGTGGTATCTGTTCAGTTTCTCCATTATTAAATGTCATTACACTTCCTGCCCCCCCAAAATTCAAAGAGAGTTAACAATAATATAATTGGATGATTAGACGCCTGTGTAGTGTTATGCCAGGTTTCTCGGCAGAGGAAGCAGCGGCGAGGACGGCTGGGTGAGGAAAAACGGTTCGAGAATATATTCCTTCTTCGATTTTTTTCCCCCTGTGACCTGTGGTCCTCTCACTCGTTCTCCTCACCCAACATCTATTCATCGCTCGAC
Organism: Pseudolaguvia tuberculata; assembly: GCA_026260255.1. Lineage (NCBI taxonomy): Eukaryota > Metazoa > Chordata > Actinopteri > Siluriformes > Sisoridae > Pseudolaguvia > Pseudolaguvia tuberculata. The sequence goes on from JAOTRA010000022.1 coordinate 1,576,923, forward strand.
TTGCTCATGAAACATCAAGGACGAAGGAATGTGTGACCTCACGGTTTTGATAATTGGTGTCTAATGTTTCTAGGGGAAAGAAGCTGATTATTATTGATGAAGGCCCTCGGTGCTCATGGTGAGACCTGATATTATGGCTTGCAAACAGCAATAAAAACAAGAAGAACAAAAATCCTACATGTGCTGTGCCTCACTCACCCACACACAAGCTGAGATGCTGTGAATGGAACAGGATTAAAAAAATATTTGGAACGAATTTGTTTATCTAATATTTTCACACACATGTTATTTGTGTCTGAATGCCACTTATGTCATTTTGGAACATGTGACTTTCACTTAACTTTGTATTGCAAAGCTGAATATTTTATGTTTGGTTTGGTTGTACATAAGAAACCAAAACCAGCATGAGCAAAGTCAGCGCTAAACAAAAGCAGTGAAGACATTTCATTCTTAGCACAAATTAAAGAAGAATAAAAAAAGCAAACGAATTATACAAACAATGCAAAAATCAAGCAAAAGAATTGACGATAAACAAAATGTTCTTCAGACTGGAATTTATTTTTTTGACAAAATTTGACAGAAAAACAAAAAATTTGGCAAAATGTTGACGAAAAAGTGACAAATATTTTGTAAATATTGCTTTTTGTTGCGCTTATACATAATTTTTTAAAACAAACAACTAACAACAAAAACTAAATGAAACTAACATCAAACTGCATGTTAAAGTCAGTAAAACGAAATTATCAAAAATATTTAAGCAATAGAATTTTAGGAAGTAATAATGCAAAAGATAATTCTAAAGAAATGTGTGTAAGTGGTTGGTTGTCTATGTGAGGCCCTGAGATAGACTGGTGACACGTCCAGGGTGTACCCCTGCCTCTTGCCACGTCCAGTGGAACCCTGTGACCTTAAAATGGGGAATAATTGGGGAAGAAGAAAAACGAAGGAATGAATGAGTGAGTGAATGAATGAATTCAACCAATCAGGCTTTAGTAAATGATGCCAGTGTCCACTAATATTGGTTTAATGGATTGAGGTAAATGTCGTATAACCCAGACATGCAGATGTGGCCGTATAGAAGTATCGGGTGCAGACTGTGTATTCTACCTGTTTAAGGTAATGGAGTGTACAGCGGTTTCTGTAGGTGGTGGCAGCAATGGGGCAGGTGGGGGTGAAGTGGATTCGAGTGCCCTGAGGAGGCATTAGCATGGATGGGTCATTACATCAGGGATGGCAGAAGAGAGAGGAGAGCATCCACCGCTGAGCAGCCCATATCATTTACAGAGGCCATCAGGGCCCATACCACACTATGATATTCCTCGCACCATTTCCTCTAGGCCATCACTCATTCGTTTTTTTTTCCCCCTGTCCTTTTTTTTTTTTTACATGAAGGAATTGAGATAGCAAGAGATTTTGCAAGTCACTCTGTGAACATTTGTAAGTTGAAGCGTTAGGTGTTTTTATGAAATAGTTACCTACATTATTTATTCCCATAAAACATTTTTGTTTTACTATGGACTCGTTTATTTTTACACAATCGACTAATCTTTTTATAAAAGTAGGGAAAAAAATGATAAAGTGTGAACGAAACACTTAAAGAACTTAATTGTCTGCTTACCAAGTATAAAACCATCAAATTTCAGTCACACTTTTAATCAAATACTTCTTTTAATTTCTTCTTTCCTGGGGTTTTATTAGTATGCTAGCTGTTGGCTAAATGATAATGACAGGGATGAGATTTTTCGCCAAATCCCCTTGTGATAAAAATACCCCCAAAAGCCCAGCAACCATGCTTACAACATGCCACGTGATTTCTACAGGGAAACGACCTTGGTCATTAAGGACACTCAACTGTTCCGTTTAGTTTAGAAATGACAGATATCAGAAAAAGGGGCTTGTTATTGGAATTATTTATTTATAAACTGTACAACATCTCAGGGTGCTGGTGTGGATCCTTTTAATGTTCTAAACGGTGTACATCTTGATTTTTTTCTCCATGTCAAATCATCTGGTAACCTAGTTGTACATAGAATCAAAACATCCTTACCTTTCTTTTAGTTTTTTTATTTAATGAAAACATTTTTCCTTAAGGGTCTTGCTTAGGAGCCTAGCAATAGCCACTTGGTGGTGTTACAAACTATTCCCATCATCGTTTGATCAGTAGGCCGATGGCTTAACCACAGAGCTATAAACTTCAACAACAACAGGAATAAAACAATTGGAAATGGGGTAAAATATAAGAGGACATTATTCGTAGACACTATTCTCACTATGCTTCATACTGAGCATGAAAACTGCTTCTCTTATTATAAAGTTTGAAATTTGCAAAATTGTTACCTGTATAGTTGTGATTTAGACTTACATTGAATAAATAGAGGTATAGCAATGGGGATGGAAAGGTAGGACATTGTCAGGGGCCCCACATATTGAGGTAGCCCCTGCCAGTTGACCAAAATGTCCCCTAGGGGGCCAAAATGTGTTATGATGAGTGTTCAAACTAGCATAGATACTTGCTAATTTAAACTCATTTTTCGCTGGCAGCCAAAAGCGGAAAAAAACAAGCTGATGAGGAAAAAAGGTAAGTGACAGATATAAGATTGACTTAAGACTAATTATATATATATGTTTTGTTGCCTGCTTATTCTCGAATCCGTGGTCACAGGGGTCTACTGCTGCCTATCCCAGCACACATGAGGCGAGAGGCGAGGGTACACCCTGGACGAGTCACCAGTCCATCTCAGGGCAACAGATGGACAAACAACCATTCACACACACATTCACTCCTATGGACAATTTACAATCACCCACCAATCCACCTATTCTGCATGGTTTTGGGCATGTGGGAAAAACCGGAGTACCTGGAGGAAACCCACGCAAGCGCGGGGAGAACATGCAAACTCCACACAGAAAGATCCCGGCCCGGGATTCGAACCCGGGACCTTCTTGTTGTGAGGCGACTGTGCTATCCACTACACCACCGCGGATAAATGGGAAAACTGGTTATCTAGTATTGCAATATATTATCTTTAAAAAAACCCAACCCTGATGTTCTATTATGTGCTTTTGATTTTTGGACTAACTTTATGACCTTCCACTTCATCTTGGTTCATCTCTGTAAATAGGAATGTATTCTTTATGCTTTCACAAGCTTTTTTCCGCATGTTTCCTTACGTTTTCCTTCATCCTATCCATCACATCTGTCTTCCTCATTATGGATCAAAACATAACATTCAGAAATCCTAATGCAAACCCCCCCCACTAAACAAATGATTTTCCTGACCCTGGATTTCTGTTAAAATAATGCAATCTTTAAGTATAGCTTGACTATTCTTAGTATAGGACATACTGAGCTGTAGAATCTAAAAAAAGTTATGTAAATTTATTAAGCATAATTTAACTTGAATATTTTAACTATGCACTTTCTATCTTTATATTCTTGATAACAGAATGTTTTTTCTTCTTTCCATAGGCCGACTCAGAGGCCACGAGGCAGCAGAGATGCACCTAAGCACACGGCCTGCTGAATTTGTTTGACTCGGGTAATTGAAAGTGTTTTAAACTATTATAGCAACTTGCCGGCTTGTTTAAGTGCCAAGCTGTCTGTCAAATGTACGCGGGTGGAAAGCACCAGGCTGTCACCCTGTCAGTCAATGGAAACAAGAAGTGTCGGACTAATGGATTTCTTCACGCGCACGTCGGCTCGGCGGCAGAAGTAAAATCAATGTGTTGTCATGTGTGAGAGCAGGGCATCAAACAGGCAGGTGAATTGGAACTGTAGTTTAGTTGTAACGTCTACATTTGCCGGCTGGGAGACAGACAGATGCTCTGGCTGTAGGACCGTTTGTTATGATTGCCAGCGTGAGAGGGGTGCCTGCCCTTTCAATTCTCCTGGTTGTGAAGCGTTGGTTTTGTCCCAACCAATAGGAAATGATGGTGCAGCAAATGCAAACGCTGTCATATTGCTTTTTTAAAGGAGGAGTGTAAATGTCGCAGGAGCAAAATAAGTGTTTCTAAAAGAATTTGGGTTTCATCTTTGTTCCACTCTTGTTAGGCTGCGGTCTGTTTGAAATCGAAACGCCGCTGTGTTATGTCACAATTACATAGTGAAAGATGTTCCTGATGTTGTTCTTTCTCAAATACATTAACTTTACTTTCAGTTGGATACAGATTCCGTGAAGGTTACAAATCCTGATCATTATTTATTTGCGAACCATCCTTCTTGTAGCTCTCCAAAGATTCAAGGTATGATTGTCGAAATGAATTTACATTATTTTAGATGATTACATTTTTTTTAGTTTACAAATGTCTTTATCTAGGATTTCTTATATTTATCTAAATCAGTCTGAGCAGGTAAATCTTAAGTCTTGCTCAAGGGCCCAGCAATTGCAGCTCAGTGGCTGAGAACTGACCCATCAAACCTCCTTATCAGCAGTCCAACCATCTAACCACTGATTGAGGCAGTATTGCAAGAGATCCGTGAGAGAGGAGCTCAAATTGTTGTTCATTGGAAGACCAAGACGACCTAGGTTCAAGCCGCACCACTGCCAGTCTGCCACTATTGGGTCCTTGGGTCCTCTTAAGGCTTCCTGCTCAGGGGTTTTGTATCATATCAAGATCCTGGCTGCTTCATGTCATATACACCTGTACTACCATGTCTGGCCACTTTTCACCTCACCCGACAGTTAAACAAGAATAGAATGCACCGAATTTATGGATTACATCATGTTAGTAGCTGTGACTGACCGAATTTTATGATTTTAAATGTGCTATATAAATAAAAAGGAACGGTGGATAAAACAAGCCACTAGTTTTAGCTTTTAAAAATGACTGCAGGAGATATATCAATACAATTTTATAACATTGGAAAGTATTATGCCCATCATTTTTCTGGAACAGGAGATTCATAAAGATTAGCTTCATATTGCTTTAGGATAATTAAGAATATTTACAATAGATCACACCAGGAAAAGGTAAACTAAAAATTGAATAGCTTTATTATATTATTACTAGTTTATTCAGCAGATCATTTTGAGAAACCTCATATGTTGGCGCCACAGAGATTTGTTTTATTTCTACTAATAGAACTATAAGTAACATAAATAAACAAAATGTTTTAAAAATTGCTAGCGGCACCCCTGAAATAATATATGTTCTTCTTTTCCATCTTTTTCAGCCGCAAAAAAATTAAAAGCATATAAAGTATTAAAAGACTAAAGAAATAATGATATATATGAATTTAAAAATAAAAAAAAGTTAGGCATTAAAATCAGTGTCTTATATAAGGTGACTTTCTTTAGACTAGAGATTAGTAGTCCTTGACTTTTTACACCCAATTTGGTTGGCTGAAAAATACAGTTTATTAATATTATTATTATTATTATTATTATTATTATTATTATTATTATTATTATTATTATTATATATTATACAGTTTTATATTTCACATTATTACAATACAACAAAATGACTTTTGTAAATTTGCCATAATGACCTTATGTCAATAGTTGATGGGAAAGTGAGATTTCCCGGCCCACAGTTTCACGATTGTTCGGTTGTTCAGACATTGGATCTTCCCATGTCGTCCTGGCCCCCATTTTCACACATTAAGATTTAAAGCTACAGTTATTAATCGATGTTCTTACACTCCTGCTTAGAGATGCCTTTCTGCCTTGTGTTCTCTGCAGCTTTATTTACTTTATCTCCCTAATGTGGGTCACAATGAATCGCCTTTTGCCTCGTTGCCTCGCTACTTCCTCTCGACGCAACTGTAACGTGATTTATGGCTGATGGGGCTGTTCCCCACTGGGAGAGATCCTCCATGTTGTCCCGTGCTGCGCTAACTAACTGCCTACAGACGGGGCCTGTCTTTTTTGAGCTAAGCCAGATCTGTCTGAAAACCAATCAAATTATTTCATCATGTTGAAAATGAAATGCTGTAATTATTCATAATTGAGCTTCAGATATTTTTTCCCCTCCTCTGATTTTTTCCCTCCTTGTTTTAGAAGTTGATTTGGTAACATGCTTTGAGAAAGAAATAACAATTTTGTGTTCGTTTGGAAAGAAATTATACGCGACATTTGACAGGTTTTTTTTTTACACCCTTTTCTTTGATATTTCGGAAATAACGCACCACGTTTATGTGCTGTACTGTTTCTTCTCTCTAGTTCTGTTGATTTGTCATTCGGGAACAGTCCTGTAACACATCTGAAGAAGAAACGGTAAAGAATTCTGACACCAAATAGCTGGAATTTTATTTCCACCGGTCCCGTTGGTTTTGAACTTCAAATCAAATTTATTTCCAATATGTTTTGAATGAAATTCTAAATCATTTTCTGCAGTTTTTATTTTTGACTTACTTATACTTGACAGTATATACCATTGGCATTAAACATCATTGTGATTTAAGGCCCAGGATTAAACTATCGGCCATTTTTTTTCACCAAAATATCATTGTGAAACCCACACATGCCGACAGTCCCTAGCAGTCGGTATGTCCTTAAGGAGGCCAGACGAGCTTAAGCAGCCACGGCGAGATGAGATGTGGTAAATGTGACAGTGTGTCGCTGGTGTTTCTGCAGCTCTTCTCCTGCCTGTCTGGCCACATCATGCTACTGGTGGCTGTGCTAGCCGGTGCTGTCTCTCCACTATCTGAGTAGCGATGATGGACCAAGTCCTGATTTTCCTGGAAATCCTGATACAGGACTATTTTTAACTATCCAACTTCCTCCTAGTCTCCAGAGACTGATCCGGAATCTGGGACTGATTTTAAACAGCAGCTTTTGTACTTGACTGATCTTTAGGGGAGTAAAAATCACCAAGTGCTAACTGTCTGTACTCTCTCAACATGCTCCCACGGCGCTGGTGCCATGCAGCAGCGGTTTAGGTGTTATTAACATGCGTATCAGTGTCACATTCACAGCACTGGCCTTGAAGAGAAAATGAGGTGTTTTTGGAATGTCTGGACAGATTAAATTTAGTAGCAAATAGATTTTACTGAACAAATACTGTATGAGCTAAGCACTGTCAAGTAAAGAATTGCATTATTGTGTAGCCTTATAGCACCAGGCTCTCAGGTTTGAGCCTGAGCTCATCACGCTGGCTTCATCTAAAGGGATTTCTACAGTCCATATTTTGTTTCATTTACAAGATTTAGCAGACGCGCTGATCCCGAGCAAAGTACATTTACATTTACCAGCGGAGTAATTGAGGGTTAAGGTCCTTGCTTAGGGTCGGGTGGTGCTGAGAATCGAAGCCCGATTTTCTAATTAAGAGTTCAATATCTTTACCACTGGGCTACCACTTGCGAATTTATGCTCAGTATAGCCAGTTAAACAATTGAATAAAAACTCTGCTGCTCTTTACCAAACCTGCACTAGTAGTCATTCTGGAACACATTATGCTTTTTTGAACGGATACTAAATATTTGCATTTTTGTTACAATTACAGTTACAGTTTGGCAGACGCTCTTGTCCAGGGTGACTTACATTTGGTCTCTTTTTTTTGTTTACAACTGAGTAATTGGGAGTTAAAGGTCTTGCTCAAGGGCCCACAGTGATTGCTTGTTGGAGGTGGGAATCGAACCCCGGTCTTTCTGGTATTAGTTTAACACCTAAATCACTAGGCTACCACTTGTTTGTATTGCGGATAAACGGCATGGTCGCCACACAAAAAAAAAGATCCCAAGCTATCGGAATTAAAAATAAAATTTTTGCTACTTCACTGTGGCTTTGTACTCACAGTTTAAGCTGAACTTTGCTGTAATGTATAAACAGGCAATACTTTTTGTATTTTCTAGTCTCCATTAAAATGCAACGATGTAATGGCGGTTTTGTATGCAATACTCCACAATTGTGTATTGCAAAATGTCCACAAGATGGTCTATATATTGTTAAATATTGTTGAAACTGATATCTGTTTACAGTGTCGTTTGTCTTGCACTGTTGGCACGCTTTGCATACTTAATTTTAACTTTAAGATGGGTTTGCTGGAGAGGCAGGAATACACTCTGCCAGTCCATTGCATGACACACACTCCTAGGGGCAATTTAGAATCACCAATCAACCTAATGTACAGGTTTTTGGACTGTGGGAGGAAACCAGAGTACTCGGAGAAAACCCACGCAAGCACTGGGAGAGCATGCAAACTCCACCCAGAAATATCCCCAGCCCGGGAATATCGAACCCACTGCTGCCCTATGCTTGAACAATATATCCATGTGATGGGGGAAGTGGCTAGCATTGGTCACCTTACAGCAAGAAGATTTCCAACCGTCCAAAACATGTACATTAGGTTGATTGGTAATTCTAAATTACCCACAGGAATGTGTTTATGTGTTTGTGTTTGTGTGCGTGTGTGTGTTTGTTTGTTTGACGATGTGTGGCCCTGTCATATTTTTCTAGTGGCTATTCTGAGTGCATGTCAGCATTAGCATTTATAAGAAAAACATGATGAAAACTTTTCCATGAAGGTTCATTCATTCATTCATTCATTCATTCATTCATTCATTCATTCATTCATTCATTCATCTTCTTACCCGCTTATTCCCTGATTCGAGGTGACGGGGGTCTGCTGGTGCCTATCCCAGATCACAAAGCCAGAGAGGCAGGGTTACACCCTGGACGGGTTGCCAGTCCATCACAGGGCCTCACAGAGGCGAACAACTATTCACACACTCATCCTTATGGACAATTTAGAATCACTAATCAACCTAATCTGCATGTTTTTGGATTGTGGGAGGAAACCTGAGTACCCGGAGGAAACCCACGCAAGCGTAGGAAGAAACTCTGCACAGAAAGAAAAAGGAAATCGAACCCGGAACCTTCTTGTTGTAAGGCGATTTTCCATGAATGTCTATGTCTAAATGATTTGTTTAAAATGATTACAGTGAACCTACAGTTGATTGTATTAACAGCACACTGCTAAAAGATAAAAAAATCTAGAACATACTCAAATCTGTTTAGACTTTGTTTTATAAGATTCCAATAAACCAAATCTAAAGATTAAACTTATTTTTAGATAGATTTGTACTTCAATCCTGAAGTAACCCTTTTAACGATGCCTAAAATAAAACTTAATGTATATACCTGCCAACAGAAAAAGAATATTTGAAGATGATAAATTGATCACACAATTGGAGACCTATATAACATATCGAGTTTAATCAAGTGTGATGCAAAAAGATTGAAAGATAAAAATACTTTTACCCCAGGTTTTCTCTTTTTATAGATGGGATTATTATCAGACGACAGGTTTGGATAGATGAAACATCTGTTTAGATCTGACCAGCTTCTCTCAGTGTGCCGCCCTCGGTGTATTCACACACGTTGTTGAAGCCTCCAGAGAGTTGACATGTGCCACATACATTCTGCGTCTGGAGTCAAAGGTGTGGGGAGATACATTAGGACAAGTTTTCTTTCCGTTACCGTGACTGGGCCAGCTGTGTGTGTCGGGCCGGCAGAGAATCGGCCTGATATGTGCGTTCTGCTTATCTCTCCTGTTATCTATCCGCCTGTTTATTGCTCACTACCAAGCTGTGGCTGAAAGGATGCTGCCTGTCACTTCAGCTGTGTCATGCTTCCAGCATATTGGATCCTCAGCCAATCACATGCCACCCTGCTGACCTTCTCCTGAGCATCAAGCATTATGGAAGGAAAAATCTAAAGCTGGTAATGTTGGAGGATGAAAAGAAGAAGGAGTAGGAGGGTGGAGAGCGATCAAGAGTAAAGGTCTCGCTCTCATAAGACAGACAGATTCAAACCTGCATGGTACTCTATTTGCACACCACCCTGATCCCCAGCCCTTTAGTTCTTCATACTGAATATGCGTTCTATGGTATAGCATTTTGGTGGCAAGTCAGTGGTTTACAAGCCTGTTAATTAGAGTGGAAGAAGTGATTGGCTGTTGGCTACATCGAAGTAAAGAGTGCGCAGATGCAGCCGTGGTGGCGAGAGTAATGCAGGCCGGCACGGTGCATCAGCCCACGTCATGCCAGTGAAGCTCAGCCTGGCCTGCTCCTGTCCAACACGATTTACTAAGTGTCAGTGCATAAATGCATGCAAACACATCAGTGTTCATATCCAATGTAAACTGTGACACCCCTTCTCTCTACACCTCTGTCCCTCTGTCCTTCCCTAATGCTTCACACAGGACGTCTTTTTTACCTCCAAATCTGAGCAGCTGAGCTTTGAAGGTCTTGTTCAGGCACCCAGTGGCGGCAGCTTAGTGTTGCAGGAAACTGAACCAACAATTTATCCAGATTAACAATAATTTACCGCTACTTTTATTAAGAGTTTTCTTATATCCAGAATACTGCCAAGAAATAATGTTTCAAATAATGAAATCTTTATTTGGAGTCGAACCCAACCTAAAACATATGTTCAAAAACTAAATCACAATGTTTTGATCTTAAAAAAAATGAGCTATGAAAACTATTTTGTTTGCAAAACTTTCAATAAAAAAAGAACATCCACAATAAAAAATACGATTTATACTATTTCCTGTAGGTGTGCATTTAAGCATTTGAAACACGTTGACTGCAGTAATTTATTCATCTTTTTAACCCATGTGCCTTTGCATTCCAGCATTGGCATCAGCCTCAACATGATGCCACAGTGAGTGGCAGTTGGCACAGCAATGGTGAAAGGGGCCGACTGGTCCCTTTGACAGGGGTAGCAAATTGAAGGTCCTGTCTCATTTTGTGCTGTGAAGTAAAGGGGGGGGGCAAGGTTTGTCTAAATGCCTGGTGACTGGGTATTATATCAAAGCACCAGGGGGGTCAGCCACTCAGCCTTCCACACAGACTAGCTCATAATAGCCAGGTCTTAAATCAACAGCTGAGCCTGTAACAACATTTCAGCCAGTGTTATTCTTCAGGCAATTAAGGCCTTCAGAGGGGCCGTGTCTCTGTGTCTGGTGCTCCTTTTGATTTTCAGCTCAGACTGGAGGAAAGATTGTTTTCTCATTCTATTTTTCTGTCATTGAAAATTGTATTTCTAACCTTACACTGGTTTAACTCAATGAAATGTGTGGGCCGAACAAGTTTAGGGCATCTCCATTTCCTACACTGCAGCCCTAAAGGTTTACTAAATCATCAGAATTGAAATCATACCTTCCAAAAATGCACAGTTTTATAGGTTAGCAGACCAGTGGTAAATGCCTGAGGTTTGCTTTAATACAATTGACACTTGTTTTCTGAGCTAGCTGATGAAACTAATTGGTCCGACCAAGGCAGAGAAACATGATTCCAATCTTTAATGCCTTCAAATCCTTCAATCAACCCTTTCCTGACTATATTTTACCATTTAGGATTTGGAAGTTGGAGAGAATCTTGACCCATGTATTGAGAATGAGAGAGAGAGCGTACTGTATATAGTTGGTGTGGTCATGGTCTTTATTCCATCTGAGCTCATTTAAAGAAAATTCAGTCTCCGGGAAAGCTGAGACGGTGTTAACAGCAGTAATTACTTGCCTCATAAGATGGAAAGAGGGGGATGGTGTTTGTCTGTATGGGTGTGCTCTCTTGTGACCATAAATATATGCTTCAAATTTAAGGTCCTTCAGTAAAAAAACCCTTTTGTCTGTTTCCCATAGTCTGATTTTACTCATGACCTTAGGATGCACCAACTACTTATAGAAATCTCAGCTCAGGTAAATAATAAGACAATTATCTCTCTCACATGGGCTGTTCTTTTAATGTTTACTGCCTCCTTTTTCCCCCTCCCTAATCTACCCGATTCCCCCTCTACACTGATCCACCATTTTTTTCTTCTTCTTTGGAGTCTCATGGACCTTTGAAGTTAAGTGATGAGGGTAAGTTAATTATCTCCATTATACTGGCCCAACTGCAGCCAGCCCAATCCAGCAATGGAGCTCTCTCCCCTTAATTAAACAGAGAAGGAAGCCGGGCCTGTCAGCACCATTTAAAAGAGATTCGCCATTGAATACACAGAGAGAGAGAGAGAGAGAGAGAGAGAGAGAGAGAGAGAGAGAGAGAGAGAGAGAGAGACATGAACAGCAACAAAAATGAATAAAATTTTTAAGCAAAGAAAATGAATAGAATGAATATTTTCAGGGGAATATACAAAGTTAATATCAAGTAAAATGGCCAATGTAGTAAAAAAAATTAAGTGATTAAACCAAATTTTAAACGGTGTTTAAGGGTGTTTGTCCAACTAATAAGTCAAACATACATGTAAGAGAATACGGCTAATAAAACGTTGTTCTTTCCATGGACCTTTGACATGGGTCCAAAAGTTGTTCCTTATATACAAATATGTCCCTTATCATGTTCTATCTCCCAAGACGCCCAGCTTAGAAAAGAAAAGTAGAAATGTGCTGATTTCAGTTGCTGAACATTATTTGGAACAAAAGCTTGGAACAAAAGCTTGGTATGTTTCAGAAATCTCATGGTAATGTTTTGCTCCAAGAGATCCATCATGGCAAGCAATAAGGTTATAGAAATAACAAGATAGCGCTGAAGAAATATGAGCCCATTCCCAACAATGTGGATAGAGATCCCAGGACAAGATTAGAACAAAATCCAAAGGAGTTGTAACGAGAAGAACAAAACAAAACAAAACTGGAAACTAGTAACAGAGCAAATCCAAAAATTGAAGTTACTATTTATTTATTTTTTAATTTTTTAATTTATTACATTTTAACATTATACTACAACCGAAGCTAAATGCATGGAGACTTTTTGGACTGTAGAAGGAAACTGGAGTACCCTGAGTAACTCCATAGAGAAAGACCCTTACCTGGGAAATGAACCAGGGACCTTTCTGCTATGAGGCGACCGGTCTAAACACTATGTAGCCCCAAATTGTTAATAATAAAGCTAAAACTGTATTTATGTAGTTATTTATTTCACAATACATTCTACTAATAAAAGATGGCTTTTAATGCAGGGCTTGACTCCATTGTCATTTTTCTTGGTTTATAAATTAGGAACCTTTGGATCTGAAAGGCTGTAGCTTAATAATAACATTTATTTGCAAAAACAAAAAAAGACTGAAAATCCAAGATATCAGCAATTAGGAGTACCAATTACTCTGGGTACTCCGGTTTCCTCCCACAGTCCAAAAACAGGTACATTAGGGTGATTGGTGATTCCAAATTGCCTATAGGAGAGAATGTACATATGTGTGAGTTGTTGTTCGTCTGTGTGTCCTGGTGACGGGCAACTTGTCCAGGGTGTGCTCTTACCTCTCGCCCTATGTATGCTGGGATAGGTTATGTGATCCTGAATTAGGGAATAAGTGGGTAAGAAGATGAATGAATGAATAAATGAATGAATGAACATGGACACATTTACATTTACAGTATTAAGCAGACACCCATTGTCTCTTTAATACAACTGAGCAATTGAAGATTAATGGTCTTGCTCAGGGACCAAACAGAGGCAACATGTTGGTGATGGAAATAAACTTTAATCTTTCGATGAGCAGTCCAACATGCTAATCATTACACTTCCACTTCCCCACAAAAAAATCCTATTCAAGTACAGCTTAATTTATTAACACAACTCAAATAAAGGTACCACAATTAAATTACATGTTTTATTATATCGAAAAATCTACTTAAGTTGTTGACTTGGCAGTGCCGAGGTACAGGGACCTGAACCTTGCTGATTATTAACTATTTAATTTTAATAAATAGAATAAAACATTTCATTCCTCTTGGACCACAGATTATTGATACCTTTTAACCAGTTTTGGCCAGCTTTCATTGAAATATGTTGGCTGTCGTTTTATATTATAAAACACAGTTGAATTAATTTTGTAGGACAGGTAAATCAACCTTTAATTAAGCATTAACATACTGAGCCAATAATAATTAAAAAAGTAATTGGAGCTTATCATAAGCACGTCTTCATTAGGAAGGGAATGTTTAGAACCTGTTACTATTTTGTCAAACACTTTCAATTCAAGAAGTCAGTGGAATCCTATATGTTTCCAGACTTTCCATTCTCATGTTCACGTGACTCCTGGTTCCAACTAATAGTTTACGTCTGTACCTACGAGTGAGATGCTGTGTGAAAGCTGTTAAACAAACTCTATGTTCACGTTCTGTGTATTTATCTTTAGTGTAATTTAACGTTTCTTTCGGCATGCACACAGGGAAGCAGTGTCGTTGAAGACCTCCTTGTTTCCGATTGTTCTCAGAATAGTCTAATTGCAAAAAATTAACTTGTCAAGAGCTCACATGCCAGTGACCTAAAATGGAGCGTCAAATCGACTCAGTTTGTTTTCTTCCTCCCTCCTCTTTCACTCACTCACTCACTCACTCACTCACTCACTCACTCACTCACTCACTCACTCACTCACTCACTCACTCAC
>JAOTRA010000022.1:1688352-1699091 GCA_026260255.1 Pseudolaguvia tuberculata
CACACACACACACACACACACACACACACACACACACACACACACACACACACACACACACACACACACACCTTAGATTTTGTGCGTGTGGTTATAGGGTGGATGAGGCAACTCAAAGCAGTTTATGATTGATGCTGTCCAGACTTACATCGCTCCACTCATGCAGCGCCAACATCAGCAGCACGATGAAGGTTTGCTTTCAGAGCTGCTTTATGTTCCGTGGCGTGCCTTTGAATGGTATTTGTCAGTCGTGGAATTCCACCATTCGACTTGTTTACATTTAATATAAATTCTAAATCAAACTTGTCAGCTGTTTTTATGACTATTCTAATAGTTCACGCTTTGCCGGCATTTTTATGAGCGATGTCTTATGTCATACTAGAGGCAAAAGCAAATGGCCAAACAGATTCAAGTAAAGCATTTTAAATGTCAGATTTCCACGTGTGGGGGTTTGGCAAGAGGTAGGGCTCAGACTGACATTCTGTCCAATCTGCTTGCATTTATAGTTATGATGCAATAAGGATGAATTCATGTTTATTGTAGTCACTGCATTGAAAAACAAAAAGATCTGCGATGAAAAAGTTGAGATGATCCATCAAACAAGTCGGCTTGGTCATTCTAGGATTTAGTTGACAGATTAGCATGTGAAAGCAATTCAAAGTTCCATCCGGAGAGATTACTGATAATTGAGAGCGTGCATCATCCACTTATATATCAATATAGCAGACTTTTCAGCCCATCCTGGGAAGCGTTCTGTGTGCGGAGGTCAGTTTTCTTGAACTTGTTCCACAACGTTTAGCATAAGCTTTCAACAAGTGAAGTCATTTTCAAGGTCTGCCAACATGTGGTCCTTTACGTTTCATCCACTTCTAGAGTTATTTAATTCTGTTGTTTTTCTTTGCATAACTACATACTCTCTGGCGGAATTTGAATACGGCAGATGATGAAGCCAATTAAGGTGTAATCAAAAAGGCGCTTTAAAGCCAACTGTGGCGCGCTGACCAGCCATTACTGTGTGTAAGTGCCATTTCCAAATGACCGGTATCAATCCCTCAAGGAAACACTACGTGTCTTTCCATCTCACAGCTGTAATGAGTCTATTAGGAAGGACCATAGACGTTATTCCACAAACTCCATACTGGAGATCTCACCCAAGGGGAGTGAGCCCTCGTTGTGAAAATTGACCTATCTTCTGTTTCTTCCTGCGGAGGTCTGCGTTAGTAAGTGCATTTAGGTGAGGGAGTTTAAGCTATTTGTTCTGCCCCCTGGTGCCCCTGAAGGCCGTTTAAAGGGGTTTTAATGCCTCCTGCCCTGGGCTGCATGTTTGTTTTTGTACCATTGCCTGTTGATTCTACATTTAATGACGCAGACTGAGTTTTTGACTGATTTATCAAGGACCATTAAGTCAGCAAGAAGGGAACTGAAAAGCACTTTTATGCCTGTTTTAGGAAACAAGCTGCCTGCCAAGTCTGCTCAGAATCGGCCCAACACTAAGATCCTCTTCGGGGAGATCATGATGGCAGGGTACATAAAGTTTTAGAGTTCCTGATGGTAGTAGATTGCTTGGTTTTTATTCAGGAGGTTATGGTAATATCTGTATAGTTTGTTGACTTTAAGAATCTGAAAATCTTGTTGAGAAAAATTGCAACCAGTAGCAATCCCCAGAACAGAACCGCCGTTTCTTTGATATAACCTCCACACTGCAATCGTCCTACCATTTACATAAGAAACTGATCCTTAACAGTCTTTATTCAGAAGAACAATACTTAACATCACAGCGGGGGCTTTGTGAAATATATACTTGCTAAAAAACACACACACTCTGTCAATGATCATCAGGAGTCACGTCAGACCAGCAGCTGTTTCCAATAAGGAAGTGTTACATCTGACAGTTGTTTGTGTGAAGGTACCTTTATAAGGAAGTGTTGTTGCCTATTAAACGGACCATCTGTAGGACAAGACTTGGAGGCCTTGGGGACACGTTCATGTTGTGGTAAAAATGCAAGGAAATTTGAAGCATGTGTGGTGGAAACACAGCCCGGTAATCAACATCTGCCAAAGAGGAGTACGAGTCACATCTCAGAGTGGGTTTCGCCCACATACCAATGTCAGTCATAACTTCGAGTGGACCCTAGGTGAAGGGTTTATTGTTCATTTGCTGTCAAAAGTAATTGTGCGTGAAAGCAACATCACATTTGATGTAATTTTATGAATCAGAAATTCACTTGAGTAACAATTGCAAATAATTATTCACAGATTTACATTTCACTTCAGGGTTTTATTAATATAGGTCATTTTGACATCATGCTATACCCTTCTGTAGCCCATTACAGACTGAGATCTTTTAGGCTGTACTCTTAAGTTTGTTAGTGTACCTTTGGATGGAGCACTCATAAAGAAATGCAGATTTTAGGGTGGCACAATGGCGTTCCTGTTAAAGTCCTCTGGTAATGTTTAGGGAGTTTCATTTCATTCTCCCTGTTTCTGCCTGAGGATTCTCTCTTAACTCAAATCATTGTATAAAGTTAAATCAAATATAAAAGAATCAACTGGAAAAAAAGGACAATGGATTCTCGAACTCAACTTTACAGACGACTATTACAATAACAATGTAAATGTACCACAAATAAATTTTACTGCTAAAGTTTGATTAATCATTATTTAAAATAGCCCAATAGTTAATCAATATTTGGTCAATAGTTAGTTAATCATTTTATTTAACGCTAAAGTTTCAGTCTTAATTCAAATATATAAATATAAACTAGTCTGATTGTAAATTATGAAAAAATCTTCATATTTATTCTCTTGTTCACCTCAAATAGGTAAACAAAAACAAAGTTGGCAGCACGGTGGTGTAGTGGTTAGCACGGTCGCCTCACAACAAGAAGGTCCCGGGTTCGATTTCCGGGCCAGGAGTCTTTCTGTGCGAAGTTTGCATGTTTTCTCCAAGCTTGTGTGGGTTTCCTCTGGGTATTACGGTTTTCTCCCAACAGTGCAAAAACATGCAGATGAGGTGGATTGGTGATTTTAAATTGTCCATAGAAGTGAGTGTGAATGGTTGTTTGTCTACGTGTGGCCCTGTGATGGACTGGCGAAACACCTGCCTCTCGACCTATGTGCGCTGGGATAGGCGCCAGCAGACCCCTGTGGCCCCGAATTAGGAAATAAAATGAATGAAAACAAAGCTAAAACCTTATCTGAAAAAATATCACCTGAATTGAAATGTAAATTTAAATCGAATATTCGCAATCAATCAAAAAAATCGGTCAATCTCAATAACAGTAAATTCATTCATTCAACTTCTAACACACTTATTTCCTAATTTGGGGTCATGGAGGTTTGGTCAGAGGCAGGGGTACACTCTGGACAGGTCACCAGTCCATCACAGGGCCACACATAGACGAATAACCACTCACACACATTCACTCATATGAAAAATTTTATTTTTTATTTAGACTCACCAATCAACCTAATGATGGTTTTGGACTGTGGGAGGAAACCAAAGTACCCAGATAAAGCCCATGTAAGCACAGGGAGGACATGGAAACCCTGCACAAAAATACCCCTTTCCTGAGAATTGAACCTGGGACCTTCTTCTTGTGAGGCAATAATGTTAACCACTATGTCACCTTGCCGTTAATAACAAGAACAAAACAATTCATTGATTCATTGATTCATTAATTAATTCATTCATTCATTCATTCATTCATTCATTCATTCATTCATTCATTTATTCATCTTCTTACGCGCTTATTTCCCTATTTGGGGTCACGTGGTCTACACCCTGGACAGGTCACCAGTCCATCGTAGGGCTCAATCTGAGTTTTTCAACTCAAATTGAACACTGAATTTTACTTAAATCTCAATAGATATTGTCACTCAAATATACAATCTGCATGTACATATATTGTCTTGAATTCAACTAAAATATAAAATATCAACTCCAAATATTTATCTCTTTTTTTTTTATCTCAACTCAAGTAGATTCTCCGCTCAATTTTGTAATCTCAATCTTATAAATATGGAACATGTCTCTCTGACTTTCTGGCACTGGTGAACCTTCATACTTCATACCCACTTCTCCTGTGTTCAAACTGAAAACAAAAAAACCATTGGGATTCATCAAACTTTATTTAAAAAAACCCTAAACATAAATCATGCAGCATAATATACAGTACATTTATACACAGTGTTCATTTGAACCAAAAACACTCTTTATTTTAAGCAACTTTGAGCATTTTTCCATAAGAGTTCATGAAACATGTACGCTGAGATGTTTACTTATTTTATACTATATTTCTACTGTCAAACTATGTCCTGTTTGGCTCTGTCACAGAGGAACACCGCGAGGGTACAGAGTGTATTTCCGGATGATTCCGTCAGTGCTAGCGATACTGCTGTGGAGGATTGTTGAGCTCGCTGGCAGGGCCTCATCTTCCCTTGTCTCGTCTCAGCAAGGGGCGGGTGGGCGTCCCCGTCCCTGTCCCCCCCCCGTCCCCATCCATGCTAGTCAGCCATCGATGATGTGAAGTGACGCTCCGTCAGCTTCTATAAGACAGCGGCTAGGTGTCTTCCAGCTCCTCCATGGGACATGCATTATTCACGAGCCCAATAACGGAGCCTCTCTCAATCCTGTGCTAGTCAAAAGCCCATCCGCTCCCAGGCTGACACCAGCAGGCCGAGAGGGGAGAGGCGTGCTCATGCCCACACTCATGCACGTCTCCGACTGCTTAATGAAGTATGTAAGTGGAAAGTTGATAGGGCAGCCGGTACACATGTACTGGATATTTGGGGAAGATTGACAGTTTGTAGAACCCCTCACACTCTTGGCTGCAAGGTCTAGTCAGTTTAGACAGGACTTTAGATTTGGGCAGCTTCCTATCTATTTATCTCTGCAGGATTCTAGAATTGTGTTTAACATTTATGCTATGTAACTTTTGAAAAGTGAACTATCAGAACCAGAAATAATACATGCAACTTTATTTCAATAATACTTGTAACAAAATTGGTTCAATGTACAAAAGGTGAATTTCTCTTGTTAGTTGCAGTGGTGGCTCAAATGGTTAAGGTACCAGAAAGACCTAGGTTCAAGTCCAACCATCGCCAAGGAAGACCTGGGCTCAAGTCCATCACTGTTGGGTCCTTGAGCAAGACCCTTAACCCTGCCTGCTCCAGGGGGCGCTGTACAATAGCTGACCCAGCGTTCTGACCCCCAAACTTACTAAGATGGGATATGCAAAGAAAAATACTTCACTATATGTTATACTGTATATAATCCTGTAAGTGACAAAATAAATTGACTTTCTCTCTCTCTCTCTCTCTCTCTCTCTCTCTCTGTCTCTCTCTCTCTCTCTCTCTCTCTCTCTCACAAAAACCAAAACACGTGCATTCAATCAAAATGTTCAGTCAGAACCTGCCTGAACAAATATTTCTTTTCCATAACACAAACATTAGCAGTGTGTAAAAAACAATCAATTAAAAAAAATATATCATTGTCATGTTTCCATGCCTGAGGTCAAAGGGTCTAAAAGATGATGTCATGGTTGCAGTATTTCTTTTAGACAGGTAGGAATATGGTGTGATTGAATATTGATGTGATAACACATAGCTGATGGTTTGTGAACTTTTATGAATGAGCTGGACTAGAGCAGCAGTATGTAAACAACTGCACTGGTACTAACTATACTATAGACTATTCTCCATAGTGAATAACTCATAGTGTATCTAGTATATTCTAATATCAGGGATATACACTTTAGGAGCTACCAGGCTTTGATTAGCATTTTCCAATGTCCTACTGTAACTTTAATCTATTTTAGGGAATAATGCTTAGGAATTTAAGAAATTTTTATTTTTTTTATGGTTTTATATGATTGTATTGTTTAAGCATAATACTACCAACCAACCAATAGTTTGTCAAATGTGATTAGGTATTTCATTCATTCATTCATTCATTCATTCATCCATTCAATCATCTTCTTACCTGCATATTCCTTAATTCGGGGTCACAAGGGTTCACTGGTGCCTATCCCATCTCACATAGGGTAATAAACACCCTGGACGGGTCGCCGATCCACAGTGATTAAAAAGTTCATTCATTAATTCATCTTCTAACCCGCATATTCCTTAATCTCTGTCACACAACTGAACAATTAAGTTTAGGGGCCATATTGGTGGCATGGTGGTGCTGGGAATTGAACCCTGGTTGTTCTGGTGTTGGACTAATCTTCAGGAAAAATTGCTATGATGATTTTTCCTGTTGAACTCATTGTGTTATAATTACTCTGTACCTTGATTCAGATGTATGTGTGCACATCCAATTGTTGAATCAGATGATGCGGTTGAAGTGAGATGATGTCCAGATCTAGGCAGCTATGCAGCACTGAGCTTTAGATCTACCCAGTGTGGCTTTTCCTGAGCACCTTTATTTTTCTTTCAGTAAAAAGACTTTAAGAAAGAGTGAGAACCCAAGAGAGAAACTGTCTCCTTGCAGCTCCCTCTGGTCTAATTAAACCATCCGAAAAGCCACCTTGAAGGCGAGTAATATGTAAAATGTGAAAATTAATGGCATACGGGGTGTGTCTTCTCTAAATCTTAACACTACAGCACACTAAAGCAACCCTACACACACACACACACACACACACACACACACACACACACACACACACACACACTCTCTGTTTCCTCTATGCGGTAAAGCGAATAAGGTGCACCAGCGGTTTTGCTGCCATGCTTGTAGAAAAGGGACAAGGAGAAGAAGTGTGTTAGAAAGCTAGATGATTCTGTGCAGGAAGAGGCCTTTTTTCACGCGTGCACGAGTTTGAATGGAACTCATTCGTCGCCAGGATGAAAGAAGAAGACGCATAATGGGCGGCGGTGTAACCCAGTCAAATGAGAATAAAAGCACTCGTCAATGCACACGACGGGAATAAAAGAGCAGGAATGATGGACCCAGGAATCATCACGTTCTTTTTTTTTTCATGATCCACTGCTTCTGTTCTTGCAACAGGAACAACTGTAGCATGGAAAAGATACAAGATAAAGTAAATCTGAAGAGCTGGAAGGGTAGAGGTATTGATTCCAGCATTTTAGGATGCATTGTGTACCTGGGACTATATTTTCAAAGCAAAGATTTAATCAAAAGCTTTCACCTCATTCTCATTCTGTCTGTCTGCCTGTTTGCCTGGTAGTTCCTAGTATGTCATACTCTGTCACCCAAATATCCCAAAGTTTCACTCATCAGCCTGCCTCCAAGCTTGGCGCTGGGGCCTCACATACATTTCACTTACTTTTCTTTCCTTCTAGCTTTTTCTTCACCTGCTTCTTTTTTCTTGCTGCACATCTGCATAATGGACTTAGGTAGCACACTTTCCCTACTGACAAATGAAGCTAAAGGTTCCTCTCTGTCAGGATAGGGAGTATGATTTCAAACCATCCGACAGGCGTCACTTTTAGTCTTTATCCGTAATTCATTCTAGTGAAGTGCACGAACCGACGGGTTTGATGAATAAAAAGCCATTGTGCTGTTCTGCTTGGCGTCCTGCTAAATTCAGCGCTGTCGATGCAGCGTGAATATGCAATGGTCCTCCGCTGAGATCCATGCCATGGCAGCAAAGAAATTAAAGACAGTGAGGCATGTGCCTCATGGGGATGTGGCGCTGAGGTTCTAGCACGCAGGGTGAAAGAAGTGGGTTAAATCGGAAGCACTAGATGACATATATCTGTATAGAGGGCTACACTGAACAATGTTGATTAATGATTTTAAAGGTAAGAGCAGAAACTTGCTATATTTTCAGCAGGAGAGATGTTGTAAATCCATTCAGATGGCAGACATTTAAAGTGGATCAAGTTAAAGAAGAAAGAGTCAGGGATTCAGATCATCATTATTTTTCAAACTTTAGGATATTGTGTATATTGTGACACTTGACTAACACATTCACATATCTGATTCAGATTTACTCTCATTCCTCTTCCTATAATAACCTCTACTAGGTCTTTCTTTCTCCAAGCGGCTGTGTGAGTTTTCTCTGGGTACTCTAGTTTCCTCCCACTGTCCAAAAACATGTATATTACGTTGATTAGTGATTCTAAATTGCTTATAGAAGTGTGCGTGTGTGTGTGTGTGTGTGGTTGTTCATCTATTTGTGGCTCTGTGATGGACTGGCGACTTGCCCAGGGTGTACCACTGCCTTTTGTTCTATGTGAATTGGGATCAACTCCAGTAGACCCTTGTGATCCAGTAATAAGTAATAAACATGTTGGAAAATGAATGAATAATTATAACTGAGCAATTACCTTACTTATGGTCCCAACAGTATCAGGGGACCAACGGTCTGGTTAAAACCCTGATCTTTTAGCCAGCAGTCCAGCTTCATAACCACTGTGCTACCACTTTTACTACCACTAGATTGTGGTTGTGTAGCTGTGATTAGTCAGCTGCAATAATATTAGTGAGATCAGTCACTGATGTTGGTTGAGGAAATCTGGAGTTCCAGTCGGTGTACAGTGGGGCCAGAGACATGGGCAGGACAGTCAATGGTTCTTCCTCTGCAATCATAATTTTTTTTCTGCTGAAAAGGCGCATTTTTATTTACAGCATTTGGCGGATGCTCTTATCCAGAGCAACTTACATTTAATGCTTAAATTAACCCCCTTTTGGGAGTTAAGGGCCTTGCTCAAGGGCCCACAATGTTTAATTATTAATTAACATTAGTGTTATAAATGGAAGTAGTTAAATATGTTAATTCCTTCATTTTCTAATTGGGCAACAGAGGTCTGTTGGAGCGTACCCCAGTGGACATAAGGCAAAAGTACACCCTATACAGGTTGCCAGTCAAACACTCCCTCATATAGGCAATTTTGAAACACCAATCTGTGCATGTTCTTCTAGCACTTGCATGGGTTTTCTCCGGGTACTCTGATTTCCTTCCACAGTCCAAAAACATGTGTGCTGGGATAGGATTAAGCAGACCCCTGTGACCCTGGGATTAGAAGTTGAATGATATGAGAAATTTTTAAGAAATTGACTTTACATATTAAATGACATAAAAAAAAGACGACTCGACTGTAATGATCGTGTTTATGACGTGTTACACGCTTCTAAGGATCTGTTTGCTTAACTCATCTCAGGTAAATGTAAAACATGTAGGCTGAAGGGATCCAAAAGCAAGATGCAGATGAAGATTAGAGGCAGTGTCAGGTCCAGAGCCACCTCAGGAGTAACATCGTTCTCTTCCTTCTTTCCGTTTTTCACTTCCAGATCCCCGGTGAGTGCTCAGAGACGGTGGCAGAATACAGATGCACTTCCTCCTCTGATTATGATCACATTGTAGCTGCAGGAATGCTATCTGGCCAAAAACCTGTGAATTGATAATGCTCCATTTTATTACAAAGCCCTGGCCGGCTACAGGTAATCATTTATGGTAGCTGCTATCTCGCCAGGGCGATACATCACTGGCCTTTGTGAAAGATGGTCCACCCACAGCTTTACGACGCTGCTGTTTCTCTAACTCAGCCCGCTCCTCCTCCTCCTCACCCAGTACAAAAAAAAATACAT
Source organism: Pseudolaguvia tuberculata (assembly GCA_026260255.1). Taxonomy (NCBI): domain Eukaryota; kingdom Metazoa; phylum Chordata; class Actinopteri; order Siluriformes; family Sisoridae; genus Pseudolaguvia; species Pseudolaguvia tuberculata. The sequence goes on from JAOTRA010000022.1 coordinate 1,697,912, forward strand.
TCTGCATATCTAGTGAGAGAAGAGAGCCAACTTAGTAAAACACAATGCAAACAAAGTTCTACTCTGTCATGTAATTAAGGACTAAGAGGGATTTCTGCATACCAGAGACTTTCCAAACAAGCTTGTTTAGCCAACTATTGTTTACCCAGACGATGGTGCTAACAAGCCAACCGCTCATCTGACCCCCACTGCTCCCAGCATGCTTCAGGAAGGCATCGTGTGTAGTTTGAAGAAGGACTGCGAAATGCAAGACTAGAAAACTCCAACCTCTGCCCAATCCTGCGCTCGCAAATTAGCTCAAGCCGTAATGTTTTATGCTACCTGTTAGATATGGCTTTGTGAGAACAGCTAAACACACGACGGAAATAAAGTATGGATTTGTGAGGTATTTATATCTAGCACTTAAAAGAGCCAGTGGAAAAAAAAGGAAAGCAGAACAACCTTTTTTTTTTTATTTTTTTAGATGTTTACTTTATTTGGGTAAAACCATTGGAAACGAACGACTCAGCTTCCTTACAAGTTCAACATGTAAATTTAAGCAAAATGTTAATTACAACTTCATTTAATTTGGAGAAAAGAGTTTCAAGCTTCGGATCAGGGATGGTATTGGTTTTGGCTCCACGGAGAAAATGAATTTCAATGTGTGTTTGGAAGGGCATTCTTTTTTTAAACTCAAACAGTCTCACAAGGTTGCCACCAGACACATGATTGATTTTGGCTTTCATTATGTAAAATTATTATTACATTCATCTCTTGTTTATTGAACGGGAGTGTTCATCTTTACCTGATGCACTAACATCAGTCCATGTGATTCTTTCATGCACTGTAGCTTCTTATTGTCTCACAACCACACAATTGTGTACAACAATAAAAATAGATTAAAACATATGGGGAACTATATATACAATATATCTAAAGCAACAAATATTTACTTCACTATATCATGAAGTTTTCATTAGATAGATAGATAGATAGATAGATAGATAGATAGATAGATAGATAGATAGATAGATAGTTATTTGTATATATATATATATACAAAAAGATAGATAGAGTGGTACTCATGAAGATAACAAAGACAGACAGACGATAGATAGATAACTGACAGAAAGATAGATAGATAGATAGATAGATAGATAGATAGATAGATAGATAGATAGATAGATAGATAGATAGATAG
>JAOTRA010000022.1:1831643-1843316 GCA_026260255.1 Pseudolaguvia tuberculata
AGCAGTGTGTGTGTGGGGGGGTGGGGGGGGGGTTTGAACAGTATATAATAATAACAATGTGTCAGTAGAAAATATGGTTAAACAAACTACATTTATTTTTGTGAAATAAACTATGAGCATCTATATTTACATACTACAATCTGATTGGCTTATAAACTTTGATATGCAAAGTAATCTTATATTTTCATTTATCTTGCTGAATTTGTTTATATGTTTGGCTCAATAATAATAATAATAATAATAATAATAATAATAATAATAATAATAACCTTTTAAAATTAGGCATCATACAACAACCTGGGTTTGATTCCAGCTCGGTTCTCTTTCGGTCCCGCCTCTCTCTCTCTCTCTCTCTCTCTTATCTATCTATCTATCTATCTCCTCTATTTCATTGGGCAGTTCATGTCAAAAATATCTTTAAAAAAATTAGGCATGTCAACATAATGTTCTTTTTCCTTACAATGTCTGCATGTGAATATTCTCCTCCACTATACAGTCTTTATTTTTCTGTCAAAGTTACACAATTTCCAAAATCCGAACTTTTCTCTTCACTAGCAAATCATCCTGCTTTAATTGTATGTACTCTTGAAAACTTCTGTCCTTTCTCTCACCCTTGACAGTACAATGTAGGGTTTTTAAAAAATGTTATTTAATTTTTTTAAATAATTTTGTTGATTGACAAACACAACAAGTCCCCCCTCCTCCCTCACTCCCCCTTTAATCCCTCTTTCTTTGTTCGACGTGACGCTTAAAAGCAGAGGCTCAATGAAAGATGTCAGCAGTCAAATTTCTGATTGGGTTATTAAGTGCGAGCGCCGTTACGATCGTCTGGCGGCTCTTTGACGCAGATGGAGGGGAGGAAGAAAAAAAAATTGCCAAGTCGGGTCTTGAAGGCTTGATGTGCGGACAGTGACACGCTGGCACGCGTTGCCTGTCACACGCCACGTGGCGTCAAAGGCTGAAGAGACGCATTCGTTTTAGTGTCAGTGTTCTTCTGCCCATCTTCCTGCGAATGTCTCTTTCTCTCTCTCTCTCTGTTTCTCTCTCTCTGTCTATCCCTTTCTGTCTCTCAGTCACTCTGCTCTCTCTCTCTCTTTTTCTCTGTAATTATAGTGAAAAAGAAAGTTCTCTTTTCTTGTTGTTTTAATGTGATAAGCTGTCGTAAGTGCTGCATTGACTTGAGGGAATTAGCCAGGCTGCGCTCCTCCAGCCGAATATTTCTTTCGCTGCAATTTCCGATAACTGAGTTATTTGACAGTTTGTAATGTTTATTTCAATCACCGCTGTTGCTTTACGCCGCCTGCTTGATTTCTCGGCGGGCTTGACTAGATTGATATCGGGAAAAGTTTAAAGCTAAGCCCAGGTCGGCCTTTGGCGGTGTTGTGCCAATTAAGTGCTCAGATTAGAAATGAACTGCTATAGAACCAAAATATACTGCAGACTTCCTGGCCATTGGTTCATAAATGAAAAAAACAGGCAGCAGGTCAGTCAGTTCCAGCTGCTTCTGTGTGTCTCTCCCCAGCTTCTCGTACGCAGCCGTAAATGGCAGCTAACAAACATCAGGTATCACGTCCGGTCTGATTACACTATGCTCAGTAGCACACTGTTTGAAGCTGACAGCACATCTGCTTGGAGCTCCTCAGACGGATTCTGGCATCTAGGACAGATAGCTGCTGGTGGCTCGCTGAGATAAAGGAGCAGCTCTCAACTCTCAACACTGTCTGTCTCATTCTCTTCACTATCTCCCAGCCTGCGTCTCCTTTCTCTCCGTACCCCCACCCCCACACCTCTCCGTTTGATCCCATTGAATTCAAACCTGTTCAGGCTGCTTTAAGAGATTCTGCTGTGTTGTGTTCAAAATGGCTGATAAGAACAAGCCCCCTCAGACACACTTCCTGCATATGGAGAATGTTTTTTTTTTTTTTTTTTACAGAGCTGGACACGTTCCGAACACACACACACACAGACGCGAAGGTGCTTTGATGTGTTTCTCGGTGCTCATTTTGTTTATCTCCTGATGCAGATCGAAGCCAACCCTTCCTCATTACACGCTTGGTCTCTCGGTCCTATATTCACTTTTGATTAAGCAAATTAAACAAGTAATGTACCTATCTAGCTCGTTCCCTCGCCCGTTCTCTCTTGCGCTATATTCCCAGCTACTGCGATGGTTTGCTATTATTTTGTTGCATTTCATGCTGCATGCAATACATGGAAAGGGTTTTTGTTTGGCAGGTCTTGAACACGAATCCACATACTATTTACAAAGAAAGTGAAATTTATCCACAGCAGCACTGTTTAACACCTACTTGGCATTCCGTAAAGAAAACAGTTGGTAATGATCCGTCTATCTTTAAGCAATTAGTGTTTATTTAAATCGTGGAGTTAGCTTAGATCATTTTCACTTAATTCAACATTGACAAACCGCTAAAGAACACATATCAGCGACTAATTAAAACGATAGCGAGTTTTACAAATCTTCTGGCTAACTGATGACTAATAGTGGTCTTATTGAAGTTTAATGCTACGTTAGATCATAACAGGAGTGAACTTGAGTGAACGTTAATTGTTCCGCAATAAAATGAATCAAATTTTAGACTTCATTGCACTCATGGCATCATAACAAAGTTTCCTGAACAGAAAACAAAATAATGCATAGCTTTAGTGTGTATTCTGTTCAGATTCTAAGTCTTCTCAGTCCCAATCAGACTGCAAGCCAGTCCGGGCTTCCATCATTTCTTGTTTTTACCGTCTCACATTCTCAGACACTGCACATACACAGTGGCTGCTCACACAGTGGACTCCCAGAAATTTAGTACAACATGGACCGTGACAACAAGACATGTCATTTCCACTCGTGCTTCGGCACGACACACTGCAAGAACTTCGACTACTGCTGCCAGCTACACTGTGTGCAGCACCGTATCTTTGGCAATAACTCAGATGCAGTCTTCTGCCCAGAAAAGCCTGACTTGAGTGGCACAGTGGTAGGGGAAACTGGATCAAAGTCACTCACAGTCTCTGCCCTCTAACTATGAGGAAGAGAGTGTCGGAGAGAAAAATCATACTTTTTATGTCAGTAGTGTGACTTGCTTTATAAATGGGGCGGATATTGAGACCTGGACATAATTTTCAGATTTCTGTCTCCAGAAACTAAAATATGAGTTAAATAGGGATCAATAATTATTCTGACTATACCTTGATTACTCTGTATAACATCTATAGTAATGGGATAAAAGGGGTTTTTATATTCACAAGATAAACACTTGATTCAACCGGATTGGATTTTTTTTTTTCACCATTTAGGTTTTTTTTCCACCTAACACATGTCTGATTTCATATTTCTTTTTTAAGAAGCATTCTTTTTGCTGTTGTCCCTGGTTTTCATCCTCAAGGGGACTTATTTTTCTTGCTCATCCATGCTCTTCTTTACCCTTGCTGAGCTGTAATATTCGATAGCTTTGTTAGTCTCAGCAGTGAAGGGTACTATCTATCATAGTCAAGATATGGATGTTTGCCACTTTATAATTGCAAACCTGTGTCCTCTGCCAGGACTATTGACAAGAAATCACTTCAGGATCATTATGTAGGCGTGCAAGCGCACATGCAGGAACATTTCAAACACCAAATAATTCCTTAGAAACCTCAAAAGAACTTTCAACAACTAAATATATTTTGAAAGATGCATTTTATCTCTTTTTTTTTACTTTTTGTGTAATCATCATTTTTTCTGCTTTGTGTTTTCACAGCCTACGTGCCTGAGGATGAGCTGAAGGCAGCCAAGATCGATGAGGAGCACCTGCAGGATGATGGCCTCTCCTTAGATGGTCAGGACACAGAGTATCTGTGCAATGAGGAGGATCCACGTGAACAGCTGAGCTACCAAAACTCCCCTCTCAGCAATGGCACCAACCCTGACGCCGGGTATGGCTCACCCCTCAGTGACACCAGCGATCACTTGGCTGACTTCAAAAGTACCTCCTCTAAAGAGGGCCAAGAAAGAGATGAGGCCGAGGACATGGAGACAGAACCTAATCTTTCTGAACAAGACAGTTTGGCAAGGATGAAAGCCGCCTATGCAAACTTGATCTCAAATGCCTCATGGTCCAACATTGCAAGTGACGTTATCAAAAGCAAGCAAATTAATGTTAGCAACAGCATTACCACAAGTAACCACAAGGGGAGCAATAGCATTACGAGTAGTCATGCAACTAACATTAACAGCATCAGCGGAAGTAGTAGTGTTAGTACAGCGAGTGCCACAACCAACACCACCCCAAGCAACACTTCTTGCAGTGCCACATCTTTAACAAGTAATGGCAACGGAAATGTAGGTGGTACCAGTAGTGGAACTGTTTCCTATGACTGGCACCAGGCTGCTCTTGCTAAAACCTTACAGCAAACACCATACCACCTTCTTCCAGAACCCAGTCTCTTTAGCACAGTGCAGCTGTACCGGCAAAACAATAAGCTGTACGGGCCAGTATTTACTGGAGCCAGCAAATTTAGATGCAAGGACTGCAGTGCAGCTTATGACACACTTGTAGGTCTCACTGTACACATGAATGAAACAGGCCATTATCGTGATGACAATAAAGATCAGGAGGATGACATGGGCAAGAAATGGTCTAAGCCAAGGAAGCGTTCCTTGATGGAGATGGAGGGCAAAGAGGATGCTCAAAAGGTCTTAAAGTGCATGTATTGCGGTCACTCATTTGAATCTCTACAAGACCTCAGTGTTCACATGATTAAAACAAAACACTACCAGAAAGTGCCTCTCAAAGAACCAATGCCAGCTCTTGCCTCAAAGCTGGTACCCGCTACCAAAAAACGAATCTTTCATGACCTAGTGTCCCCCTGCTCACCTGAATCCATCACTAGCACAACAGGCGTTTCCCTGACAGATTCCACACCCACCAAAGACCAAAAGGTTACTAATCCCTATGTCACGGCTAACAACCGATATGGCTATCAGAATGGTGCAAGTTACACCTGGCAGTTTGAGGCCAGAAAAGCCCAGATCCTCAAGTGTATGGAATGTGGAAGTTCCCATGACACATTGCAGCAGCTTACAGCTCATATGATGGTGACAGGACATTTTCTCAAAGTCACCAATTCTGCTTCCAAAAAGGGAAAACAGTTAGTGTTTGATCCAGTGGTGGAAGAAAAAATTCAGTCCATTCCTCTTCCACCAACCACCACACGTCTACCAGTTCCAACTGTTAAGTCACAAATAGACTCTCCATTACAGACCTCTATAAATGAGGAAAGGAAGGATACACAGGAGGACAAAAAAGAAGTGAATGAGCTAGACAAAAAAATTAAAGAGGAAAAAGAGGACCCATCTGACAAACTGGAAAACACTGAAAAACCTGGCCAGTACAAGTATCTCAGAGAGGAGGATTTGGAAGAGACCCCAAAAGAGGGTCTTGATATTCTTAAGTCTCTAGAAAATACCGTTTCTAGTGCCATTAGCAAAGCTCAGACTGGTACCCCTACGTGGGGTGGCTATCCAAGCATCCATGCTGCCTACCAGCTCCAAGGGTCGATGAAGTCCCTTTCTGCTGTCCAGTCTGTTAAAATGCAACCCACATTCAGTGCTAGCAGCTTAAAGTCTCTTTCAACTGAAACCAGTGCCCTCATCCATTCACCTGGAAGCCCTTCCCCACCGCCAAACCATAAAAGCAATGTTTTAGCTATGGAAGAGTTAGTGGAAAAAGTTACAGGAAAAATTGTGTCTAAAAAGGAGAAAGAAGAGAAGCCTACTGAACGCTTCACAAAACATGCCTCCACACCATCACCAGCTCCTGCACCCAAGGAGAAAAAAGACTTCCCTCAGCCAACTGACCTTAGCAAGCCTACTAAAAATGGCATCAGTGAAGAGATTGAATCTTTTATTAAGGAGGGAGATCAAGTAGAGGGTCGTGCTGACACTCCTAACAAGAACGGAATAGACACCCTTAAAACTCAAGTCAGTAATGGGTGCAGTAGTTTGGGTATAATCACTGATCACTCACCAGAACAGCCTTTAGTCAACCATCTCAGTGCACTGCAGTCCATCATGAACACTCACCTGGGCAAAGCGTCCAAAAACATTAGTCCATTATTAGATCCATTAGCAATGTTGTACAAGATAAGCAACAACATGGTTGAGAAACCATTTTACACGCCAACTCAGGTTAAGCAAGTTGAGTCCATCAATCGATATTATGATAGCGAGGATCAGCCGATGGATTTGACGAAATCCAAGAACAGCAACGGGCGTTCAAACAACAGCTCATCTACTGTAAGTAGCAACAGCAGCATTTCGAACAGTAATCGGCCCATCATGTCCAACTTGTCTGAATCGCTGTCTTCCCCGTTGAGGGAAAACGCCTTGATGGACATCTCTGACATGGTGAAAAACCTCACAGGCCGGCTGACACCAAAGTCATCAACACCCTCTTCAATTTCTGAGAAGTCAGAAGCAGATGGTAGTGCTTTTGAGGATGCCCTAGAGGACTTCACACATGTTCAAAAGAGGAAAGGAAGGCAGTCTAACTGGAACCCTCAACACCTGCTGATTCTACAGGCTCAGTTTGTATCCAGCCTTCGTGAAACTCCAGAGGGGAAGTTTGTCATTACAGACCTTGGTCCTCAGGAGCGTGTACATATCTGTAAGTTCACAGGTCTGTCGATGACCACAATCTCCCATTGGCTCGCCAATGTAAAGTACCAGCTCAGAAGGACGGGTGGAACCAAGTTTCTAAAGAACATTGACTCTGGCCAGCCTTTGTTTTTGTGCAGTGACTGTGCCTCCCAGTTCAGAACTCCCTCCACGTACATTAGCCACTTGGAATCCCATTTAGGCTTCAGTTTAAAAGACCTGTCAAAATTGTCTATAGACCTTATGAGAGAGCAGCAAGCAGTCACAAAAATGATAACAGACAAGACTTTCAGTTCCCTTGGCTTAAACGAGGACGACTCCAATTCCATCTATCAGTGCAAACTGTGCAATAGGACCTTTGTCAGCAAACATGCAGTTAAGCTGCACCTCAGCAAAACACATGGCAAGTCTCCAGAGGACCACTTGATCTTTGTGTCTGAGCTTGAAAAGTTAGATAAAGCATAAAGGAGCAGGCCAGTGGCAGTGAAATGACTGACTTGAGAATCATTGCACTACATCACTGTTCCGCACTGTATCTGAACTGAGCCTTCAGTTAAAATTGATTCAACTTTTGTTGTGCAACTGCCTGACTGCACCATGAACTGTCTCTGCTTTTCTTTTGTTTAGTTTTGTCGTTGTTTTTTGTTCAGTTGTTGCTGGGTTTTTTTCACTCTGTTGCTTTCTATCGCTTCCTTTTTATTGTATTTATATGTGTTAATTACGTGCATGTTTATTTCCCCAATAGTGATTTCAGATTTGAACCGATTTTCCACTGTTTGTATTTTGTGGAACTGAGAATGAGACCAGCATGGTATCCATGGGCATGGTCAAAACGAGGCTGTAACATAAAAAAAAAAAAAAAAAAAAAAGAAGTACCATGTGACTTTTGTCCAATTTATCATCTGTTATTGTTAAAATAAACAGACAATTTTAGCAAACAAATGATGCAGAAGCTATACAGATTATATAGAGAGTATAAAGTTATTGTTTTGAGCTTGAATTTCCAAATTTGTCTTTGTACCAACAGCACCAACATCCCAATTATTCACTATACAAAAAGCAGCATATTTAAAACCTTTAACATTTAATGACTGACAATGATACTTTTTTTTATGTTTAAAAAAACGTTCTTTTAATATTTTGGGGGTTTTTTTTGTTAAGTATCTTTTTTTTTTACTGTAGCAATTTGGAAAAGTATTCTTTGGTACCGACATTTCTCTTTCTATAAGTTTGCTTCGTATTTCAAACTGTAAAGACTTAATCAAATCATTATATACAGTACATATATATTTAAATGATCTGCATTGATGTACATGTCCATTTTTTCATCATATCTTGCCAGGTGCCGCAGCTTCGTTTGTATGGTGTGAATTCTTTTATATTGTCATTTTATATATAGTAAACAAAAAGGAAAGAATATGTAAATAGATATATATATATGCAGACGGTATGTGAACAGTAGCTCCGACGTCCATCCTTTTGGTCCTCCAGTGTGTCTAAAGTTAATTGGTTTGACTGAATGCATTCACAAACACGAGTGAAAAAGAGCAATGCACCATTGAAAAAATGTCAATGTTTTTTAACATAACCATTGTGAAATGTCTCATCAACTCATAAAAAAATATTGGTTTCTTTTTGTCTATTAATTGTAAAATAAATGCTGACATTTCTTGACCAAGTTTTCCTTCTTGAATTATATTCTCTATTTTTTTATTATTTTTTTACAATTCATATAATTATGTGGGCGGAGCGGTGGCGTAGTGGATAGCAAGGTTGCGAGTTCGATTCCCGGGCCAGGGATTTTTCTGTGTGGAGTTTGCATGTTCTCCCCGTGCTTGTGTGGGTTTCCTCCAAGTACTCTGGTTTCTCCCAGTCCAAAACCAAGGTGATTGGTGATTCTAAATTGTCCATAGGAGTGAATTTGTGTGTGTGTGTGTGTGTGTGTGTGTGTGTGTGTGTGTGAATGGTTGTTTGTCTATGTGTTGCCCTGAGATGGACTGGTGACTCTCCAAGGTGTACCCCCAACCTCTCGCTCTATGTGCACTGGGATAGGCTCTAGCAGATCCCAGTGATCCCGAATAAGCAAATTAGGGAATATCCTTCAGGTAAGAAGTTGAAAGAATGAATGAATGAATATAGTTATTTGATGACTGAAGTAATTGTTGTTAGCTATTCAAAAATGTAATTGAGCATCCAATAGATGCTGGGCCTATTAAAAAAAAAACCTTGATCTTATTCTTTTATTTATTTTCTATAACCACTTATGCTGTAATTTGGGGTTACAGGGATCTTCTGGAGCCCAACCTAGTTCATAAGCAACCCAATTACTGCTGCAATTGAAAGTTAGAAAATAGCTGACAGAAAAATCCACACAGACAAAATGAAAGTATGAAACGCTACACATTCCTCCCACCACTTTTGGAAGCCTGGAGCTATGAGGCAATAATGCGCTCAGCTGAATCACTGTGCCACAAAATGCTATGTTCATTGCTGAAATCTTGGGGTTAGGGCAGGTATGTGCCAGCAATGAGCAGAGATTTGTTGCATTATTTAATATATTTTAGTCTAAAAAGAAGAAATTAATCCCTTTGGATTTATTGCATTTTTGGTAACGTTGTCTGGCCGCGACTGCAGGCAGGAACAGACACGGATCCAAATTCCTCTTTTGTTAAGGAATTTAGCACAGTCCCTGTACATCTTCTGTGAAAATTACTATAATCACAACAAAAGTTACAACGCAGGTATCTGGGGAGCCAACCAAGACATCAACATAGCCGCCATTTAAGCAGATTTGCATAACTTTTGCCTACTCTGACAAATATTTTCCACAAGGTATTCCTCAAGGTTTTCTGGCTTTATAGGAAAATGTCCAATATCTTTTGGGAATCCGGCAATTTACTCGTTTCAACTCAATTACTGGGTGATTATGCCTATGGACACTGGGGCTTTGGAGCACTAGAAAACCTCAGGGAGCCAATGACTGATATCCATGGTGTTTGTCCAATAATCTAATGCTCCATTCTCAGCAGCTTTAGGGAGTTGGCGAAGCAAACCTCGTGTTAGTTGTCCTATTTGAGAATACAATCGCACTCAAATTGGCATGTTTTGATTTCCCAGTAGTCCCATAGCGTGTATGCCGAGCCTCAGCATTTGAAGTTCCTCTTTTCTTCAATTACTGCAATTTGTCATTCAAATCGCAGCAAGGAAAAAAAATGCACTTTGGATTTGGTGAGAAATCAAAACCAGCTACATAAAATAAAATTGGTTTTCAGAAGTCTTAAAACTGGATCATTTTTCTTTCGTAATTTTTCCGATTGCCCCACCTAAAAGTTAAAAAGCGCTAAAAGGAGCCTGCGAACATCGAAGTACCAAGTTTAACGGCATGAAATTACAGTTTTTGCAGAAGAACCATATGAAAGAAACATTGTTATTAAAATCAGACCCTTCTAAGACTTACAGATTCTGATGTTTCATTAAATTAAGCCTTTTATTTTTCTCGACACACAGGTATATGACTCTCAGTGAAGATAAAGACGACACGCTAGGTTTTTCCCTGGAGGAATTTCACAGAGCGACTTTCTGCCTGCCTGCCATTTACTTTTATATTTGCCCGAGGCGCTGCGTTAAGAAACAATAGAACAACGGCGCTTCTCACCGAACGGCTTCGCACTGAACACAGCTGGTGTTCTATGCCTTAAAGCCAGAGTTCTCGATCCACGCTAAAGCTTAGAGTAAAACGGTTCGAAACAACTGAATAGATAATCTTGGAGATTTACAGATTGAAGCATCCTTGCAGGAGGATTGTTTTACAATTCTTTTATTTTTATTGGTTTTATTCTTTTATTTTGTTTAACAATTCTTCTATATTTTTAAAATAGGATTCCATATTCAGTAGCTTAAGCAGAAGTAAAATGCAAAGTCTTCTTTTTTTCATCAATTTAACTCACCAGTCTGTTTAAGTTCAACATCATATTTTAACATTGAAAGGGAAAACACTTGAATTTAACTTTACAAAAAACCTCTGTTTTCTTCTCTGACGTTTCCTTGTCTCACACTGGGTGGAGTTCATTTTGGCTATAATATCATAAATCTGTAAAAAGTCATTTACCAACATCCACTTCCGAGATCTTTAGGGGCATTCAGTTCTTTTCTTACTTTCTTAAATTATTAATACTGATTGGTGATTGTAAATTGTCCATAGGAGTGAATGTGTTTGTGAATGGTTGTTTGTCTATGTGTTGCCCTGAGATGGACTGGCAACCCGTCCAGGGTGTACCCCCGCCTCTCGCCCTATGTGTTCTGGGATAGGCGCAACAGACCCCCGTGACGCCGGATTCTGTAATAAGCGGGTAAGAAGATGAATGAATGAATGAATGAATGAATGAATGAATGATTAGTGATTGTAAATTGTCCATAGGAGTGAATGTGTGTGTGAAAGGATGTTTGTCTATGTGTTGCCCTGAGATGGACTGGCAACCCGTCCAGGGTGTACCCCCGCCTCTCGCCCTATGTGTTCTGGGATAGGCGCAACAGACCCCCGTGACGCCGGATTCTGTAATAAGCGGGTAAGAAGATGAATGAATGAATGAATGAATGAATGAATGAATGATTAGTGATTGTAAATTGTCCATAGGAGTGAATGTGTGTGTGAAAGGATGTTTGTCTATATGTTGCCCTGAGATGGACTGGTGACTGGTCCAGGGTGTACCCCCGCTTCTCACCCTATGTGTGCTGGGATAGGCGGATAAGAAGATTAATGCATATGCCATTCTAATAATGCTGTATTGTTTAAGTTATATATATAAGTGGAAAATTCTAAATATTTTATTAAGGTGAATTTGTTCAGCAAGACTGAATGAATAGTTGTTGTGTTGCACTACTAACCGGCAGAATGTGGGATCGATTCCCAGATACCCACCATGTCACCACTGCTGGGCTGCTGAGCTGTAACTATCGGACTAGAACAGGCAACTTAAATTTCTGAGAGAAAATGCAAACTCTGCACAGAAAATGTCCTTCTTTTATATATA
>JAOTRA010000022.1:1849701-1872781 GCA_026260255.1 Pseudolaguvia tuberculata
ACACACACACACACACACACACACACACACACACACACACACACACACACACACACACACACACATATACACACACAAACACATACACACACACACATACATACACACACACACACACACACACACACAAACACATACACATATACACACACACACACATACACACACACACACACACAAACCCATATACACACACACACACACACACACACACTTTCAGTTTGAGACTTAACTAGTGATAAGCACTTATCATATAGATATACCAGCTTTTTTCATTCATTCATTCATCTTATATCTCGCTTATTCACAGAGGTCTGCTAGAGCCTATCTCAGTGTGCATAAGGCGAGAGGGACGGTACACCCTGGACAGATCTCCAGTCCATCGCAGGGCCACACATAGACAAACAACACACACACACACACACACACATTCACTCCTATGGACAATTTAGAATCATCAATAAACCTAATGTACATGTTTTTGGACTGTGGGAGGAAACCGGATTGAACAGAACACTTTGCACAGAAAGAGCCCTGGTCCAGGAACCTTCTTGTGAGGTTGTGAAGCAACCAAACTAATCACTATGTCACGTTGCCCATACAATCTTTTTTTAATATGGTAAATGCTTTACAAATGAGATTATGCAGGCCTCTCTCTCTCTCTCTCTCTGTCTCTGTCTCACTCTCTCTGTCTCTCTCTCGGTCTCACTCTCTCTCTCTTTTTTAATATCACTGATTATTATGGTATCTCCAGCTCAGACAGATTAGCGGTTAAATGTCTTAGCAGGACACAGGTGAATCTGCCGCCTGACTGATTTTGATCTTCTTCCACAAACACTCCCTGAATTGGTAGCTGTTCCCTGAAGTGGTAGCTGTTCCCTGAAGTGGTAGCTGTTCCCTGACTTGGTAGCTGTTTAGATGGATGGTGTCAGTGTGTGGTTTAGGCTGTAGATCTTCTATCCGCTTTTTTTTCTAGTCTTACATGCACAAGGAAATTATTTTTTCGCATATCCCATCATAGTCATTTGGGGTCCGAGCTCAGGGTCAGCTATGATACAGTAATTCTGGAACAGGAAGAGTCAACGACCCAAGAGTGACCCTGGTCTTCCTGGTTTGCTTTGGTCCTCCTGGTCTACCAGAATCAACAACTCAGAACCTTAACCATTTGAGCTACCACCGCCTTTCTTTGATAGAGAGGTTATCCAGTGCCATTGTTTTTGTTTCTAATCCAGAGGTGTGCAAATTTCTGGAGGTCAGGTGTCCTTGATTAGTTTGTTCAGGTAGGTTTGATTAGGGGCGGAGCTAAACTAAAGACCGCGGTTCTAAACAGTAGGGATGCACCAATACTACTTTTAAAGACTGAGATTGCCTTTCCTGGTAGCTCTTGCTTTTTTCTATTGAGTGCTATATAAGAGAACTCAGGGTGGCGCTGTGGTGGGTGGTTAGTACAGTCACCTCACAACAAGAAGATCCCAGGGGGTTTTCTCTGGACACTCTGGTTTCCACCCACAGTCCAATGCAGGTTGGTATGGTCTAAATGGACCATAGGAGTGAGTGTGTGTGTGTATGTATGTGTGTGTGTGTGTTTGGTTGTTTATCTGTTTCTCCATATCTCTTTTCTTTCTTCTTTCTTAGTCTAGTCTTCTTTTTGAAACTACATTTTGTTTTGACGTCATCACATTAGCATCCACAGCGGCTAATACACTAGCCATCCATTCTATCAAATACAAACCTTTCAATTACATTTAAAACTTAGTAGATAGGCTCCAGCAGATCCCTGTGACCCCGAATTAAGGAATAAGAGGAAGAAAGATGAATGAATGAAATGAATTTAAAAAAAAAACCTACTTTCTGTCCTCCCTTATTTGTTCCTGTTATAATGCTATTCTTTTTTTAGTGCATGTGCCAATGGTTGCTTCATTGCCTGTGAAAAAGCTTTGGTGGGCTTGTCAGGATTAATCTACTGCAAGTCTGGCTCCATACGTTCATAAATCTGATGTAGCAAATTAATGACAGCTATATAAATGGCTGTAAGGAGAGAGAGTGAAGCTGAGTGACTGATGGCTGTGACTGACAGCACAGCTGATGATTTATTTCGCCTTCAGTTTGATGGAGCAGGTGTCGGAGCCTCCTGTGGGACACGTGCGCTCTGCTTATTTTCAGACATTACAGTTTAGTTAAAACTTTTGTTCACATTTAATACTGCTGTTCTGTTTGTAATCATAAATATATACTGACAGACAGACAGACAGACAGACAGACAGGTTTTTACTTTATGGTTTTTTTCATGATTTCACAGCTGGAGATGAATGTAATTGCATAATTACAATCATTTTCTGATTGTTTTTTTTATTTGGAAACTTTTAAATAATTGAAATATCGCCGTTCCGGGTTTGATTCTGCATGTTTGGGTTTGCATGTTCTCCCTGGGCTTGTGTGGGTTTTTTTTACAGGTGTACCGGTTTCCTCCTACAGGCCAAAAACATGTGCATTAGGTTGATTAATGATTCTAAATATGTCTGCGGTTGTTCATCTATATGTGGCCCTGCGATGGACCGGTGACCTGTCCAGGGTGTACCCTTGCATTTCGCCATATGTGGGATAGGTTCCAGCGGACCCCTATGACCCCGAATTAGGGAATAAATAGGATAGAAGACAAATGGAATGAATGAATGAATAAAATCAATTGGTTAAAATTGCCATGGTCGCCTCACTACAAGAAGATCCTGGGTTTGAATCCCAAGCCGGGATCCTTCTGTGTGGAGTTTGCATGTTCTCCCTGCGCTTGCGTTGGTTTTCCTCCGGGTACTCCGGTTTTCTTCCACAGTCCAAAAACATGCAGATGAGGTGGATTGGTGATTGTAAATTGTCCATAGGAGTGAATGTGTGTGTGAATGGGTGTTTGTCTATGTGTTGCCCTGAGATGGACTGGCAACCCGTCCAGGGTGTACCGCCGCCTCTCGCCCTATGTGTGCTGGGATAGGCGCAGCAGACCCCCGTGACCCCGGATTTGGGATTAAGCAGGTAAGAAGATGAATGAATTAATGATTACATGGGTAAATTCATGTATGTATAGAATGGCATTTCAGCCAGGGCATTTTCCGTTCGTTGCCCCTGGGGCACCTGTACTCCAGGCTGACTATGATAAAGCAGATCCCGAAGCTGAATGAATAAATAAAAGGCTGAATATGAGGCATTGCTGGAACACAGATAATGTGTTCTTTATTTCAAGAACCAATAAGACACTTTTTTGGACTTACTACTGACTGTGCTGAATTAGCTGCTGGGTTGAAACTTTTCATGAAATCTTAGGTTGAAATGTGGTTGGCTCGTCATGTCTTTTGGTTTCCTCAGTCTACGCAGTGTGAGATGCAATGCAGTTCTGAAATGACAACAAATGTGAGAATGAAACAAAAAATACACATATAACAAAAGTCCATGTGTGATGAAAGGTTTTGTTCTTATGGCGCCAAGAAAAAAGCCAATGTTTATCCCATCTTCTGTATTTTTGTTAAACCAATAAATAAAATAAAAAGGTTTTTGGTGGAAAGGTCCCCGGCACTAGGTAAAAGGGTCTTTCTGTGCATAGTTTGCATGTTCTCCCTGCGCTTGCAGAGGTTTTCTCCGGCTACTATGTCCAAAAACATGTACATTAGTTATATGTGTGCTATGTGTGCTGGGATAAGCTCCAGCAGACCCCCATTACCACAAATCAGGGAATAAGCAGGTTAGAAGAAGAATGAATGAAAAAAAAAATAGAATGTTTTCTCTTGGTCAACATAGAGGAAAATGTCAATTGTTTTACAAAGAACTAAATCTTCAGTTTGCCCTTTTTCTAGTTCTCAATCTTGTTTAAAATTTTAGCACAATGTTGGTACAATATTACAAAAATAGAGTTAATCCAAGTGTTTGCTGAAGCATATAATAGGTCTTTCTGAGAGCACTGGTGTTTTAGCTATTAGCTGTCAGCCTCATTCTCATGTCCACACTTTATTCAGAAGGAACATAATGTCTAGTGTGTATAAACAATCCGACTCTGTGTTCCATTCTGAGTCTGTCTCCATTTCTTAAAGTTTCCTGAGTGTAACAACATCAACGTTCAATCTTGCAAATATTCCGAACGAATGTGAGGTCCGTAACGGCGGTAACGTTTTTTTTTTATTCCTCAAAAGGGTCAGGGACAGATGCTGGCTGATGAATGATATATGTGCATTGAGAACGACACGGCTGACTGCTGTGGGCGCTGCTGTTTAGAGTCTATTAATTTTACAGTGCAAGTTGGAATTATCCATCTGCTTAAAGGTTAACTGCCTTCTTGCTTGTGAAGAGTGCATTTCTCAATCACAGTCCATGGTAAACACCTAGACGAATCACGGACAAAGTTTATTCCAGTCTACCGGGCATGGCGAGTGAAATAACGGCGGGGGCCCATTAATGAATGTCAATCACAGCGTGTCATACGGCTGTTTTATCGGCTTTGGCTTGGACGTATGCTTCTTTAAGAGATGTATTAATAGGGAGACAAACAATCCACTTAATGCCCAAAGTGAAGCGGGGAGGCGTTTTTACAAGTCTGCAGATGAGCTTCACTTTCATAGATGCTGTCTGGGTGCTGATTTAGTGCACCACATGCCACAACGCCTGTCAGTCTGCCAGAGTAATCTCTCTTTGTCAGCTGCCAGAGAGGCTGAAGTTCATCTTTGCAATAACGTTAAATGCACCAGAGTTTCTCGTCTCATGCATATGAATGGATAATTATTTATTTATATACATGAGGAAGTTGAGCTGTGAATATATCAGGTAAGTGTCACTTTAAACTTCCTCATCATTCATAATAAAAGCATGGGTGGTGCGTCACATAAAGGAGCTGCTTTTCTGGAAAGTTCTACACCTGTTTTAGATTTGCCTTTTTCCCCTTCACACATATTACAACAGGTTGGCGTAGGGGTTAGCAGGGTTGTTTCACAAAACGAAGGTCCCAGGTTATTTTCCTAAACCAAGGGTTTCTGGGTGAAGTTCTCCCCACGCTTGCATGTTTTTTTTTCTGGGTAAACCATTTTGGGTAAACCGGTTTCCACCTACAGTCCAAAAACATGTGCATTAGGATCCTAAATTGGACATAGGAGTGAGTGTGTGTATAAATGTAGCCCTGAATGCAGCCCTAAGTCTGGCCCATGCGATGGATTGCTGACCGGTCCAGGGTGCGCGCCCTCCACTGGCTTCCAGTAGCTGCACGCATCAGGTGCAAAACACTGATGCTTATCTATGAACACCAACGTACCACCCTACCTCCAAACACTAATCACTCCGCGCGTAGCACTACACTCCCTCAGATCCACCAGCACTGCACGTCTTGTTCCACTTCCTAAGCTCAAAACTTTCCTCTGTTTTGGCACCAAGATGGTGGAACGAACTTCCCATTTATGTCAGGACAGCAAAGTCACAGACTGTCTTCAAGAGACGCCTGAAGACAAACCTCTTCACTTCACCTTGCCCCTAACAACCTTCTTGCTCTACAACATTGTTTGGAATTTCTTTCACTGTATTTTGTGATTGTATCTGTATTAGTAGTGAAATGTTCTAGGATGTAACTTTAAGCCCTGTTTGTACGTCGCTGTAAACAAGAGCGTCAGCATAACTGTAACTGTCTACCCATGCATTTCACCCTATTTGTGCTGGGATAGACTCCCAAGTCACCGATTTAGGGAATAAGCGGGTTAGAAGATAAATAAATGAATGGATTAATGAATATGTATTAGCTTACCATGGATATTCCATATCACCAAGATTTGCTAAAACCATCAACAGAGGGAAAAAAAAACAAGCATTCTGTGAAGTGTGTTTCTTTAACACCTCTTGGCAGCCCCGGCTTTAACACGGCACTATTTTTATTGACACCTTTAAACAACAACCACAAGGCGAGCTGTCAGTCATTTCCCCCTTTTCACTCTCTTCATATCGGAAAGGCAGGGCCTGCTCTATCTTCATCGTGGCTCAGTCGCTGCTGCCTCGACTCGAGGGCTGACACGTCCCTTCGCTGCTCGTTGTCACCTCACATACACACATATACACCCGCACATGCACGCACGCTCCTCGACGTGCAACACTTCCAACAGAGCACACGCCCACACGCGCGCGCATCACCACAATGTGTGACAAAACACACAAAGACACACACATACATGCAAAACCACGTGGCGAGTTAATTCCCGCCCGCTTATGTTTCTTTGTCCACAATCGGCTGGTGTTAACCCAAACCGAGATGCCAAGAGAGGGGAGGTGGTGGTGTGTAGAACAAGAGAGGAGGAAGAGATGACAAAATAAATGCAAGACAGACAGAAAGACTGAGGAAAATTGAGCTTCAGCATGTGCCAAAGTCGACGCTGCCAGTCAGTGACACGTATTTTGACAATCATAGGCTGTCATCACTCTGTGATCAGAACTGTCAGAGCCGAGGCGGCCAGGAGATGAGCCGAGAACTGGCAATCCTCACTTTTCCTTCTCACAAAGCACTGTCAGGAGAGTCACTTCTGGTATTTATACACACATACGTACACACACAGCGCAAGCCGACAAATCAAACATGTCAGCCGAACCATGTGCGGCACACAAAGAATGACGCGCAGATCCGGGGTTTGAAAGTTCGGCATATCTGTCTAAAAATAAGCTTTGTGTGACACTGTTTCAGAGGAGATGTGTCATATGGAGTAATCTTAAAGTTACACTACTGTCCTGTACTGTCCTGGCTTGTCTGGTTTGCTATGTCCATGCGTCCTCCAGGTTCATCAATATACAAGAGAATGACCATAAAAAAGTCTAAATAAAAAGTATGCAAGTATAAATGATAATTTGTCGCATTTATGAGATTTTCTTACCAAAAACATAGCATTCATGGAAAATATTATTGTAAAATCAGAATTAGAAAAAATGGGATAGTAGTGCCTTAGTGGTTGTGTTGGACTAATACCAAAAAGATACCAGGAATGGATTCCCAGCACTACCAAGCCACCACTGGCGGTCCTTGAGTAAGGACCTTGATGCCCAATTGCTCTGGATAAGGACATCTGCCAAAATGCTGTAAATGTAAAAGGTTTGGGTGGGTGGGTGGGTGGGGTTTGAGCCGTGTGATGGACACTTTAACAGTTTCTGGAATATTGTGTAGAAAAACAGAGAGGCAGGCAGAGAAAGAGAGATAGTGTGGCATTTACTTCATTTCTCAGGGTTGCTGGCTTGGTCCATCCCCAGCGAGTTGAGCCTGTTGTTTAACCCTTCAAAGAAAAAATTAGGTATCTATTTTCCTCAACCTCACAGTGCAGTCGTGTGAGTGGAGTGTCATGCTTGGTGAGAGGGAGAGAATGAAAACATGAGGAAGTGAAAGAAAGTGCAGACAAGTAAAGATAGAGAGATGCGGGCAAGAAAAAGAGAGACGGCGAGAGTGCATTCAGAATTGCTGGACAAGTACCTACTTACAAATTCTCTTGTTATGGTGCTTGAGTTGATTTTTCTTGAAGTGTAATTGAATTGGTGGTACTAAACTACTTCTTATTGCGGTATCTGGAATAGTTTTATATTTACTCTTACTCCAGTCATATTTCTTTTATTGGGTGTAACGAGGATGGACAGGATTAGAAATCAGTTTATTAGAGGGACGGTGCATGTAGGATGTTTTGGAGAAAAGGTGAGGGAGGCTAGGTTGTGATGGTTTGGACATGTGCAGAGGAGGGACATGCAGTATATTGGATTGGTAGAAGAATGCTGAGGATGGAAGTTTTGAGAAGGAGGAAAAGAGGAAGACCAAGGAGGAGGTTTATGAATGTGGGGAGGGAAGACATGCAGGTAGTTGGGGTGAAAGAGGCAGATGTAAAGGACAGGGTAGTGTTGAGGAAAGAAATCCGCTGTAACGAACGCTAACGGGAGCAGCCGAAAGGAGAAGATGAAGAAGAAGACTCAAGTCATATTTTTCAGTGCATCTACTTGTACTTAAGTGAAATGTACCTTAGGTAGCAACACTTATCACTGGCAAACCGACATACAAAAGAGAGGGAGCGCTAGAGAGTGAGAGAGCAGGCATGCAGAAAACAGAAAGGGAGAGAATGTGTGCGAGAGAAAGGGGGGGGGCATTGAAAACGGAGAAAAAAAACAGACAGACAGTTATAGCAGGAGATAGACCGCCAGATAGACACCCCTGAGAACAGATGCTACAAACCCAATGAAAAAACTTCCAATTGCCCTCAGGTGATCCTATAAATGTTTCATTGTTGCATATATCACATTCAGGCTCTTTAGCTCCACCTAATCCCAGGTAAGAAGCCCTGAGTCAAAAACCTGTGTGTTTCTTCAAGAATGTGCTTTTCTTTCTCTCCAGCATGACAAGAAAGGTGTAGGCAGTGTTTAGCCTCTACAAACGACAGGGACTGGTAACTTTAATTACCAGCCTGTCACATTATCTTCTCATGGTGAACAACATGTCTTAAAAATCCATTTCAAGGACTCTCTTAATTCACACACGATAATTAACAAAAACTTTGTGCTTCTCTATTTAGCACTCAAGATGGGGAAAAGAAAGGACACGTGAAGAAATCACTCGTAGAAATATTTTGTACATTTTCACTTGTGGAAAACGTGATGAAGCATTATTTCCACATGATTTACTGAAATTATAGATATAAAGTTCTCAGGAATAAAACACGTGAAATCATTTGGAAAAAATAAAAAGCACATGACAGCAAATGTGATGAATAAACTTTCAACCCTGGCAGCGCTGCAGCGTAGAGGCTAGCACAGTCAACTCACCACAAGAAGATCCCCGATTCGAATCCTAGGATCTTTCTGTGCGGAGTTTGCATGTTCTCCCCGCGCTTGTGTGGGTTTCCTCCGGGTACTCCGGTTTCCTCCCACAGTCCAAAAACTTGCAGATTAAGTGGATTGGTGACTTAAAATTGTCCATAGGAGTGAATGTGTGTGTGTGAGTGGTTGTTTCTGATGGACTGTCCAGGGTGTAACCCCCGCCTCTTGCCCTAGGTGTGCTGGGATAGGCTCCAGCAGAATTAGGGAATAAGCGGGTAAGAAGATGAATGAATGAATGAACTTTCAACTCCACAAAAAATATTAAATATGATGTTAAAATAAATTTAATTATCTGATAAATTCATGTTAATGTAAAAAAAACAAATACATTGAAAAACAATGTTTATTAAAACTACATAAAAATATGAATATATTGAATATATTATATTGAATATAAGTACAGGGGCGGCGAGGTGGCGTAGTAGTTAGCACGTTTGCGTCGCAACTTCTGTGCAGAGTTTGCATGTTCTCCCTACACTTGCGTAGGTTTCCTCCGGGTACTCAGGTTTCCTCCCACAGTCCAAAAATATGCAGATGAGGTGAATTGGTGATTGTAAATTGTCCATAGGAGTGAATGTGTGTGTGTGAATGGTTGTTTGTCTATGTGTGGCCCTGAGATGGACTAGCGACCTGTCCTGGCTGTACCCCCCATTGTGAGCTGGGCTAGGCACCAGCAGACCTCTGTCAGCCCGAATTAGGGAATACGCAGATAAGAGGATGAATGAATGAATATAATTACATGCATTCTTTTTTAATGTTTAAAATAAATAATAAATACTGTATTTTTGGGACTATTAGGCATATCGGATTATATATTTTCATACACAACTTCTGAATACGGTAACTGTAATGCTCCAACAATCCATCAAGCGCTGAGGATCTGTAGTTCCCCAAAGTCGTACTTAAATGTTTTGACAGATTTTTGAGCACGTTGAACACCAGAATTAATACATAAAGGGCAGCGGATTATATATTTATTATATATATATTATAAGTGCACCTTAAAGTCCGGAAAATACGATATATAAACTGCTATCAGGACATAGACATGTTTAATCAGCAAAACAAAAAGACAATCACCTTTACTGTTCCTACACCTATATCACCACGCTTGTGTGGATTTTATTCCAGTTTCCTCCCACAGTCCAAAAACATGTACATTAGATTAATTGTTTATGCTAAATTGCCCATAAACGTGAGTATGAGTGTGTGTGGACTAACAAACTGTCCTGGGCGTACCGCTGTCTTTGGTCTATGAACACTGGGATGAGCACTGGGATGAGGCTCCAGCAAACCCTTGTGACCCCAAATTAGAGAATAAGTTTGCACAAGATGAATGAATGAAGTTTTTAAGAATTGTTTGAGTTACTGTAAAGAATAGTAGACACCCTCATATACACACACACACACACACACACACACACACACACACACACACATTTTTTAGGCATCTATAGACACCCTCTTCTGTTGTCACATGCACAAACACACAGCAGTTTACCGCACTCCTGTTTGCACGTACCTGCTTTTGGAGTCTGTTGTAACATAAGAAGAAATCACCTCCCATTTGGTTATCACACTTTAAACCAGTCTAGGTGTCCCAAAAAATTCTCCAGGTTTCTCCTGCCACACAAAACCCCAAGCAGAAAGAAGCTAATGCTTGGAGTCTGTATCCCAACGGCTCTGATCTCCTCTGGATGTCTAATTAGCAGAGCAGATTCACACTACAATAAACACGTATGCAGATGAGTTGTGCAGCTGGCACTCATTTTGTAAAAGGGCCGATAACTGGGGCAACTTAATCTCCTGTCTTTTAACCCTGATTTATTTGATCCACCATAACAAACAAACAACAATAATAATCCTATTATTGTCTTAATAGCATTTGTTCTTCTGCAAAGTGTTTCTCAGGAAAACCTGGCCTGTATCATGGCTGACTAAAGTCGAAAACAATATTTTTCAATAAAATTTCATTTTGTGTTTGTTTATTGTGTCTTTTTTCTCACCTTTTTCTAAATCAACTGCTGCCACTTTTGCTGCTACATGAACAACAAGGGAACGGCTTGGTAGCATTGTGGTTAGTACGGTCGGCTCACAATAAGAAGGTGACTGATCCTAGGAAAGAGTTTTTTATGTGCATGTTTTAACCGCGCTTGCGTGGGTTTTCTCAGGGTACTCTGGTTTCCTCCAACAGTCCAAAAAAAGTACAAAACAGAAACCAAACAGAAAGTTGGGTCAGTGCGCATGGTCAGCTATGATGCAGTGCGTCTGGAACAGGAAGGGTTAAGGATCTTTCTCAAATACCTTACAATGGCTGACTGGTAGTGGTGGGACTTAAACCCAGGTCTTCCTGATGTACAGATCACTTACTTGTGTTTTTGGTGGCTGGGCTTGAACCCAAGTCTTCCTGTTCTCCAACAACTCAGCCCCTTAATCATTTGTGCCCCTAGAGCGGTACTTTATCATAATATCATTATGCAATGGATTGCACCAAAATGATGTTTCAAACACACAGATGGACAAACTTTAAGCCCATGCATGTGCTGGTGTGTAATCACAGTGTGGAGTGTGTAAAGTGTGATGAGTGACAGAGTGTTGGCATAGCAGGTATAAAAAAGAACCGGTGTTTTCAAGGGCACAATGAGTTTAGTTTAAAAAAAGAATAAGAAAGCATCCTGGAGCAGCAGCTTTGAGCACAGCACTGAGTGATACTTCCTGTCCGAGTGGTACTGAAAGAGGAACGCTGGCACAAGCATGGCACACAGTTTATTTATAGAGTGGAGAAAAAGCGCTGCCAGGCAAGAAGCTGTATGGTGTTAGTGTGGCATATGGACCGATCTGTTTCTGGATCAAATTGTTCTCATGCTGAAATGTCACATAATATTCCCATTATTCCAGAATGCCTTCATTGTGTTATTCTAACTTAATTGCACTGTGGATTTGACTTTCCTGTAATCTTTTGTAAAAAAATCTTATTACAGAATCAGGTCTTCTTGTATGCTGTTCAAAGAGACCTTTTATTGTAAATCTACACCATTAAGGTCCGGGGTGTTTATTTGAGACTAGGGAGTGTATGTAAGTAGGTCAGAAGGAGGGCCTGTATGTCATGTATAGGGAGAGAACAGGGGGATACTGCTAAAGCTCCGGCCTCAAGGCAAATCTCATATCAGCTTCGTCTATAATAATGACTCGTAATTACCATAATAGCCAACCTATCTGCTACGTTTAATGAAGGCGGTACCTCAAGAGGGGTTGGGGGGGGGATTTGTAGTGACTAGTAACATTATTTGTTTAAATAAGCTTAAATTCTTAATAATATAAAAATCAGATTGACAAGTTGATGTATTTTGTCTGGACTATAATAATATGATTAAATATGCTTTACTAAATAAATAAGTCTTTAATTTTTTTTTTTTTTTTAAGTATATTTAAGTTAATCTCAGTGTATTGTCCCCATACATATGCTTCCAATCTAGAAATGGCTCACACATGTTTGTTTGGGTTTTTTTTTTTTTTGTAAAATTGGAGGAAACCCAGAATATGAAACATTCCAGGCCAAGAACAGTCCAAAAACATGATATTAAATTGCCCATAGTAGAGTGTGTGTGTGAGTGTGTGTGTGTGTGTGTGTGTATGTGTGTTGTTGCTTGTTTATGTGTGGGCTTGTAGTGGACGTGTCAAGGGTGTACTCCTGCCTTTTGCCTTGTGTGCTCTGGGATGAGCTCCAACAGACCCCAGTGACCCCGAATTAGGGAAAACTGTAAGTGGGTTAGAAGATGAATGAATGAACTGATGCAGATGATGTATGTGGCACATTGTGGTTGAGGTTTTAGTTCGGATTTAAAGGTTTGGAGTTTTCTTAACTGGTTTCTTGCGTTTGTGAAAATATGTAAAATATCTCTTTCTTTGTAATTCCACGTTGTGTTAGGTTGTGTTTTAGTATAGTATTAATGGTTTCTATAACTGTGATGTGATAGTGGTGGTATTAACATGTGGCTCAGTCAGATATGTCCCCAAATACACAGCCTGCCACTGGAAACAACAACCAATTGGATTGCCATCAGGGGCTGATATTTAGTGTCCAGTCTACTATTATGCGCAATAAAAAAAATTATCCCAAATCCCAAACTCTCAACTAGGAGCACATTCACGAGATTTTACTCATACAGACCTGGAATTGCCCTAATATCGGTCCCTGATATTCCTTATTACAAATCGTTTTTTTATAGTCCTGAGTTTCTGCACAGTCTTCAGACTTGGCATAATCTGATTGCGATGTTGTCGGGCTAATTTGTTGGCATGTTAGCGTTGACAAGTGGCAGTAGAGGACAGGGCCTCGGGTTGGACGAGTGATGCAGAGCTCTTTGATCCGAGCAGCACCCCGCTGACAGCGCTGCAGTGTGGCCATATGGAAAGAGCGGCCTGGGCCTTGGACAAGCTCTCGGCACTAACGGAAACTGCCCCATGACCGCCTAGAGAGTAGGAGAACAACTTATTCTGACCGAAAGTATATTTAGATGATATCAGTGCCAGAGAAAAGGAATTCAGATCGGTTGGTGATTTTTGAGTCACTCTTCTTGCTTTCCATGTAATTCATGTTGTCATTTTTGCAAAAGGGTAAAGAAGAGCACACGTCTTCTCTTATAAACATGCAAACAGGCCGTGTGGTGCTGTTTTTTTCTACCCTCAGATATGCCATTTTGTCAAGTCATTTTATATGCTTAGAGGACAATGCTAAAGAGGTCTGCTGCTTAAGGCTGTCCTTTCTTATGAATATGTAGTTTCATTTCAGTTATGCCAATTTTGTGATGTATTTGTCCTTGGTGCGTGAAGCTGAAAGATCACTTACTGAAAAAACTGTAGTCTTAAGTTAACAAAGTTAACCAGCTAAGAAGAGCTGAAGAGTCAAATGTCCTGTTGTGGTCATACAAACCGAAAAGATCTATTCCCCCGAGCTATACCTGCTGAACTCATAGTAAGGATCGATATGATTGGTTAGAAGATTTGGATTTAGTTTAAAGAAATAAACAGCAAAGAGCGACGACCTCACAGCAAGAACAACCCGAGTTCGATTCCCAAGCAAGGAGTCTGTATTTGTGGAGTCTGCATGAGTGTTCCTTTGCATGGGTTTTCTCTGTGTACTTTGGTTTCCTCCCACAGTCCAAAGACATGTACATTAGTTTGTTTGGTGATTTTATACTGCCCATAGGAGCGAGTTTGTGGTTGTTCGTCTGTCACACTGCAATGGACCTGTACAGAGTTTACCTCTGCCTCCCACAATATGTGCACTGGGATAGGTTCCAGCATACCCCCGTGTCCATGAATTAGACAATAAGCAGGTTAGAAGATGATCAAATGAATGAACAGCATAGATTGTATAGGCTGTATTATACAATATATTCATGTGCTGTTATTTGGTGGACACCTCACTATCATATCTATTTCTATACTTCCTCTCCAAATTTGGAAGCACACAGTCATAAATGTCGTTATATGTTGTTGCATTGCATTATTCCTTCTCTAGATCTAAGTGCACCATTTAAACTGCTTGTACCATGACCCATTTCTGATTTTTCCTTCACTGTGGCACAGATGAGATACGACCCACAAACGTGTAAAAAGAAAAAAAACAAATGCATTTTTTAATTGTCTAAATCAGATGGACACCATGGCTTCATATATAAATACATACTTTTAAAGTAATAACAATAATGTAAGGATTTACAATATCAGAGAGAACCAAACACTCTTCAAGTATGACAATAACTTTATACACAAAGCCCTTGAGCTCTACAAAGACATGGTGTGTCCTGATTTGCACAGAATCTCTGACTTTAGCACCATTAGAACACCTTTGGGATGAACTAGAACACCACCAAAGATCTCCTCACATTAACGTTAAGGTCTGATCTCAGTAAAGCTATTCATTCATTCATTCATTCATTCATTCATTCATCTTCTTATCCGCTTAATCCAGAATTCAGGATCACGCTGGTCTGCTGTGCCTATCCCAGCACACATAGGGCGAGAAGAGGCAGGGGTACACCCTGGATGGGTCGCCAGTCCATCTCAGGGCCAAATTAATTCATTCATTCATTTATCTTCTAACCCACTTACTCCCTATTCAGGTGGTTCTGCTATAGGCTATGGGCAATTTATAATCACCAATCCACCTAATGCTCATGTTTTTGAACTGTGGGAAAAACCAATGCTTGGGAATCGAACTCAGGAGCTTCTTGTTGTGAGGTAACCATGCTACCGCACCATCAAGTTTCAAAATGACACCTTTGCTTGGTCTAATCAGTTTTCTCATCTACGAGTATGTCCCTGATTTAGTAAATAACAGCAGGGAAGTCCAATTAGCTGACAAGATTCCCCGTGAAACTAGTTCTACTGGATGATCATCTGGCCATTTTGTGTGTGTGTTTGTGTGTGTGTGTGTGTGTGTGTGTGTGTGTGTGTGTGTGTGTGTGTGTGTGTGCGTAGTGAAGAGTTCGCTGGGATTTATAATATTGAGCTTTTAGTATAGTTAGAGAAAAAAAAAAGACTTATCTTTTGGGTGAGACCATCATTAAACATCTCATACTGAATTTAGTTTTACTCTTCCTCCTATAATAATCTCCAAACCTGTAGAAATGCATTCACTAGATTCTGTAATTTAACGGTGTGAATTTGTCTAATAAGCCACAAGAGTATTAATACATTAAGGGGTTTATAACAGGTGAGAAGGTTTGCAATCTGTGTTCTAGTTCATCCCAAAAGGTGTTCAACAAGTTCAGAGTCAGGATTCGGTAAGTTCTTCCTCTTCAACTAGAACACATCATGCCTTAGACGCAGTGGTGTCAAACTCAGATCCTAAAGGACCGGTGTCCTGCAGAGTTTAGCTCCAACTCTAATCAATCTGACCTGAACCAAATAATTAAGATCTTCCTAGGTATACTTGAAACTTAGAGGTAGGTGTGTTGTGCCAAGTTGGGGCTAAACTCTACAGGACATCAGCCCTCCAGGAAATGAGTTTGACACCTGTGCCTTAGAGGAACTCAGGGGCTGTGTTAATGGAACTTAGCGAGTTTGGGTTTCCAGTGATACAAAAATGTAACGCCACAAATCATTGATTTTGTATACGGAATTTGGAGAAAAGGGTGGCGTGGTGGCTTCGTGGTTAGCACGGTCGCCTCACAGGAAGAAGGTTCCAAGTTTGTTTCCCGGGCAAGGGATTGCTCTGTGCTGGGTTTACATGTTCTCACCACGCTTGCATGGATTTGCTCTTAGTACTTTCTTACCACAGAATTAAGGTCCATTAGGTCGATCGTGATTCTAAACTGCACATAGGACTGAGTGTGTATGTGTGTGTGTGGGTGTGCTATGCATGGCCCTTTGATGGACTGGCAACCTGTCTAAGGTGTACAGTTGCCTTTTTGCCAGACCAGAATCATGTAGCTATACAGTGTAGGTAAACCGTGTGTGTGTGTGTGTGTGTGTGTGTGTGTGTGTGTGTGCTATGAATGATATCCCACTTTATTAAAACCATGTATATACAATATTACTTTAGCCACTTTTAATAATAGTTTTTATTTTAGAACTTGCTTAAAAACATAAAGTTGTCCTGTACTTATCTAATTTTGGGTCATATTGATACTCTAAACCTTCTGCTTGAGTAGTTTCCTCCTGGGTTCCTTGCTCATTTTTCCAGAAAGGTGTCTTTACTATAATTAAATTGGGTCATTTATGTTGGGTACTTTTATTCCCTATTGGTCTAGTACCCCTGTTCTATTCTAAAAGGTCGGTTAGATTTCTTGTAAATGTTCTTTCTTTGTAACGAGGTGACAATGTTCAAGTTCTAACAGGATAAATGTGTCTATTGACTCTCATCCATGGCCCTGTACAGTGATGTATGAAAATTGCCCTGAACATTGCGCTATTGTGTATTAACCAGAGATGAGCAAATGGGCAACAAGCAATATATGCTGTATGCTCTGATGCAGTTGTCTGATAACGTTCAATCCATCACACGTTCCCTCTCTCTCTTTTGCACTCGTTCTCCCATCTTGTTTGGGATTAGATGATTCTACGTATCCTCCAGACAGAGAGAGACAGAAAAACGTGTGAAAATTACAATACATCAAGTAAGAGTTATTATAGGATTCGCTTCTCTCCTCGTCTCACTTCAAAGTCTTTGGCAATTTTCTGATCCATGTGACATTCACCCTCCTCCAGGGTCAAACAACATCTTGCAGCCTTCACAAAATGATTAAATATTTTAAACAGCTCGCGCCCGTACCTCCGTGGCCCCCGGAGACTGATGCTGTTATCGCTTTTGTCAAAGCCACTTTCCATCTGCATTTGTCATTCCTGCTTCGTGTTTATGAGTTATCAATCGCCGCGTCAGAATGCAAAATAACTGATGTACTTTGGGCGGTATTGGAATGCACTATCTTGGGCTTTTAATCAATGCATATTTCTTCACACTTCCCTCATTCGCCGTTCTCTCGTATAAATCTTCAGAGTCTCGGGCTCCTGTAATGTATTCGCACAGAAGACGCTTTGACGGCAGCTGTAGTTATATTATCAAGCATTACACCTCGGGGCTAACAGAGTATCAGGGGCTTTCACACATAGGCAATGCTGGGAATTACAGACAGGAGGAAATGACTGCTGCACACACACGAGAAAAGGATTGCCCCCGCCATACATAAATCAACTGCGTTGAAGGCTAATCGTTCTCACTCAGATATGCAGCATATACTCCTTTTTTAGATTTGTCTTGCCTGGGAGAAGATTCCAGGCCGGGTGAAGCCTTTATCAGTGGTAACAAGGTTGTTAATGTATCTGAATGTGCTGTATGTCCTCCATCTTGGCTTTGGATTTGACAGTTGGGTTAAGAAGATGTAGTTCAAATGGAAACAGCTGGTATGTTGTCAAAGGTAGGGCACTGGGATATGCAGACATGTTTCGTTGGAAGCAGACGCACCTGGTGACAGGGCAAATGTATAATCACTGATTCATTACACTGTTAAAACTGTGGTTTTTACAGTTTCTGGTATTTTTTCGAACCTATGACAAAGTCTCTTTAAAAATGGCTAGAGCGTTTTAATTATTAAGGACGTTTGGCTTCTAACAGAGTATCTTTTATTGCAGAATTCAAACATCCTGCTTGGACACAGAGATCCAGATACACATATACAGTGTGATGTTTATTCATTCATTTTCTTACCCACCTATTCCCTATTTCAGGGATTTTGTCTGCTGGAGCCCATCCCACACAGCTTCCGTAAGGTAATAGGCAGGGGTACACCCTGAACGAGCCAACAGTCTATCGCAGAACCACACATAGACAAACAACCACACACTCACACTCACTCCTATGGGTGATTTAGATTCACCAATCAACCTGATGTACTTTTTTTTTTTAACTATGGGAGGGAACCGGAGTATCCGGAAGACAAGCGCAGTGCACAGTATTGAACCCAGGACCTTCTTGTTGTGAGGTGACGGTGCTAACCACTATGCCACCTGATTATAGAATTACACATACACTTTCTCTGTATAGTTCATTCAATTATTCATCTTCTACACCCATATATTCCATAATTCAGGGTCACAGGGGTCCAATGGAGCCTATTCCAGCTCTCTGAAGGGTGAAAGGCAGGAGGGGTAAACCATGGTTCGGGGGCACACACATACTCACAGTCAATTCTATGAGCTATTTAGAACGATCAATTAGCCTAACATACATAATATTGGACTGTGGAATGAAACCTAGACAAATAACTCCCAGTAAACCTGGCCTTTGCATTCAGTCACCATGCTGTCAGTGTAGAAATTAGCTTCATTCATTCATTCATTCATTCATTCGTTCGTTCATTCATTCATTCATACATAACCTGCTTATTAACTAATTTGGGTTCACAGGGGGCATGGGTTCCATGGGTATCCAAGCACAGGGAGGGATTAGTGCTAGCAGTAGTGATACTAGACCATCTTGAGCTTCTCTAAATATTTACACACACATGCACACACACATACACACATACAGTACCTATATGCTCACTTGTACTTTTCCGACATGTAGCATAGAGAAAATAAACATTCAGAGAAATTTGTTTACTGATCAAAGACCTGCTCAGTACAACTGATAGGACCAAACTGACCCACTAAGAATCTCCATCCTTACCAGCCTTATCCAGACCCGAACATCTTGTCTAAACTGAAACTTTTCCCACACACTCTACAAACGTTGCTAATGTTAAGGATCTCTGTGAAAAAGAAATGTTCAAATTGAAGTCATAAATTACACACTTATGACCTGTACACAGAAAATGAGCCACTTAACTGACACGGCTGGGCTTGTGTGCGCCATAAACCTGCCCTAAAGCCATTAAGGAGTCAGACCCTGAGCATTACTGTCCTACACCATCACTGCGACAGCACCACTAAATTAGCATGACAGTCCTTTTTTCTTTTTTCCTTTTTTTTTTTTTTTTAAAGAAGGACACAAAAAAAAAACCTTTTGAACCTTCAGGCAACAATTTTTGATCAATTAAGAGGTAAAGCATTTATTTTGCAGCCGGCGAACGTTGTCCGCTGGCATCTTTCTCAGCCGATTGATCCCTCGAGTGCTCCCTTTAACCCTGGAGTGATGGTAATAGCAGGAGGAGATGAGAACATTAGGAGGTGGCAGGATACTCTGTGTGTGTCTGTGGGGGTAAATGTGTGGGGTGTGGTTGGAGGGACACCCACCCACACACACACACACACACACAACCCATAGTGTCAGCCTCTTCTCTAGCCTCTCCTCTGAGGCAATTTAAGTAGAAATTAAGCTTGTCGGAACGCCGTAGGACCGCCCTGACAGCCACTAGACGCGGAATAAATCACAAATCGCTCTTTCATTGTGAGGAATGCCGAATGCTAGAGTTTGGCATGATGGCTTTTACATTTTAAAGGGAAAAAGGTTTACCTGATGCCATTTTCCTGGCGTAGCGCTCTGTCACAATGGGTTCTACTCTTAAGTGACCGTTTTAAATCAAGCTTCGGACAGAGGCGGCTCAGGGAACTGACCTGTTTAAGGTGCAGGAAATGGGATACTGTCTACAATGAAAAGCAGGGAAGCAACGGGTATATTATGGCCACCAATTTCAGGCTGTTGTGGTGCGTCATGACAAAGATATTATGGTATAAGCTGTTCTTTCACATCATAAACCGGTCGGACAAACGAATAAACCTTTGTCAAATGTGTTTTGCCTTCCATTCCGGTGCAATACGTTTCGATCTGTTCATCTGTTCTTCTCGCTCTTGCTCTTTTTCTCTCGTCTAATAGACAGACTCTCTTTGTTAATTAGTCTGTGTCCTGGCCAGTGCTAGAGAAGATCAGATTATTGTCCCAGACAGACTCAATTAGCACAAGATGGAGTAGTGACTGCTGTCGCTTCATCAGGTATAAACCAATAAGCACCCAGGCTGCATCCGTGCAGCCTGGCCAAGAGACACCTCAAGCCCTGCCAGGGACGTCCAACAGAGCGAGAACCTGACTGCAGCAGAATTAACTGGTTCAAAGTAATGCCAGAGTCAATACCAATACAATGAGTCGACAAAACAGTAAACATAGGTAATCGATGAACCTAATAAAGGGCCAAACTCTGAATAAGTAAGAAAACAAGCTGGATTGACACATAGGACATAGGACAGAAGACACAATAAGTCTTGTGTCTAAGTGTAACTGATATAGTGCTTAGTTCAGTCATTCATTCATTCATCTTCTTACACGCCCATTCCCTAATTCATGGTCACGGAGGTCTGCTGGATCCTATCCCAGCGCACATAGGTCGAGAGGCAGGGGCACACCCAGGACAGACCGCCACTCCATCGCACGGCCAAACATAGACGAACAACCACACACACTCACTCCCATGGGGAATTTAAAATGACGAATCAATCTAATGTACATGGTGTTGGACTGTGGCAGGAAACCAAACTACCTGTAGGAAACCCATGCAACCACGGGGAGAACATCCAAACTCCGCACAGAAATATCCTGGTCCCGAAACCTGGGGCCTTCTTCTTGTGAGGCAACCACGCTAACCACTACGCCAATGTGCCACCCTAGTGCTCAGGTAATTAGTTAATTAAAGCCTGTTATCCAATCTGCAATTTAATTGATAAGACGTAATGGTGGAGATTGGAAAACCGGGTTGTAACGGTGCATGTGGTTGCCAACAATGTCATTCATAAGTTTTTACAATTATTTATTTTCAAACAGTCCAAACATAATCTTTATGTCCCACTGTAGCATCACATGATGTGAGACGGTATGACAGTCATAACCCTTACAAGCAAACAAGACCACTTGTGCTGTGTTTTATGTGTACAATCTGTGACACGCTTCTTAATCTTGCTAAATAGAAAAAAAAGGAAAGAGAAACACAAAAAAAACCTCTGCAGCAGGAATTTGTCTCATGACATACTTCAATAAGTTTAATTTCTTGCTGTACTGACCACAGGACTCTTTTCACAAACCCTTTGGTTTGATATTAACACGCTAATTGCGTCATCATCATTTTCAGGGATTCTCTTTTAAAGGTCTGGCGCTCTTATTGAAAAGGTCAAACTCTATGTCAGTGATTCAAAAATTCTGACGCTGCCATAATTTGCTCAAAAAAAAAAAAAAAAAGATCAGAACTGTCATTAATGAACATGTCAAATTGTCCATCAAAAATCCATTTTTTGGAGAAGACAAAATCGTGGCTTAATTCTATTTTCTGTGTATATAGAATTTTTTAATGACGCAAAACAACAACTTTACATAAATATAAAAATACAGGATATGCTTCATTTGATTTAGAATTTTGGTCGAGTAAAAGATGCAATACACTTATAGTGATGATGCAATACTAGTGTTTTGGAGAGTTTTATTCCTTTTATAGTTCAGCAGTTTTTCACAGGACACCTTTTGTTTGTTTTAGATTTACATTTATTGTAATGATAATTATTCATATTTTATTTATATATATATATATATATATATTTTTTTTTTTTTTCCATTGGATTATATAAAATGGTTATAGTTCTGATATTTTGTATTTATGTTAAATTTGTAGCTAGTTCATTCATTCGTCTTCTAACCCGCTTATTCCCTAATTCGGGTTCGAGGGGGTCTGCTGGAGCCTATCCCATCACACATAGGGCGAGAGGCAGGGGTACACCAGTCCATTGCAGAAGCACACATAGAAGAACAACCGCACACACTTGCACTCCTATGAGCAATTTGGAAATCTGACCTAATGCACATAATGTTTTTGAACTGTGGGAGGAAACTGGAGTACCCTGAGAAAACCCAATGCAAGTTAAGGAAGAAAATTATTTGCATTCATTTGTATGAATGTAAATCATTTTCTAAGATTATTTGCATAATTTGAAAGCTTAAATTTACATTCAGGGCGACGCGGTGGTGCAGTGGTTCGATTCTCGGGCCCGGGGTCTTTTTGTGTGGAGTTTGCATGTTCTCCCCATGCTCTCCTGTGATAGACTGGCAACCCGTCCAAGGTGTACCCCTGCCTCTCGCCCTATGTGTGCTGGGATAGGCACCAGCAGAATCCCTTGAGCCCGAATAAGGGAATAAGCGGGTAAGAAAATGAATGAATGAATGAGTGATATATTCAAGGTGGAGTGGTAGCGTAGAAGCCTCTACTCACAGTCATGAGTTTTTTCTGTGTGGAGTTTGCATGTTCTCCCTGTACTTACGTAGGTTTCCTCCAACAGGCCAAAAACATGTACAATAGGTTGATTGGTCATACTAAATTGCCCATCAGAGCGTGTGTGTGAATGTCTGTGGCTGTTTGTCTAAACATGGCCCTGCAATAGACTGGAGACCTGTCCAGGTTCTCCCCGTGCCTTTTGCTCTATGTGCACTGTGATAGGGATCCCCTGTGTCTGCAAAGTAGGGAAAATAAATGAATGATAAGATTACATGTGTGGTTAGACATATTTGCTATATATTAATGTGTTCATGTTCATAAATGGTCAGAGCGGTGGTGTAGCGGATAGCACAGTCGCCTCACAATAAGAAGGTACTGGGTTCGATTCCCGGACCAGGGATCATTCTGTGTGGAGTTTGCATGTTCTCCTAATGTTTAAGTACCTCCAGGTACTCTGGTTTTTTCCCACAGTCCAAAAACATGCAGATGAGGTGGATTGATGATTGTAAATTGTCCATAGGAGTGAATGTGTGTGTGAA
>JAOTRA010000022.1:1940450-1951227 GCA_026260255.1 Pseudolaguvia tuberculata
ATATATTTGTATTTTTATTTTTTCTGGTAGATCTGATGCTTGACATGTACAGTTCTTAGTGCATTGTATACGATTTACAGTAGAATAGTCATTTTTGGGGGCAAATATAAATTGCTATATATATATATATATATTCAGATTACACATTCAGGTTATATGTACTGGATATTATACCGGATATACAGATTTGTACATTCCAAATCTTTGGCTATTTCCCTGCACTGTCTGGAGATGCGTGCAAGAATTTTATTCACCTCCACATATGTGTTGATGGTGATGTAAGAATAAAACGATTTGATTTGACAATGTTACTGGGAAACCCACATTATTTAGACGACAGCTCAGCTACTTTCTCTACACGCAGCTAGCTACTTTCCAACACTACTATAAACATGTCTACAAGAATGTCTTCTAAAAGCTAATCATCAGTCCAATAAAGACATCTTGGTCTTTTTAGCTGATATTTTAAGTTAAAAATGTGCTTTTACAGGAGACAAATACACATACTTTGCACATCCATTTAGTGTTGTTTGATCATTGTAGTTGTTCTAACAATTATTAAGAGACATTTGAGTGCTAAGGGACTTCTCTCAGGCCAGCTTCAAATAATCATTGTGTGTTTTTCTTGGTTTTTTTTTTTCTTTTTACCAAATAAAAGTCATAGGTTTCTACGAACAAGGCAAGAGCACTCGAAACCCTGATAGTTGAGAGATCATCTTCTTACCCTGGCATTTCAAAACCACTTCTTCTGCTCTCTGTATTTACCCTACGCTCTTTTCAGTCATACCGACCCGCAAAAAATAGAAAGAAAACGCAAAAGATAAATAACACAACAGCGACACATCGCCGTAATCCCTTTTGTTTCGCTGGATTTGTTCCTCTCATGTGCTTACACACACACACACACACACACACACACACACACACACACACACACTCAACACACACACACATGCAACTCCCCCGACATCCTCCCTCCCTCCCCCTGTGTGTGAAAGGAAAAGATATTTAGTGACTTTGATATGTAAACCTACAAAATCTTACCTGAGGCAAAGACAATCATCGCTTTTCCTACAATCCGGTCAGATCAGGAATGGAAAAGAGAACAAAAGACAAGAATAAGATCGACGCGGACACAAAAGAGCAATGAATAAAACAAAACAAAAACATTAAGGGGAAGAAAAAGTGTAAAGGATAAACGAGGAGATTAAAGAGAAACACAAAACCTCTATTATGGCATATTTTTGAATCATATTTTGCTAAATGGTTATATTTAGATTTTATTCGAAGCTAGCTTAAGATTTTGCCTACATTGAGACTCGGTGAATTTGTATCTCTGTAGAAAATTATTTAAATACAACATTGTCTTACAAAAAAGATCTCAATGGTACAGTATATAATTACTGGATATATACGTTGAAGAATACAATACATGTATGATTTAATGAGTTAATGAAGGCGTTAATATGCTGCAGAGGACAAGCAATCAAGCATTTTATCCAAGTCTCACAATAGCACTTTTTAAAAACGAAACAAACAACCGCCGCCACGTTTCAAATCTCCTGACCTCAGACTTTAACACTGGAGCTAGTAAATTAGCCCCAGAGACAGCTTTGGCCAAAAGGTCACCACTGTGTTTTTCCCCCCCTCTGCTCGCTCTCTGCTTTTGACAATCTGAAACTGAAGGTCTGAAATTAGATTTACCCCTCCCCCCCCCCTTAGGTGACACGTTTATTTACATATCCTCTATGGACAGTGCAAGTAGCCACATACCAGATCAAAATCAACTTTTTTTTTGCCGCGTCAGCCAGCGGCCATCACTAACTAGCTAGAGGGTTCATTTGTTGCCAAAATGGCTGCTCCACAACTCGACTAATCTAATCTCGAGGATCTGTAAGATCTTGCTTCTACCACTCATCCCTGACCTCATTCTGTTGGTGTGGATTGTGTTCAAAAAAAGACATGTTTAATACATGTGTATAGCTTTAATCCAACCACAGCCAATAATGTAAGCTGCTGAACGGGTGGCATGTGTGGTGGCAGTCTGGTGAATGCTTTATCACTGTTGATGCCTGTATCTCCTTAGCAACATTAAAAAGAAGCGTCATAATAAAAATAAAAATATAAAAAATATGCTGTTCATGAAATATGACATAAGAGTGATGGAGGAATAGTTACTTTATATATCCTGATGAAATGTGTCAAAACACCATGGCTGAATTAGTTCCCCTATAAAAAATGACCTGTTGTCATAACAATTTTTGAGTCAAGTGTAAACAGCTTCAAATTATTTTTCTTCCAAACAATGCCATAACAGCAGGTGAGTTAGTAATTATACTAATTATACAAGATACTTAACAGCATCAGTACTGCATACATGGTGACACCTTATCAGAATAAAAGATTATAAAAAGCCTAATATCTATCGGAGTTTATCAGTATAACCATCAACAAAAGTGTTATCATGCCCGTTTTCTGGGTGGACTACCTCCCACATTCCAAAAACATATAGGTTAGGATGAGTTGTGATTCTAACTTGTGCATAGCAAGGAGTGTGAGTGTGTTTCATTGTTTGTCTGAAAGTGGTCCTGTGACAGGTTGGTGACCTGTCGAGGATGTAACCCTGCTTTTCATTTAGCATTGACTAGTAATGAAGCGGTATGGATGGATGGATGGATGGATGGATGGATGGATGGATGGATGGAGGGATTCTGGGCTCCTGGGGTCTTCTGGAGTCTATTTCCTGAAAGGGCAATAGGCAGTAGGAGTAGACACTGCACAAGCAATTTATAACCACCAATCAACAAACCTGAATTTGGACTGCCGGAGGAAACTGGAGTACCCAGAGTTAACCCACACGTGGGGAGTAATAATATACACTCCACACAGAAAGGCCCTGCCCATAAGTCGAACACGGCCATTCTTGCTGTGAGGCAACAGTGCTAATTGCTAAGCCACCATGCTGCCGCCTTGTTTGAACTCAGGACAGAAACAAAAGCTTTTGACAGCTTCAATAGCTTTTATACAGCGCATGTCTTTCCACATCATCTTACCGGATCTGGGCCTTTGACTGCAAAACAACACACATGCATTATGGTATAAAGATGCATCCAAAAGTAACACAGAAGAGTTTTTTGTTATCATAGATTCATAACGGTACAGTTGAAGTACATGGACTATTTGGTCTATCCTATAAGTTCTGTTGTGGGACCTGAGCATGATAGTTTATGGAAATATCAAAGCAACCTCCAATTTCAGCAAGAATACGGTACAGTTTGTTCTGAAAATCATTTAGAAGAACACCACGGTGAGTAACTTACAGAATTGTGATTGTAAATTGTCCATAGGAGTGAATGTGTGTGTGTGAACGGTTGTTTGTCTATGTGTCGCCCTGAGATGGACTGGCGACTCATCCAGGGTGTACCCTCTGCCTCTCGCCCTATATGTGCTGGGATAGGCGCAGCAGACCCCCGTGACCCCGGATTCGGGAATGAGTGGGTAAGAAGATAAATGAATGAATGAATGAATGAATGAATGAATGAATGAATGAATGAATAAGTTCACTGTTCAGTTGTTCACTAATAAAGATCTAAAGGCAAAACTGTTCGTTATTGTTCACATGTACCTTCTCATGTCTACATATATTCTTTTTTTTTGAGTTTCTAAGTTCCAAAAAACATGCCGTTAGGTGTATTAGTGACTTACTCTAAGTGTGTGTGTACATAGAAAAAAAAAACATTAAGGTCAAATAATACCAAATTTGATATTTAAACACTGATCAGTATCTATCCATATTTCAATAATAATAATGATGTAAAGTCATACTGCTATGGCTGTGACATGACAGTGCAAGTGTAGTCATAGTGGTATGTGCACACACATATGAGTAAGCAGTGAATATCCAGCAGAAGGTAGATGCAGGTCCAAGTGTGACAGGTGGACAGACATGATAAGGTGCAAGCACTAAGGCTCAGGGGGGAATCGAGCTGAGAGCTGCTAATAGCTGATACTCATCAGTGATAGAGACTTCCTATCGCTCCTCTCTCTGTCTCTGTGGACTCGCTGGAATGCGCGCCATATTTTAAATGCTCAGACCTCCTGAGTTCCAGATTTGTTCAAATGTGTGGTAAACAAAATGCTCTTTAGCAGCTATAAATCGAGAATACTGTGAGCACTAAATGAGCTTGATGTGAGAGAACTCTAGGAATGTTTTTTTTCTCAGTTTGAACAATATGATATGATATGATATGAACCTTTTTAGTTTTCCTCAGCAATTATTATAACCATCCAGAAATCACATGTAGGCTTTGGCGTAGATCAAATTCAGGCTTGTTTATATTTAGTTGTTAGCTATTTGTTGTACAGTATCTTTTGCACAGGGTAATCTATCACGATCGTGACAAACAGTGAGTCAATCAGCAGTGTGGGAGGCAATGTGTCACAAACACACAACGCCATCTGCTCAGAGTTTGTTCAACAAAGATCGATTGTGCTCGAGGAACGCTTTTCCCTCTCGCGCTTTTTCTCCCTCCCTCATCCTCTCGCCTCCTCTTTTCTCCATTTGTCCGCTCCGAGCTGAGGAAAATGTGCGATGCCAAACGATGCACAGTAACGAGCCGACGGACAGCTCAACAAGGAAAAAAATACTTTTTGATAACACTTTTAGTTTTCCCAATCATACCTTTTACAGTCAGACGGGCCAGTGGATTTCATTAATTATTTTCCTAAGAATTTCATATACAGAAAAAAACAAGTCATTTTCATTCATTCATTCATTCATTTTCTTACCCGTTTAATCCCTAATTCAGGGTTACAGGGGTCTGCTGGTGCCCAGCACACATTGGGTGAGAGGCGGGGGTACACCCTGGACGGGTCGCCAACACATAGACAAACCATTCACACACACATTCAATCCTATGGACAATTTTAGAATCATCAATCGACCTAACCTGCATGTTGGACTGTAGGAGGAAATCAGAGTACCCAGAGGAAACCCATGCAAGCACAGGGAGAACATACAAACCCCGCACAGAAAGATTCCCGACTCGGGACTTTCTTGTTGTGAGGCAACTGTGCTAACCACTACGCCAATGCGCCGCCCACCAAGTTATTTGATTAACTTTTTCTTGCTGATGTCTGATCACAAGCTTAATCCAGGACGCCCGTTTTACTTACCTGCCGCTACCTTCGCGGAGTAATCTACTAATGGACATTAAGACCAATTTGAAAGAAGGATATGTTGGATTAAACAATAAGGTATCAATGTGACAAATCGGCATTGCTGCCTAAAAGGTCCAGGGTCTGTGCTGTTCTTTGGAACTTCTACCGCTTTACTGTAAAAAGGTGAATTAGTTACTCAAAATTTTGTGTGTCAGAGATGTTGAAAGTTTCAAATCAATAAAGGAGCTACTGTATATGGCAAAATACCAGCCAGCCATATTTTCATCTGTACACTTAACGTTAGGAAGCGTAGTGGTTAGCAAGGTCGCCTCATAACAAGAAGGTCTCGAGTTCAAATACCGGACCGGGAATCTTTCAATGCATGTTCTCCCCGTGTTTGTGTGGGTTTCCTCTGGGTGCTCCGGTTTCCTCCCACAGTCCAAAAACATGCAGATTAGGTTGATTGGTGATTCTAAGTTGTCCATAGGAGTGAATGTGTGTGTGAATGGTTGTTTGTCTATGTGTTGCCCTGTGATGGATGGGTGACCCGTCCAGGGTGCACCCCTGCCTCTCGCCCTATATGAGCTGGGATAGGCACCAGTGGACCCGTGACCCCGAATTAGGGAATAAAGCGTGTAAAGAAGATGATTGAATGAATGAACTTAACATTATTAAAGAAGCATTCACTCATCGAACCTGTTTATTCCCTAATTCGGTCATGGGGTCTGCTGGAGCCCATGCCAGCGCACATAGAACGAAAGGCAGGGCCTGGACAGGTAGCTATACAATCGCAGCGACACAAATAGACGAACAACCAGACACACTCACTCCTAAGGTCAATTTAGAATAACCTAATCAACCTAATGTACATGTTTTTAGACTGTGTTAGGAAACCGGCATACCCGGGACCTTCAGGTGACCCTGCTAACCAAATAAATACCTAACCACTACACCATTGTGTTGACTTCATAAAGAGTCAAACCTTTCAATTTTGTTTTGTTTGTGAACCGCTCCAGGGCCTGTTGTGCAGTTGGTCAGTTTGTTGTAGGCTGATAACAT
The DNA here is from genome assembly GCA_026260255.1 of Pseudolaguvia tuberculata. Classification (NCBI taxonomy): domain Eukaryota; kingdom Metazoa; phylum Chordata; class Actinopteri; order Siluriformes; family Sisoridae; genus Pseudolaguvia; species Pseudolaguvia tuberculata. The sequence goes on from JAOTRA010000022.1 coordinate 1,946,670, forward strand.
CTAAAAGACCAACATTTTTCTTGTATTTGATTGTGTTGTGATATTTCATATTTGCATTTTTTTGGTATTTGCAGTTAATTTCTGAGTTTGTTGATGTTTTCTTAAATCATTATTGTTTTTTTTCCTATTTGTATTTTATAATGTATAATTAAGATTATATTAACAGAGGTAAAGTATATTGTGAAAGTTGTTCATTTCCATTTTTGGTGGTGCTGTGGTGTAGTGGTTAGCACGGCCATATCCCAGTCCCAGGTTTGATTCCAGCACGAGGTGACGATTTCAGTTTGTTTAAGTTCTTTTTTGGATGTTTTCTTTGAGTTTGCAGTGGTTTCACCGTGGATACTCCAGTTTCTTCCCACAGTCCAAAAACATGCACATTAACTTGATTAGCAATTCTAAATTGTCCATAGGAGTGAATGTGTGCAGGTGTGTTGCTGGACATATATGTTTGGCCCTGTGATGGGCAGGCAACTTGTCCAGGTAGTACCGCGGTCTTTCTCCTTATGTGCACTGGGATAGACTCCAGGAGACCCTTATGACCACAAATTAGGGAATAAGCGGGTTAGAAGATAAATGAATGATGAATAAAAGAATTTCCATTTTCCGATTTTCAGACTAAATCCGAAGCTCTTTTAGCTTCACTAACAGTGAGTGCTATTTGTTGTTTCAGATGTAAGACACAAACTTCCTAATACAAAGTGTAAAATACAATTAAAACACGCCGTAAAGAACACTGTTCAGGCTTTGTTAAACAAGTTGCAACTCTTTAAACGAGAGGGGACATGGTGGAGTCTCGACATTAATAACTTCCACATAGTCTGTTTGCCCCGGTGTCGTAGGTCGAGACCCATTTAAGAAGAGCATGTTGCACTGGTAGCTGTGCTAGTGCAAGTCTACTGGTCCTGTTTTTGTTCAGACGGTCTGCTGCTCAATGCCCTTTGACTCTCAACATGCCAGTTAAAGCAGATATAGAGAATGGACAAGGGGCGGTTGCGTATGGTGTTGTCAAGAGACCTGGAGTCATTTCGTTGATGGGGACATTTGTGCATAAGCCCAACTAAAGCCAGAGGCCCTTAAAAAGCCAGGGGTCCTACTCCCATCAGACTCGCTATTGACCCTTGTTGTGGTGTTTACACCCGGGCAGGTGCGTCCATGATAGCAGGCCGTGCGAGCGGGCATCCATCAGGGCAGCCATGCCCCTGGAGGTAATGTAAAATGGGGCTCCTACAGCATGGAGGTGAGGCCCCTGTCTGTTCACCTGCCACACAAGGGCAATCTGGGGCCTACAGTCACAGACGGCCAATCCTAGCCTGCTGCTTCTAATAACCTCCAGGGTCAAGGTGCTTTCCTCTGAATCTCTCAGGTGTCATTTTGTCAACAGATAGAATGCATGTTCACATCCGGTCTCACTTTTACTCAATGTATTTTTCTCTTCTGCTGTCCTGCTTCAGATGGTTGTGCTTAATGCATCTGTTTAGTGTATATATTATGTAGGAATAAATGAGAACAAAAATATAGTTCACTCAAACCAAAAAAATATTTTACTCAAATAATTACAGATGAACCCTCATTTGCATAAGTACAAATAGAGCATGTGAAGATATCAAAAGAAAATTCATAGAAAGTTCTGCTATTGTCTTTTTGTCAACCATACAAATTTTTTGCAGACAGGGGCGTTGTCAAAAAGACAGGAAGCAGAGCTGGAGGTAGTAGAGTTGAAGTAGTTGAGATTTTCATTGGGGGTGATGAGGATGGAAATTAGTTTATTAAAGGGATGTAGGATGATTTGGAGACAAGGTGAGGGAGGCTAGGTTGAGACGGTTTGGACAGGTGCAGAGGAGGGACATGCAGTATATTGGCATAAGAATTCTGAGGAAGACCTAGGGGGAGGTTTATGGATGTGGTGAGGGAAGATCTGCAGGTGGTTGGGGTGAAAGAGGCAGATGGAGAAGCGTGACCTGTTGCAACCCCCTTCTCTTTTCAGCAGCTGAAAGGAGATTTCTATACTATACTATACTATACTATACTATACTATACTATACTATACTATACTATACTAAATTTTGTTATACTAAACTATGTTACACTACACTATACTAAACTATGTTATACTATACTCCTCTTCTTCTAAACTATGTTACACTATACTATACTAAACTATGTTATACTATACTATGTTATACTATACTATACTAAACTATGTTATACTAAACTATGTTACACTATACTATACTAAACTATGTTATACTAAACTATGTTATACTATACTATACTAAACTATGCTATAGTATACTATACTAAGTTATACTATACTATGTTATACTATACTAAACTATGTTACACTATACTATACTGAACTATGTTACACTGTACTATAATAAACTATGTTATACTAAACTATGTTATACTAAACTATGTTATACTATACTAAACTATGTTACACTATACTATATTGTACTAAACTATGTTACACTATACTATAATGTAATATACTATACTAAACTATGTTATACTTAATTGTTATACTAAACTTTTATACTATACTATACTATGTTATACTAAACCATGTTATAGTATACTATACTACGATATACTATACCGTACTATACTATGTTATACTAAAGTGTTATATTATGATATACTAAGTTATACTATACTCTGTTATAATATACTGTACTAAACTATGTTATAGTATGCTATACTATGATATACTATACTATACTATACTATACACTGACTGTGTGGACTTGTGTGATGGTGAGTTGCACAGCCATCCACCGGAAGGCAATTCCTACCTTCTTGCAGTGAAGTGACCGTAACTACTACGCCACCATTCCACCCTATTCTTCTCACCCTATTTATGTTTGTATTATTATTATTATTATTATTATTATTAATATTTATTTCTTCTTCTTCTTCTTCTTCTTCTTCTTCTTCTTCTTCTTCTTCTTCTTCTACTTCTTCTTCTTCTTATTATTATTATTATTATTATTATTATTATTATTATTATTATTATTATTATTATTATTATTATATGCCATTCATTGTATAAATGAATGGTGTATGATTTACACTCAAAACACTCTCATGATGCTGAGTTACCTTTTTTGAAAAAAAGGAACAAAACACACATTAAAATGCTATCCATCAATATGAGAGTGTTGTTTGCTGCTTTTTTAACACCCCAAAACTTTAACACTTTCCTCTCTTGGGGAAATGGCCACACTTCTCTGGGCTTTGCCTATGAAGAAAACATCTGCTGTGGGAGTGAGGCGATCTCCCTTGACAATGTTCCTTTAACAGATCCACCCTTCTTTCATGCGATTTAATCGTGTGTTAAATGGAAAGAGCCGTAAAACACTCCAAAAATGAACCCAGAGTCCAATAACAAATTTGCAGATTTTTAATGAAGGGTTCTGCTTACTCCCCTCTTCTTCCACGCTGCTGCGTTCTGTCCACCTCTGTATTCCTCTGTTAATTCACTTTCTGAACACCTGCTTTTGTCCCGTTGATAATTATAACTGGTGCGTTCCCTTTTTTTTGGTGTAAATCTGCTCTAATAGCGCTCAAGCTGAGGCGCTTTGCAGCTAATAATTACTGAAACTGGCCTGGGGTTTGGCTCAGCTCTGCTGGTGGCTCCATGCTGCAGTCTTGATCACAGCTCCACAGCGCTAATATCTCAACTGGGAGAACTCAACATCACATCCCTGCCGCTTGAAGCCTCCACTACAGCTGTTTCTCAGAATTCCAACCCTCCCTAGAAAATGTAATATTCCTTCCTATTTAGGGACATTTATTTTGGAGACCGTACGACAAACTTGACCTTAAAAGAGAAGAATTAATAAGATGGCAACATATCAGAAAAAATAAACTGGTCCTTGAAGCCCTGAAGGAAGAGCAAACAAATCGCTGGAACAGATCTCACCTATGGGACTCTTTCTCCCCTCATCATCTTTTCTAGAAGTTAATGCTCGCAATGCATCGTTAGTAAGGCTGCTGATTCGTCTCAGATCAAACAGTGTTTTATTTTTCTAACAGAATCACTAGTAAATCACTTGGTTTTAAAACCCAGACGGTTTGCCTACAGGCTTTAAACGTGTCAATTCGTGCATGTCTAAAGCACTCTCACAGGCAGCATATTAAAAATAATCAAATAAATAAATCCAGTAAACGTTTAAACGATAAATAGTCTGAAACTTCGCTGTTTGAAGAGCAGAGGAATGATGATGCGGATGCGGATGATGCTACTTCAGAAGGAGGCATCAAGAGAGATACAAAGCTCTGCGTGTGTGTGTGTGTGTGTGTGTGTGTGTGTGTGTGTGTGTGTGTGTGTTTCTAACATGTTGAGAGTGGGTGTTTAAAAAAAATCCCACCTATTTATATATCTAAAAATTTATTTTGGGGTGCCATTACTTTTGTGGATTTGATAAGCAAAAACATAAGGAATAAAATAATAACATTTACAAGAGTGAGAAATGAAACTGTGTGTATGTGTGTGTGTGTGTGTGTGTGTGTGTGTGTGTGTGTGTGTGTGTGTGTGTGTGTGTGTGTGTGTGTG
>JAOTRA010000022.1:1951327-1965486 GCA_026260255.1 Pseudolaguvia tuberculata
GTGTGTGTGTGTGTGTGTGTGTGTGTGTGTGTGTGTGTGTGTGTGTGTGTGTGTGTGTGTGTGTGTGTGTATGGATAAGTAACTGTAGCAAAAGTAAAAGTGCGCTTGTTCCCCAATTCGGACTTGTCCTCTCAATGTCCTCTTCCAGCACCTCAGAGTCACACATCACTCATCTTGTCACATTGAACTCCAGATGCTCCTACCCAGGAGAACCATCCAGGCCCTCTCATCCCTCTTCATTCCCTCCAACAATTTAGTAATGAAATATTGATTTTTAGTTAGATTCATATTGATGCTATTAGCTTTGCATTGATAAATCACCCATCGGTGGCGGAGCAAGTGTTTGCCATGCCGAGAGCTTGCGAGATTACAGTCAAGTCATTGATGTGTTAATTTGATGGATATCTTTGATTTCTGTCTTGCTTTTCTCTCTTTCTTTCTCTTTCTCTCTCTCTCTCTCTCTCTCTCTCTCTCTCTCTCTCCTTCTCTCTCTCTCCCACCTCTTACTGCAAACTGTGTTTCATAACAATGCCTGAGCAGAAATCACACTGAACTAAATTTATGGGACTCCATTTCCTTGGGAGTGCCATTACCCTCCATCTGTCTGGGTTTTTTTATCCCCTTCCTTTCTTTTTTGGCTCTCTTTCTTTATCTCTCTATTTTTACACCTAGGTGATATTATATTCTTCACGTCTTATCACCCACTCAGTAACACACTGTCAGCCTGCTAACATCCCAATTAGTGTCTTAAGAGAGAGACGCAGAGTACAAACAAAAATCGCTCCCAATCTGCTTATGGAAGGACAGTCGATAAGCAGTGTAGACAGTATTGACCCATGGATCTTATTTAACAACAGAGTTCAGATACAGTTGAATTTAATGAATATAAATGACCGGGTGTGATTTTTTTTATACGTCTTTCTTAAATCACACTTAATTCTAATCATTGATAGATCGTCAAGGAAACCAAAAGACTTTCAGCTAACCACATAACCTATTCTCCGGCTTTCCTTGACCTCCTTTTTCTCTTTTATAGCCTGCATTAGGAAATGTTACGTTCACGACATTATTGCTATAGTGGCTTTTTGATTGAATTAATTAGAAACAATTACAGCCATATTTAAAAGTTCTGCGATTAGAGACAATTGGATTTTTCCTCCTAAACAAAACAGACAATTTATATAAAGGTTTTTATTTCTTTTTTGCTAATACCACATACGCAATAAGGTCTTTAAGGCACCGGTTTTATATAATCGATCCAGCACCCGAAATGTCTCAGCGTCTGGCATTTTCAAAGCCAGCTGTAAAGTCTTTGTGTCTGTCCCAAACTAAGAAAGACAAATATACAGAGAAGAGCTTATTATGTGGCACCCCGGCTCAAGACTAAAGACTTTATCCTGATTCACTGGCCAACAACATGGCGTCACTTCACTAAAGAGCATCTTTATAAAATGGTGGCTAGGGGCTGGTTTTGCTTTTTGTAATTCAAAAACCTTTTATTTATTTATTTATTTATTTATTTATTTATTTACTTATTACATCCGGAATCAGAAAAACTTAATAAAAATTTACACTGTACAATGACTGTACAATACAATGACTATTTTGGATTGAAAAATTGTTTACGGGTCGCCAGTCCATTGCAGGGCCACACATAGACAAACAACCATTCACACACACATTCACTCCTATGGGCAATTTACAATCACCAATCAACCTCATCTGCATGTTTTTGGACTGTGGGAGGAAAACGGACTACCAGGAGGAAACCCATGCAAGCGCGAGGAGAAAATGCAAACTTTGAGAAAGATCCCCTGCCTGGGAATGGAACCCGGTACTTTCTTGTTGTGAGGGGACACTACAAATAACACTATGCCACCGCGCTGCCCAATTTCTTAAATTGTCTTTATTTATTCTTTAGTAAACAGTAAAAGTAAAATCTTTGAAGGTTACTGGTACGACGTTAACAACATAAGTTGCTGGTTAAAGTGTCTTGAAGGAATGTAATGTTATAACTTACGTCCAACATGCATGTCAAACCCATGAAGCTTACATTTTGGAGCAAACAACAAATAATTCAATACAGAAAATGGGTGAATGTCCAGTCAGTAATACGGAAGTAAACATTACACACTAACTGAAATAAACATTTCAACTTGACACACATAAATAAATAAATCAATAAAAATCTTTACTTTGCTGTAAAATATTGTCCAAATATTGTATAAATTAGATTTTTTTGATTATTGCTGTGGATGAATGACAAATGTTTTAAGTTATTAATATTGTTACTATTATTAGTAGTGATAGTACGAGTGTGTAAAAGTATTATTGACAATTTTAGTTGTTTTTTTGGGGCAAACAGTTACAGTACAGTGATTAAAGTGTTTGAACATTAGGGTTTCATTCCCAACACTACCAAGTTACCACCACGGAGCAATGACCCCGGAGCAAGTCCCTTAATCTCCAAATGATTAGCTGTATATTAGAGACAAGTTACTCTGATTGGGGGCAACTGCCAAATGCCATAAATGTAAATGTGTGCTACAGCTCAGATGTCCTGTATAGATTCCATAATGACGTATCAAAGATATTCATTCATTCATTCATTCATTCATTCATCTAACTCGCTTATTCCCTAATTTGAATTGATGAGTTTGAATTGATGTTTAACTGTTTTCCACAGAATCCAAATGGAAGTTCATATTTCCGGAAACACAAACTGCACAGGTCTTTTTTATGTCACAGTAAATTCAGCTAGGCTCCAAAACAACCTCATAAAAGTCTTGAAGATATGTTACTGAGATTAATTTGTTAATTTATTTATTTTATTTTTCAATAAAAAAAAATACACACAGTACTGATGTGATACTGTCAGAGTAAAAAGCTTTCTCTCTCTCTGTCTCTCTCTCTCTCTCTCTCTCTCTCTCTCTCTCTCTCTCTCTCTCTCTCTCTCTCTCTGGGATAAGACAGAGAGGCTCGCCTGGCTGTTGTGTTGATATCAAATACAGGCTCTTCATCAGAAGAGTAATAGACCTGAGAAGCTAACCAGGAGGCCCAAGGCTGTTTGTTAGCACCTAACAAGGTGAGTTGGCTTTCACTGAACAGCACACCAGTACCGCAAGATTTATTATGGATCCCTGTGTCTGCCGGCCAAGTTTTTTTTTTCAGTATGGATGGGCTGAGTGTTATCAGAAAGTTTTGGACCTTTATTATCCCAACATTTTCACTGAAGCGGTAGATCTACATGAACAGATGATGGATGCGTATGAGAACGGAGGACGTTCTGCCATATATAGTGATCAGTGGATGAAGAATAATGCTGTATGAAAAGTCTTAAGTAAAATCTTTTTCCTTTAACCAAAGACATGTTAGTCTTCAAATATATAGATTGAGGTATGTTTAGCACTGAATGAACTCAAAGACAACTCAGCCTAATCTTCCCGCAGCAAAATTATAGTCTATAGTCTTGGGCTCCTGTCCCTCGTTCGATAAAGTTAGCTGGTGTCATCCAGCGGTCAGTCTTAGAAAAGGAGGGGCAAAGTGTTTTGGAAGGGCTTTCAGCAGCTCTTATCATCTAGCTCACTGTCAATCGCATGTCAATATTAGCAGCCTGGCCCTCATTTATCAAAGCAGTCACTGATGGCTCCCTTGTTAGCACTGATCACCTGCCCTCAACTGCAGCAGCCGTAGCATCATCCATCACTCACCTCGCATCCATTCTTCTACCGCTAGCGGCTAATAGCTGCTGCTCAATTGTCTCCTTTTACCCTGAGTGCTAGAAAGTTAGTTGAGTAGCTGAGCAGGACGATGGCAGGGAGGGGAAATCGAGAGAAGAAGCTTAAGCATGCTGCGCTGAAGTAATGAGCCATGGCAGCCAGATATACCTGCGCTTGCTTTGATAAAGGTGATATGACATGTTTAGCACTTTCTGCGACCTGGGCACATGCCCATCTATCACGTAAATGCACCGGAGAGAAGAGGAGAATGTTAGGAGAACATTAAAAAGCCTAAAAGGAGGGCAGAGGGAAGTGTGCAAACAGGAGCTCGTACTTTTGTAGTCATTAAGCCTCCAAATAGGACATTGGTGGCCAGAAGGCTTTTGATCTTGATTTCAGCTCTAACAATCCACTGAATTGGTGAAATATGATACGTGTCTTTAGGGTATTCATCCTGAGTGTCCGTCTGGATTCATAGTTTTTTTTTCATTTAACCATTTTCTTTTATCTTGCCCATAAAGGGAAACAGGTAAACAGATATTTGAGAACAATAGCCGGTGCTGTGTGGGGCTTGTGCAGTATAAATTGTCCTCGTTGGTTGTGTTGCTGGACCGCAGCATCCGCAGAATGATTAATTCAAACTTAACAGCAGAGTAGACACTAATATTCATCACCTTGCCCGCATAGCCCAGGAACGCCAACCTAGACACTCTAATTCGTCCATGCACACTAGGCTGTGTTATAATACAGCTGGCAAACTCATAAATTGAGAAATGAGGGAAGAAAACAAGGGGAAAGAAATCACAAAAGTAGTTGTACTTGCTTTGTGTTCGTTAATTTACAAATAACAAACACATCTACCTAACATGCTAATATTTATATTCCGCTTCCTAATTAGCATAAATGGCTGAATGCATCTTTTACTGCATTCTGTCCCAAGGGGTAATATTATATATTATGTATCACTTTGTTCTCTTATTGTGTAACCCAGACATCCCGTAAAAAAAACTATGCTTATTGCTGAATGTGGGAAAGCTTTGTTAGCATCTATTTTCCCTTTGAAATTACAGCTTTCTTTCTTTTTTAATTCAATGATTAAGCAAGGCTTTATAAGCGGGAAAATAAGACATTAACATGCAGATGATGTGTCGCTACAGAGATACATTCTCATCCAACAATCCTTTTTTATCCTTTTAGGAAAGACAGAAATATTTTGTACCATTGTCCTTTGCATTGTTGTTCCCTTCCTGTTTAAACAAAAGAGACAGCTTATGCTTGAGATGATCTATTCACTGCAACTTCCATGTTCTCATATGTTAATACACAAAGCCAAAAAGATGGCTAAAGAAATGTGTCTGCTGAATGCCAACATTTTTTTGTCCCTCCTTGTCACCAGGGAGCAAGTGTTTTACACGTACGCCAACATGGCAACCCTGGGCATGATTACGAACAAAAATGCTGACTTCATTTTCACGTTGCTTTTCCTCTCAATAGCCAGAAGATCTCATCAGCAGCGTTTCTCTTCAGCATCTGTTATGGCAATGATGGCCACCTGTCCCGTGTTCCCTGGAGATACTGAAGACGGGACAGACAATTTACACATGTAAAATGCCAAAATATGGTGTTCTCACCAAAGTCCTCCTACTGTTGTTTAACAAGAGAGACGCACACCTTTGTTCTGTGGGTGGGGTTTTGTTGTTTTAGGGTTCTTCTTTATATTTGAAAACTCTCAATTTCAAGGGTTTAAGGTGTGTAAAGTACAAAGCACATGAGAAATCTGAATTATTTAACCATTAGACTCATTCTTTTATTGTGTAAGTTGTATCTTAACACTAAATTGGAGATATAGGACATCACAAAAACTCCAGCAAAAGAACACACACTAGTTTGGATGATATTAGTAATCAGAGATTTATACTATGAATTATACTTGTTATGTTTTCTATTTATTTTTCAAGAATAAATGTTTTCAAGAATTATCAACAATTACAGAACCAACTTTTTTTTTTGTCCTCCACTGAGACTTTAATAATAATAATAATATAAATTATTGTTTTATTATTTATACTATTGTAGCTTTTTTTCTTATTTGTATTCTTATTCTTATTATTCATTCATTTGTCGTCTAACACTATTATTACCTAATTTGGTGTCACAGGGATATTCTAGGGTGTGACGGTACACCCTGGACAGGTCACCAGTCCAGTGTAGGGCCACACATAGATGAACACACATACACACACATTCACTCCTATGGGCAATTTGGAATCACCAATCAACCTAATGTACATGTCATTCTGTAAAGCTGCTTTGAGGCAATAGCTATTGTAAAAAGCGCTATACAAATAAAATTGAAATGAATTGAATTGAATGTCTTTGGACTGTGGGAGGAAACCGGAGTAACCGGAGAAGCTGTGAGGCAGCCAGGCAAACCACTAATAAATATTTAGTAGTAGTAGAGCAAAGCCAACAACAAACACAAATATTGATGTTAATTATTATTATTATTATTGTTATTATTATTATTATTATAACAACTACTACGACTTATAACACTAATAATAATATTAACTACAAGAAGAAGACCACGTTTTGTTCATGAACTCGAGGAAGTGGTTACGCAGTGGTTAAGGGATTGGACTCCCAATTGGAAGATCATGGTTCGATTCCCAACAACAACCCCAAAGCAAGTCTGTTCATTTCTCAATTGTATAAATAAAAAAAATAAATGTAAGTCAGTAAATCAGGCATATTCTGAATGCTGGAAATGAATTTATTTATTGGTATCTAACATATGTTAGCTGTAGAAATGTTCTTAATCTGTTGTTGTTGTTGTTGTTGTTGTTGTTGTTTTGATGATGCTAGATTGAGACTTGCTTATACCCAGTGCATGGAAAAAGAATCTTTCTTTAATGATTATATATATCCTGCATAAACCTCAACTAAAGTTTTTTTTTCTTCTCTTTTTATAATAAATGTTCCTTCCCAGCGACAGAAATGACTTCCTTGCATATTCTGACGTACCATAAATCATAAAACACAAAGAACACCATACCGTAGGTGAGTTTGAACCCTGGCTATTTTTAATGCAAGGCCCGGATGTAGTTAAACAGATCTGTAAAATGTCTAAGGTTAGTGTAAAGTGTTCCCTGGAGCCTGAGAAGAAGAAATCAATGCTCTACTCAGTTAAATCTTTCCCTTCTGTATTCTCTGTTCGGTGATTTGTTTTAATGTTGACAGTCTTGACAAGCTCAAGAAGGTGAAAATGCCAGATGATGTAGAATAGAGTGGGCATGTTTCAAATACACTCTCATATATTCTTCTCACCTCCAAGATGTGAGAAACTATTTTTGCTTGACGCCTATAGATGTTTTCGTCCTCTGGTGTTAAAATCATCAGCTAATGGCTGCAATACTCAGTCATTTGCAAAAAAAAAAAAATGAACAAGCTAATATATTATTGAAAGCAAAATCTCTGTTTAATGGATTCTTCCTCAGGAAAAATCAACTAGGCCTGGTTTTCCCATTTGATTACAGGCTTTTTTTCCATTTGAACAGCCTGCCATATAATTCCAGAATGTATAATTGAAATAAAAACTAGGTATTAATTGAGACTACAGCTACACATTTGCTCATTTCTATGCAGCTGTCACAGCTTACACGCCGTCACTCTGCGAAAAATACCATCTACTTAACTCACGGAAATAGTTCCAGTGTGACTTAACTAAACATAGGTGTTCTCATTTAAGCTAAATTTGAGGCTTTAAAGGAGTTTAAGTACCTGTTGATCCGCACAAAAGAAAGACGTGTTAATAGATACTGTTATGTGTAGTGGGGACGCGCTGCGTGTTGGCGTTCAGAGAGGCAGATTGCTGTCGGGCTCACCGTAAGGCGGCAATAAAGAGTTAATGACATGCTGTGCCTGCCTCACGCCTCCTCTGCCTCGGCTTCCTTTTGTAAAGGCCCGCACAACACAAAGCCGCCAAGAGGGATAAGCAGAAAGAGACGACGGGGCTGCCAATGAGCAGGAAATGAAACAAAAAGACGGGGGATGGCCTGATAGCAGTGATTATTACCCAAAATATAATATAAAGATGACAGAGAGCATGAGAGGGAGGAGGACATCCATGCCACCCACTTAGCCCCTTATAATGAAAACGAGGAAGGTGCAAATACAGGCAGGAGGAGACGAGCCATTTACATGACAGCGTATATGTGTGCCGAACAGCTAAATGTAACACTGAGCACCGAGCCAAAACGGATAGGGTCGGAGTGTGTTGTTTTGTTCCTTTTTTTTTCTTCTCTGGACCTATGCCAGTGAGACAGACCTTACATGCAGTTTAGTAAAGGCCAGTTAATCTGGCTGTAAAGTGTATACAAGCTCTCGACAATCTCATAAAACCCAATGCCAATGTATCTGGATGATCAATGTGCTTTTCTTCCCTGACCATATTCTTTAAAATGAACTGACCGATATTGTTACGTCTCAGTGACACGAGACAAAGCGGCAACCCATGGACGACCGGTTAAATCGCCAGCTTATGAAGATATTACCATGTATTAGCAGCTCTCACTCTCCCAAACAAATGAAATCCTCTTTAGGCTGACTTTAAATCAATAGTTTTCAATTGCAAGCAGATGAAGTTCTGGGTCGAGATGAAACAATGTCCCGGTCATTGTGACTGGTGAATAAATCTAAGGGTCGTGCCCTCTACGCAGGCGATAGCAATGTCAGTGGAGGAGAGTAAAATTGTGCAAAGAGAAAACATTACAATATTTTTTCCAAAGTGTGAAACACCGAGATTAAAAAAGGATCAGTTTGATGGAAAAAGTTCTGAAATAAGTAATAAAAGATTTGAAGTTCTTGTAAGAAAATCAATCAGGCGAAATGGCATTATTGGTTCACACTAAAATTCATTTGCTTGGTTACATTTTATTTTGTGGACTTTTTTTTTTTATTGTTATCACTTTTGCTACTGATGCAATAAACTTTCATGCCCAAAAAAATTTCATAGAATCTCCCATTGTGGAAAAATAATATTGTTTCCAACAGCACAGACACTGGAGACAATATATGTTTAACCACATCCTCTATTAAAAACGTAACGATAATAACTACATACAATGGCGACTGATTTGGTACCATATATAACATATAACACCGTGTGTCCTTGCAGACATTTATGTATTGAGGTTGAAAACATTTTTTATTAAAGCAAGAAATCCTGTTAAGACTCTAAACCTCTGCACTACAACTGCAAGTGTACCACATACATCATCTGGAGCAATTCAGAATCATTAGATATATATTAAGGCTCCTTGAGCAAGACCCTTAAGCCCTAACTGATCAGCTGTACAGAAGATCAATGTAAGTTTGTTTCCTTATTAAATTCTAATACACTGTAACTTGTTTCCAATTCTGTGTGCATGTGAGTTTAGTTTGATTCCAAATTGTTTGTTTTAGTTTTTCCAGACCTCCAGCTTAATTACATTAACTTTTAGCTTCATCATTTATTCATCTTCTAACCAACTTGTTCTTGGGGTCGCCAGTGCATTGCAGGGTCACAAATAGAGCAGGGTTACCTGCTTATTCCCTAATTCGGAGTCACGGGGTCTGCTGGTACCTATCCAAGTGCACATAGGGTGCGAGGCAGGGGTACACCCTGTATGGGTCGCCAGTCCATCTCAGGGCCACACATAGACAAACAACCATTATCACGCACATTTACTCCTATGGACAATTTAGAATCACCAATCCACCTAATCACCCAATGCTTTGGGACTGTGGGAGGATACCGGAGTACCCAGAGGAAACCCACACAACCGCAAAAAGAACATGCAAAATCTGCACAGAAAGTTTCCCGGGAATTGAAGCCGGGACCTCTCACACTAAATCCTAGGAGCAATTTCAAATCACCAATCAACCTAATCTACATGTACATGAAGTGTAGAAGAAAACTTAAGTACCCCGAGAAAACTCATGCAAGCGTGTTTTTAGCATTTTAATTTGTTTTACTGTATGGTCTTTCAGCTTGACTTTGATGTCTTTTGGGTTTGACTTGTGTCTTTTCATTTGAGAACTTTGATTTTTGTTGGATTTTTGCACTACAGAGTGACCATAAATAATACATGTTTCTGCCTCAGTATGTTCTCCTAAGCACATTTAAAAAAAAAATGTACTATGGAAACGATAACATTCCAGCAAGCACATGAATATAACCTTTGCTACCAGCACTACCACTCTGAATAATTCTTCAAGGAAATCAATCAAACATTACCTTCTAGCCAATCAGAACCAAGACTTCACTTCATCACTATCACTACATCACTATCATTACAACTATGGGATGGAACTTATCCTAACCTACCTAAACATTTCATTTCCAAGATTACGTTTAGCAAGCTAATACTGAACGATCTTTCAATACGAGAAAGAGTACAATTATTGGTATGTCTCAATTATTGGTACGTCTCAGTTCCATGTAGGAAAGGAAAAAGGGGAAAGGGATTCAATTTTTGTCCCGAACATGATTATACACAGTACAACATAAAGTGAAACATTTTTCTTTGCATATCTTAATAAATTGGGGGTCTGAGCACAGGGTCGGCTATTATACAGCGCCCCTGGAGCAGGAAGGGTTAAGGGTCTTGCTCAAGGACCCAACAGTGGCGGACTTGAGCCCAGGTCTTCCTTGCCGGTGGTGGGGCTTGAACCCAGGTCTTCCTGGTCTACCAATCAACCACTGTCCCTAAGAGCAGACATCCTTCTGATACAGTGCGAGATGAAGCGGTCCTCTTCCCTCTGTCTGACCCTCATGGACTCGGTGTATCATTATGTTTTAATATGATAGGCAGATTCTATTTCCTGTCCATCAATCAGACACTTAAAATGTGCTGTAGTAGAGATTATGATGAGCAAATTACACATACGAGGGATCTGAGGCTCAGAATGGCTATGGGAGCCGTTAAGAGTATAATTAACCTTGTGTTAAGTGGCATTCGCTAATGATTAATGAACAGTATTAAAAAGGTAGATTGTTTCCAACAATGAATATTTCGAATGTACTCAGCTTAGAGGGATAGTTCAACACAGACACACCTCCTTATTTCTAGGCAAATTAATATTAGCCCTATTATCCTTCTGAGTCGGCAGTAGCATGGTATTATAACAGGCATTTATTCAGTACATCGATAGATTATGTGGAAAAACAAGACGTTTTCTTATTTGTAGATCCTAGAACGTGCAGTTGCATTTAATATCTTTATTTTTAAAAAGTCATCAGTAAAAAGTAAGTTCAGGGAAAACATAGAAAATTATTTTTTTATTGAATACATTTATTAGCGTGTATAGACATTTATTAAATATCTCCATTTAACTACATTAAAAATGTATTTAAAATAAATAAATAAATAAATAAATAAATAATTGTAATAGAAAACCATTTAAAATTGAATTAATAATAGTCATCAATTATTTGATTATTTTGAACTGGCAATGTTTGTTTATGAAAATCTGATGTAACAATCCATTAATTTTTATATCTATGCTTTTTAGGGTTATTTTTCCTTTCATTTTTATTGACTTTTGTAAACAAATTAATCCTTTAATAATCCAATTTATACATAAATATAATGTGTTTTTGGTAAACCAGTTTATCCAGTATTCATTTATTAGAATTACTTACATTTTCCAATACGGAAAAAAAAGAAAAATTACAAACAACTTAAGTTAAATAAATTATTATTTGATTGAATTTTTCTGTTCTCAAAATCAAAAACATTTCATAAACAATAGATAGAAGCTTATTTGTTTAAAGATGGATTGTAAATGATGTCCACTCTTTTTTATTGTCAGGGAAAAAAATAGGTAACAAAAGAAGGTTAAAAAAAATGCATCCCTTTTTAACATGAGAAAATTGAGGTTGTGCAGAGACTTTGGAGGTATTTGTGTCAGGCTGTCATGTCACTTCTACCTGACAGTAGGATGTACAGAGACACGATGTGACTCAGCTTTAGGAGCGAAAATGTAAAAGGGAGGCCCTGCCACCCTTTCTATTCTTTCATTTCTCTTTCTCCTGCCTTCCCTTGCTGTGTTTGTGTATGAGTGAGGCCCTGGCCTCTCAGCTAGCCTTTTAGAGTGCAAGACGCCTGTCATTCTAATCATCCTTCTGCCCATCTCCTGTACCACCAACTGGCTACAGAGTTACAGAGAGAGAGACACTGAAAGAAAGAAATGAGATGGAGAGGGAGAGTGGAGTGCTCGCTGCCATGAACATATGCCACTGTAACAGTCCTCACTTCCTGGACCCTGAAGCCAACTCATGATGTCCTCTCTAGCCGTTTGCAAAAGTCGAGTGTGACTGATGTTGTCAGGCAGCTTTATTCCACTAGCATGCAATTAAACCTTCCAGAAACAGGAAACAATGAACAGTGGAATGCTGTATTAACATGAACCATAATCTTTATAAGCAGGGTAATGCTATAGAAACATCTATGGGATTTTATTAGGATAAACGTGTTTACGTTGTTCAAGCGTTGATCTAATGGTAGAAGTTTCTAGAGACTCACTATGAGACTTATTTCGAGCCATTTTTATATAGCGTCTGCTTGCTATGGTGTGCCATCTGCTGGTCATCTGGATAACCATCTAATCAGTAGGAATTTGCCTTTTTCTTATAGAATATTATTATAATTACTATCAGTGCTGTTTAGAATCAACCTGCATTTACAATATTATACGTCAATTCTAAATATACGCACAAAAGAATTATTTTATTTAATGACGATACAGACACGATGAGTAAATTCATTCTAATTTGTAATTGTTTCCATAGTAACAGTGTAGATGGTGGTGGGGGGGGGGGTTATTTAACATTTAACATCAAATACAAGTGTATATTTGTTAGTAAGGGCAAGTCTTCTGTGAGAAATTTTCTTACAAGTCGTCAGGAAGAGAGAATTAGGCTATCTGAGTAAAAATGTGCGCTGTACTATTTATTAACTTGAAAAAATTGAGTGGTTAATATTTCCATAAATTTCCATAAAAATAATAGAAAACAGTGTAAAATTGCTGTAGTTGGAAAGTAGTGATTGTGTTTTATTTTTATTATATTAAGGTTAATAGGTGTAATAACGTAATACCGCAAATAACATGTTGTTGTTTTAGAAATGAGGACTATGCATGTGTTGTTTCTGGATGATGTTGTAAAAAAATATTTTTGTATTATTCATATCAGGAAATTTCTTTTAGTAGGGTGTGATTTCTGTCCTGTGAATAACATAACAAGAACTAAATTGTTTAACACATAGATAGATAGATAGATAGATAGATAGATAGATAGATAGATAGATAGATAGATAGATAGATAGATAGATAGATAATATTTTTCTTTGCGTATTCCAGTTTGCAAGACAGGGGTCAGAGTGCAGGGTCAGCAATGGTACAATGCCACTAGGACAGGAAGGGTTAAGATGCTTGCTCAATGCGCCAACAGTTTCAGTGGTGGTGGGGCTTGATCCCAGATCTTCCTAGATTTTCTTGGCATTTCTGTGGCCTGAATCGATGTCTTCCTGGTCTTCTACTCAACAACTCAGTGCCTTAAGTATTTGAGCCACCGCTGACCACTAATATGTGCTTCATATCTAATAATAGGCACTAATATTCTAGTTCCTATTATTGGTTGCTAAATTACACTGTTCAATGCAATTCAGCCTAACATAGAAACAAAAATCAGTCACATGTCATAAATTGAAATGAAAACTAAACAAGAGAACTCATTTGTGAATTATTTGGTTCAATCATGTAAAAGACAAAAGCTTTCCTAGCAACACCGTTAGCCACTAATGAGCTCTGTGTAAATCCAGCTGACCTATTTCAGCCAACACCTATGAAATTGTCCAACAAGTTTCAAGTTTCTTTAGGGGACTTTTTTTAATATGTAAAAATTCCCTCGCCATTAAGAGATTGTGATTTGGACATTCTTTTCTGTGCGTTATTCACCTTTGCTAAAGTCACTCTTAGCTTTTTAAGAGCTTTTCCTTTAAGAATAATCCTTCCGAGCTTGGCTTAAGGTATATCTATGCTCTCGTTTTGCAAGTTCTTTGTCGACTTTACGGTAACACTAGAATATATTAAACTCTGGTGCCCTTCTTTATAAACTCTCTCCCACTGTGAGTAATTAGCATTTCGTGGGGGTAAAAAAGATTCCAGTGTGATGGTTAAGTATAAGCCAAAAAAAAAAGAAAAAGCTCAAATTACTCACCATTTGCTTTCATTCATACTGGGTATTTATCTTAATGACTGACAAAGTGCTGTTCCCTGGTGATTACAGAAAATACCTTGAAGGAGACTGTACAGAATGTGCATTGCATGTGTGTGTGTGTGTGTGTGTGTGTGTGTGTGTGTGTGTGTGTGTGTGTGTGTGTGTGTGTGTGTGTGTGT
>JAOTRA010000022.1:1972062-1983012 GCA_026260255.1 Pseudolaguvia tuberculata
CTCCCATTTCTCCGGGCTTGGGACCGGCATTAAGGCTACTCCCTAATGGCTGGGCATCTATGGCCAATTTAGACTCAACAATCCGCCTAATGTATGTGTTTTTTTTGGTCATTTTAATGAATAAGTAACACTATTCTAATGTTCTCTTAAAAATCGTGATTTTTAAAGGGTTGTTTTTATTGGATAATTCATCGTTCTTAGCTTCCACAAAAAGGTTTTGACATGGAATTTTGTTGAAGAATTAATCCATCGGAAAACTAAAGAATAATAACTTTCTTTAAGCGGGTACATACTGTAGACCGTATATCCTATAGACTCTGAAATGATAATGACATACTACTGTATATCTCCACAATTACCTTACAAATCTAGAAAAAATAATCATAATACAGACTTTGGAATTGTATCTAACTGAAGTCCTGAGGAATAAAAAGATACAAACACACAAGCAAACAAACTAAGGCTACCACTTCAATTGATTAAGTCATCCTGGCCATTCATTGTAAGGAAGCAGCATTTGTAAGGGATTCAACAATGATTATTTAGGACAGTGCATAAAAACCTACAGTACTTTGTGTCTGGTTTGACATTTCAGGTTAAGAAGGAAAAAAGAGTATATTAGATACATTGCCATTTTACTTGCAAAGTGACATAGTTTAAATTCCTTGTGTCAAAAAGAACAGACATGGTCTTCCAATTACTGTTGGCACAGAACCTGAAAATCAATACAACCAAACAAAAATATATACACTTAAGTGTTTTTAATGAAATCAGCCCTCCTTGGTTTATTTCTAGGAACACTTTACCCTGACGGAGATAACAGATCTTTGGATGGGAGGCTTCTCTTTAACCCATGTGGCTGAGGTTTTCCTGCTCAGAAACTAGTCGCTCTGTGGGATGATCCGGGACTGGACGGGTGTGTGTGTGTGGTCAACAGATGGGGCATGGTGGAACCTCCTGTCAGGGTACTGGGCATTGTCAAAGGTGAGCCGATGTACAGTCTGGACATGGGTTTTCAGGTTGCCTTTCTGCGAGGCACTGTAGGGACAGTACTGACACTGGAACGGTCTCTCACCTGGAACAGACACATACAAGGGCAGGCCGAGGTCAGCGTCAAGATGAGACATTGTAAGCAGCGAGAGAGAGATTCTGTCCGGTGAGCTGGCTGTCAAAATGATACTTTCCATTTTTAGGAAGAAAACAGAGGCAGGTTGGGAGCGCAGAGGGTGAGGGAGGGGCCTGAGCTATGATTGATGAGCTGATGACATGCCATATGGAGACGGTTGACTGTTCCCCCTGAGGGAAAGTCAGCCTTTTGTTTTCTGTTTCTGTCAGCTGCTCATAGAAACACAGAAACCCACAGACACGAGTATCACTGCCTACCTTCCCCTGAGCCATAGAACGTCATAACGATGGTAGATGTTGAATGTCTGGGCACATAAAGTTTGCACTAAGAGGAAAACTTGACAGGCATACACACACCTAAGGTTCTGCTTCTGCTCATCTCTTGCAGACAATCAGAAAAGGTATAATTGTCTTGGTCTCCTTTTTTCTTTTCTTGGTTAATTAGACTGATGCAGTTTGTTGTCCTGGTGCAATTGAATAAAAATATCCCCCCTACACCTGAGCAAAACAAATGAGTCTGCCATTCATTTGCTCCATATTACTATTTTTGAAAAATGAATGAATTACCCACTAGGAAATAATTGTCATTCCAAGAGGCTGAAAAAGGGGGCATTATCATAAATCATGTCTTATAAAAAAGAGGAGACAGACACTATTAATCAACACTACCTGAGTCTTGCTAGCAGCATGATAAGGTCTGAGTAAGAGTGAGCACTCCTCCCAGGGCAGTGGCCCTGGCTCCCCAGGGAAAAAATAAAGTAAAATTCCATCCAAAACACAACCCACTTAATTACATTAAAGGTTATTGTCAGTACATCACATTGAGGCTAGAATACATATTTAATTTGACCTTTCCTCTCGCCCTGATTTTACCATTTGTTGCATGCAACACATTCAAAAGGGGGTAATTCATTAAGGAAGGCACCCTTGCTGTGGCAGCCTACATCTCTTATTGTTAAAGCAGATGCAATACATTTGTCCTTCCAGAATGCTCAGCACAATGGGACCTGTTTATTTTTAGAAATGTGTGCTACAGTGGTGGTCATAAAGATTAAACCAGATACTCAAAGTGACATCACAGGGCAGGTACAGTGGAAAATCTAGAAATGGTACTAATGGTCTAGGATGAAAGAAAGCAAACACCCACACGCACACCCACACACACACCCACACACACACATACACCCACACCCACACACACACACACACACACACACTCCAAAAAAATGTCAACATACTTGTTGGGGGGCTTCTGCAGATGTTGGACTCCCAGGAGTCCATTGCACTCTAAAACGTCTGCAGGAAGAAGGTGGCCAGCTAAGAACACAAAGTACTAAAAATTAAAAACAAAACTTTTCAAATGTCAAAAAGGTTGTTTTTTTCTCCTTGGCCTGTCCATAGTGGATGGATGTACATGTAACAATGATCTACACACAAAACTACATTGTTCCAATATCAATTTAAAAATACATACTTCATTTCAAGGCATTTGACAGGCACCCTTATCCAGTCCACCTTTTTTTTAACAATTAGGGGTTAACCTTAGTAGTTCTGGGAATCGAACCTTGATCTTCCAATTAGCATTCCAACTCATCAACCACTGTGCTAACACTTCCCACCAATTTGTAACGAGAATATGTAATGATTAAGTGTTACTTCTATAAATAAACGGTTCTAGATTTCCAAATGGTTCTACTAGGAACCCTTTTTTCATATTTTACACAGATTATTGCTAAAAAGAAACACCAAAGAACTCCATTATTCCAAAATTATTGCGTCATAAACACCTGATAAGAGAGAGTGTGGATGTTTAGGTACTTTTTACATGCTTCTCAAAGATTTGTTTAGTCTTGTGTTTCCCTCTCATGATATCTTGCTGTATCTGCCATGTTTCTTCAGGTTCTATAAACAAGATGGTGCCACTCATCCAACCCACAATATTAACATTGTTAGTGTTCTCTCTCTGACTTTAGCCTCCCGAGGGAATGTAACATTATGCTGGATTGGATCTTTTTAAAAGAATTGTAAAAGAAAAACAGCCAGAAGGTCCCACAAAAGTTGAAATTCAAGCATTTGTGTCAGAAAAGGTCTTTACAAAGATCAAACGTGTCTATAACTTCACCGAGTCCATAACACATAGGAAAACAGACAGATGTCATATTTCAAGCTGATTTGGATTATAAGACATCTTGATCTAAACCGCCAAAAATAATATGATACATGTATATAGTTTGCTGGCAGGATTTGAGGAACATCTGCCATGAAGCAACATCACAAACCGAATTCTGGAAAAGTAGGGAGGTGTTTTTTTTTTAATTGGAATAAAATGAAAAGTAAATGAATTTGAAATCACATGAGCCAATATTTTATTATAATTCTAAAATTTGATAAACATGTCCCTGCTACTGGTCTGCTAAGATTGGAATGGGGTATATTTTACATGGTGGAGCATCTTGGGTTTTTTTTTTCAAAACTAATTAAAGACATTTTGGCACTGAAGTTACCAGTTTTTGGAGTTTCTTGGTAGACTGTGGTCCATTTTTTGAGATCATTGACATATTTTGTTTTGTTTTTTGTTTATTGATGCAAATGTTCTGTTTAGGTGAAAAATATAAGACCGGTCACAGGGTTCTGCTGGTAGACAAACAACCATTCAGACACACATTCACTCCTATGGACAATTTAGAATCAACAATCGACCTTATCTGCATGTTTTTGGACTGTGGGAGGAAATTGGAGTACCCAAAGGAAACCCACACAAGCACGGCGAGAACATGCAAACTCCGCACATGCAAACCCAGGACCTTCTTGTTGTGAGGCGACCGTGCTATCCACTACGCCACTGCGCAGCCTTGCATATCAATCCATTTAAAAAAATCTTGGTCCACAAAGCAAAATAGGGCTTACATAGCAAAATAAGGCTAGCTGGTATCTTCAGATGGCACTTTAGGTGTCAAAAGAGAGCCAAAGGACCACAGGCATCGAACAAAGGTGTTTGGTCTTGTCCTTCCACACAGACATTTCCCCATTTTATCTGAACCTTTGGATGATTTTATGCCCTGTGAATGATGAAATTTGCAACGCTTTTGCAATGTGACGTTGAGAAACGTTCTTCTTAAAGTATTTCCCTTTTATAGCTATTCATTAGCAACTAATTCACTTAACTACCAATGTTGCTAAATGTACTCCCAGCTGAATCTTTTCAAAATGTATTTCTTTTTCAGCCCTCTGTTGACCCGGTGTCAATTTTTGTTTAGATCTTTAATTGGCATCATGTTTAGTTATTTAGTGTATAAAAGTATAGAATTCCTGTTCTTTCATGAATAAAATATTGGCTGATAAAGTTTTTATTTCAGGTTGTAAGTTACATCTCTTATATTGTACTGAATAATAAATTCAGCTCTACATACTGTTTTAAAGGTCACAATTTCACTTGCTGGTTTTTTTTTTTTTTTTGCCTTGGCTGATACTCACAAATCACAGACAAAAGTCAAGTAATCTTGTTACAACTGGCACAAGATTTATGATTGTTGGTTTATATGGATTATATTACTAGCATTCACTATTAAGTTACTTTTATTTATTTATTTATTTTATGATATACTTTATTGATCCCATGAGGGAGATTCTTTTTTCGCATATCCCATATTAGTAGGTTGGGGGTCAGAGCGCAGGGTCAGAACCCAACAGTGGCGGACTGGATCCCATGTCGTCTTTGGCAGTGGTGGAGCTTGATCCCAGGTCTTCCTGATCAACTGATATACAACGCTGCACCTTAACCATTGAGCCACCACTGTCCCTTTAATTTATTTCTTTTTATTTCACTATTAAAAAATGATGGTTCATCCCCTGCTAAATCTACTGATGACTGATTTGGTTTATAGTACTACCTCAAACAGACCATTTTGTTTGCCTGCCAATGGATAAGGACAAACCCATGAGTATAATGGACTGCCACATACAGTTGTGTCCTAGGCCTTAGTTTCAGGACTGGACAATATGTTTCTTTTTTGCAGATGGGATTGCAATAAGTGCTTAGATATGAAGCTCAC
Organism: Pseudolaguvia tuberculata; assembly: GCA_026260255.1. NCBI lineage: Eukaryota > Metazoa > Chordata > Actinopteri > Siluriformes > Sisoridae > Pseudolaguvia > Pseudolaguvia tuberculata. The sequence continues at coordinate 1,977,240 of JAOTRA010000022.1, forward strand.
AGGAAAAAGTCCAAGTTCATTAACATGGGAGAGTGGTGGCCACAGCAGGTTGCTTTCACAGGGGGTTGCCATGTTCTTTCATTCATATTCAGCAAATTATCCTGTCCAGGGTCAATGTAGTTACTAATCTGGTGGTATTTGGAAAGCAGAACCAACTAGGTTAATTAGAAAATGCTGCATGGAGTTATGAATAACTCTTGTTGATTGCAAGAGAAGTTGAGATTGATCAAGCCGACTGGTCAAGCAAAAGTGGCTCAACAAGTAAGGCGGTGGATATTCTGATCAGATAGGATGTTCAAACACAAGCACCCCAAGCATTCCCTTTTGTGACTACATTAACCCTGTCTGTTCCAGGCACAGTATCATGGCAAACCAATCTGTACTGTAAAGTATATAAAAAGATAGCTTCCTTCTTTTTTTTCTAGGATGGATTAGTGAAACATGTCTTGGAAAGCAGAAAGGAATTTTCAAATATTTCTTTAGGATTATAATGGAGCGTCAATTAAAAAATCCTTTTTTCTTAGAAACTATTGGTTGGATACTGGTTCATGAACCATGGAATTAAAAACCTTGTTGGTTCTCTTCAAGGTCTGGTTGGAAAACATCAAGACATTGCCAGATTTTACAGCCAGAAATATTATCAAGATCTTTGGGATTTTGGTGTCTACTATATTCAGTTATACGGAATGGAGCTAGATTCTTGAATAAACAGTATATTACGGAATTATGGAAGTCATTTTAGTGTAGACAAATGTGTGTTGTCATATGTTCCAATGTGAATAATATAATGCTGGCATTTTCATTGCTACAGTGTCCTCAGATACATCACACATGCTTTGGATTAGTGTGTCATCCCTTGCACTAGCCATCTGGCAGCTTTTTTATATTTACAGATCAAAAATATATTTCTTCCATTGTTTGCCCGATTTCACTTCTTGTCTATATAAAAATTGACATTTTCGAAAATATTTACATTTAAATTTAAAATCCAAAGTAAACGATGGAATTAAATGTAAAAAGCTCCTTTAAGAGCAGCCAGCAGCCAGACTGTGCAAAAGACTCACGCTCATCCAGCATTAGCCTTTGATTAGCATCACCAGTTAGTGCAGCATAAGCAGCAGACAGTGAGCTGAAACTACCAATTTAGGCTGACATACAGAGTTAGCATATGCTAATGGAGGCCTGGGGCCCCTGCCCCATTTCATTTGGACACAAACACTGAAGCAAGCAATCACTGATGACATTGATTATAACTCCATGCGTGGAGAGAAGCCTCTTTCTGTATAATGTAGCATTTGGCCTCTGTCACTGGGGATCAGGCTGGCTAACACAAGCAACCTTCCCACATTCTTCTTAAAGAACTAGCACGTTGTTCTTGGGGTTTTTTTGGGTTGTTTGTTTTTCTATTTTTTACTATTTTTTTTTCGAATGACTTTTTACAGAATTATATCCGATGAACATGAATAAAATAAAAATATTTTGCAGTCATTCAGTTGTTTTAAAGTAAATACACAACACTTACACAACTCATACACAGATAAAATACACTATATGGCCATGTGTTTGCATGTTCTCCCTGCGCTTGGGTGGGTTTCCTCCGGGTACCCCGGTTTCCTCCAACAGTGCATAAACATGTATGTTAGGTTGATTGATGATTAGAATTGCCCAATGTGTGTGTGAGTGTGTATTTGTCTGGCAACCTGTGTATGTGTACCCCTGCCTTTCTGCCCTATGTGCAATGGGATAGGCGCAGCAGACCCCCGTGAACTTGAATTAGGGAATAAGCCGGTAAGAAGATGAATAAATGAATGAATGTATGAATGAATGAATGAATGAATGAATGAATGAATGAAAATAAAAATATTCAGCAGTCATTTAGTTGTTTTAAAGTAAATACAAAACACATACACAGCCCATACACAGTTAATATACACTATATGGCCATATGTTCCTGAGCATCATTACTCTAATAACCTCTTACTCTTGTGGAAATGGGCTTCTAGTAGATATAGCATAGCTGGAAGCATTTGTTTATTTAGTTAAAATGTTAAGTGAGATCAGGCACTAATGTTGGATGAGCAGGTATAGGGAGCAATCAGGGTTAAACTATTTCTTTATGGAGGTTTTGTGCACAGGGTCATTGTCATGCAGTGAACTAACCTCCATTGTCAATGTAAAAAAAAAAAAGCTTTTAGTCGTTGGTTGAGAAGAGTCATGTAATCCTCTTTATTGCGGTCTGCCAGTGTTTATATACATTCAGAAGGTGATCTTCCTACGCTAAAAGTTATGTATCCAAGTTAAAATATCCATGTTAAAATGCTACTTGCACACTAAAATTTAGACATCTGTTTTCCTTTGTGATTTAATATCTAATGCTTACAAGTGCTGATAAAAGTTCACTTTTATAGTCCCTAGCTAGCTTCCATTTTTTGACCCCTACTTCTTTACCCTATTTAGACCCTGCTCTGTTTGTTTACTCGCCGATACAGTATAGATGAGATTTTTTTTTTCTATGGTTTTTTCCCCCACTGATTCCCTAAAACCTAATTTTCTAATCATTAATACATCGCACCATGCCATTTTTCTTAGCTATTATTACGCAATCCTTATTCTCTAGTTTTTATTAAAACTAATTCCCATATAACATTACATCATGTTATAACACAATCTTTCATTCATTAACGCTTTAAAACCCAGATTGTTGTAGTTGTATAATGATAATTTTGTATAATCTTGGTTTTTAACTGTATTTGGATCTCTTAGTTTAAGTTAGGGAAAATCTTAATACTACATCATATAGACACATTCTAGACTGCCTGCCGTAAACTTTTGGTAATATAGTATATATTTCTTTCCAACACCTTTTATGCAATGTTTTTGCATTCGGGATTTGATCCTATTCTTTTCATTTTAAAAAAGTTCCAAAAATGTTTTTTTTAAATACATTTGTTCTATGATTTATTCACATTAGCACTATTTATGCCTCTATTGATGAATGTAAACACACTTTGCTACAGACATTCTGTGTTCTAAGCCAGCTCATCCAAGGACAGAAAGATCACGCACCAGTGCGTTTACACACGGATAAAACGGTGACTTGCACAAATTTTGTCATTTGGGTGTTCAATGACATTTTAAGAGATTTCATGATTGAGGTACCATTTAGAAATAAATAAATGAGTAAATAAATAAATTAATTAACTAATTAATTAATTAAAAATATAAGGAAGTTATGCTTTAAAACCTTACATGGGGAGGTGGATGAAAGAACATTGGTTAAAGTGTTGGATTGCTAACTAGAGTAGTATTTCCCAGCACCACTAATTACCAATGCTGGGCCCCTGAGCAAGGCCCTTAACACTTTAATTGCTCAGTTGTATAAATGAAATGTATAAATGGAATTCGTTCTGGATAACTGGCATATAAGCAGCACACAGTTATGTTGTATGTGACGTTCTTTTAGTGAGATAATGAAATGGTTTTTATAAATTTTACAAAAATATATACCCAGAGAAACAGCAATTTATTGGTTCTAAGAGTCACTAAGTGGAGAAGAAATGATAGTGGCAACCTATTCGTTATAAAATCATAGACTGATAATCAGAAGGTCATCCGATCAAGATTCCAGTATCACCAAGATAACACTGTTGGGCCGCTGAGCAAAGCTCTTAACCCTCCAGTGCTGTTTTAGATGCAACATGCCAGAAATATAAATGAAAATTGCACCTCAATCATGAAATTATTCGTATTAGAATAAAAAGTTTTACCTGTATGGGATCTCATGTGTGTGCGATAATGACTGGGTTGGCTAAAGCTTTTCCCGCAGACTGGACAGACGTACTCGCCTTCTTTCTGGCCTGACCTTGCCATTCCTATGCCAAACACAGAGAGAAAAAGAAGGAAAAATATGTTGAAGAGCAATAACATCATATACAATAATGTAAAAAGGGAGGAACGGAGGGAGGGACAGGAAGAGTAGAAAACATCATTAGCATGTCATATATGTGTCATTATGTGATCTACCTTGAGGGCCTGGACAAGTAGCTGTCTGGCTGCATCATGTGTGCAGGTCTGACAGGCTGGCGCACACTATGTGCCTCACACAAATGCATAAATTAAAGTGAATTAAAAGTCTCGACCTGTGATGTGCCCTCATCTACACAACCGTGTCACATGTCAGGTGTGCCATTCTTTCCTTTTTTTCTTCCAAACCCTCCTTCCTGCTCTTTTCCCCTCTCTCATCCCCTGCTTTTGCTCTTTTCCCCTCCAGCTGAGCATCTGGATGCTATTCTACTACCTGTCGTTCTGGCTCTGTTAAGTCTCATCCGCTTCGCCGATTTGCTAGGACAACCATGTGGCAGCGGAAGGGCCCGGCGGAAAAACGGGAACTTGGAGTGGTCCACTTTTTTATGTCCCCCACCCCCTCAGGACTGATAGGTAAAAGAGCAGGCAGAGAAATGCTGTCCTCTTGGCTCGTGTCCGTCACTTGGCACAAGTTGGCCCTACCTGATTTGACCCCCGCAGTCTCGTATTGTCGTGGTGACAAGCTGTGACTGAGAGTGTTGGTGGCAGAGTGAAACCAGGCCACCTTTGGTAAACATGAGTCTGTAAGTTATTAGCATGCATGAGCTGCATGAACAGGAAGAGAAGCGGACGACGTGAACAAAAGGGAGAGTCTGATGTTAGAAAGGTCACTGTATTGTATGTGACTTAAAGGGCTAAAGTGGAGCCTGATGATATCAGGCTGGACAGCTGACAGGAACTTCCTCTGTCTCGATGTAGTTTAACACTCAAACCTTGGCTGCGTCAGACAACAAATTGTCTTGCAGCAGAGAGGTGGAGAGGAAAGAGAGACAGAGAACACAAGAGAGAGAGAGAGAGAGAGAGAGAGAGAGAGCGAGCGAGAGAGAGAGAGAGAGAGAGAGAGAAAGAGAGAGTCAGTAATCACCATTTTTTTTTCAAAGCAGCTGGTGGCTTAATTTGACTCCTCTTGCTCTTTCACTCTGTCTCTTCCCCTTTTTGTGCTGCTTTGCATATTTGTAGCAATGAGGCACCGAGAGCCCTCCGAGATCGCCTGCCACAGCGTTGGAAACGGGTTGTTTAAAATGCCTCTCAGCGATAGCTGTCTGAAATGTTTTTGCACATTTCAGAGGTTTGCATAAAGATGAAGACATTACTCAATAGGACCATTAACCTTTCCAGGATGGGTGTTTGTGTGTAGTGTGTATTGGTTTGTCACATAAGCACTCGGGAATCCCACCTCATGCCACAAGAGGTCCCTGTCTCCTGTATACTACCCAGACTAACCAAACCACTCGGTTTTTACTCACCTGTTTTGCATTAGGTTGAGAACCTATTTTTCACCTATCATTTTAATATTTTATTTGTTGGCAAATAATAATAATAATAATAATAATAATAATAATAATAATAATAATAATAATAATAATAATAATAATTGATAGAAGGCCCCGGGTTCTGTGTGGAGCTTGTTCTCCCTGTGGGTTTACTGTGGGAACTCCAACAGTCCAAAAACATTTACATTAGGTTGATTGGTGATTCTAAATTGCCCATAAGAGTGAATGTGTGTAGGTGGTTGTTTGTCTGTGTGTGGCCCTGTGATGGACTGGTGACCTGTCCAGGGTGTACCACTGCCTCTTGCCCTATTGTGCGCTGGGATAGGCACCAGCAGAACCCCTGTGACCCCGAATTAGGGAATAAGCGGGTAAGAAGACGAATGAATGAATGAATGAATGAATGAATGAATGAATGA
>JAOTRA010000022.1:1989428-2000238 GCA_026260255.1 Pseudolaguvia tuberculata
TCACTCACTCACTCACTCACTCACTCACTCACACTCTCTCTCTCTCTCTCTCTCTCTCTCTCTCTCTCTCTCTCTCTTTGCCATCTGTTTTGTATTTGGTGCTTGAGCCTGGCTGCTGTATGACTCCTTTTTTGGCCTCCGAGGAACACTTTTTCCAGCCAAATCAGAGTAGGAGGTCCTCATACATTAACCCTTCATGAGTTTCATCATCATGACCATCCATTGCTATCTGCTACATTTCCCTTAAGCAACCATTCAGAAATGCGGATATGCAATCTTAAAGAATACTTTCTTTATTTTGTTGATGTTGCATCAAGGGGCGTTAGGTTGTTTTTTACACTAGATGCCTTGAAGCATGCTACCTGCTAATGCACACCGATCTTTCGATATTGTAGAAAACGTTTAGCATAACTTTAACCACAACCTCAGTTTGGTCCTCTGGTGCACAAGGACACCAGACCATCAATACCGTTTGTGCTCTTTAAAAACTTTAAAAAGTTTTTTGATTTGGTCTCATTTGTAAATCTTTAATAAACATTTTCACTCGATCTTTAAGTAAAACTGGTGGGACTAATGTTGGTTGAGACTGTACAGGATAGAGTCTCATCACAAAACCCTATGAAAATCCATGAAGCCTTGTGAACGGCAACATTCAGCAAAACATTCATAGACAACTGGGTGTTTTTATGTCATGTTGGTGTCCGCAAACTTTTGGCCACATAGTATGAGTCACACATTCATTTATTGGTGTCGTATTTTCGGTGAACCTGTTAGAACTTGTCTCATTCTTTAACAATGCACTTCCTTTTTATGACTTTAGCACTTATACATCAGATTAGCAAGTTTTTGTTGAATGTGTTACAACTAAAGGTCAGAGAATAAAAAACATCCTCACTGAGAATGCTTTTATACACATAGGCTTGGACTTTACCCACACAGGTATCTACCCCGAGGGTAACTACTACTCAGGGTAACAAAAACTAATTAGTTGTTTAATAGATGCCATTAAAAAATGTCTCGTATTTAACATTTAGGTTTTTTTAGGTGTGTGTGTTTTCAGATAGATAGAGAAACGGGGAGAACAGAAAAAATGTTTCATGAAAAAATTCAGGGGATGTCTTCCTGAGACAGGAAGTTTTAAAATAGCTTTCCAGTTCAGAAAGTGGAGGAAGATATATATTCATCCACACATATATATCCATCCACTTCCATTCATTCATTCATTCATTCATTCATTCATTCATTCATTCATTCATTCATTCATTTATCCTCGTACCCGTTTATTCCCTAATTCAGGATCACAGAGGTTTTCTGGAGCCTATCCCAGCGCACATAGGGCAGCACACACTTTCAAATCTACAACCTTAAAATCACCAATCAACCTATTTTACAAGTTTTTGGACTGTGGGAGGAAACTGGGGTACCTGGAGAAAACCCATGCAAGTGCAAGGAGAACATGCAAACATAGGGTGAGAGGCAGGGGTACCCCAGTCTATCCCAGGGCAACACATAAACGAACAACCACTCACACACATTCACTCCGATGGGCAATTTAGCAATTTAGTACATTAGACCTTTTTGGATTGTGAGAGGAAACCAGAGTAGCAGGAGGAAATTCATGCAAGCTCGGGGAGAACATGCAAACTCAGCACAGTAAGATCCCCGACCTGGGAATCGAACCTGAGAACTTCTTGTTGTGAAATGACCGTTCTAACCACTACGCCACCGCACCGCACCACTACATCAGGAAGCTAGAATTATGTCAAAGGTAAGTTTGTTGTTGTCATTTAAGTTTTGGGGCAGTGGGTGGCGTAATGGCAAGACAGGAGTTTGTGCATGTTCTCCCTGTACTTGTGTGGGTTTTCTCCAGGTACTCTAGTTTCCTCCAACAGTCCAAAAACATGATCATTTGATTAATTGGTGATTAGAGCGAGTGTGATTGGGTATGGTTGTTCATTGATGTGTGGCCCTGTAAAGAAGTGGCGACCTGTCCAGGGTGTCTGAATGCATTCAAGGTTCGAAAAATGAAAAAAACTTTAGGAAATCCTAAAAAAAAAAAGGATATATTTTTTTATACATGCTGTAAAAAACAAGTTCCAAATAAGCTAATAACTCTTAAGTATCTCTTTAGGGTGATGAAACCCCAAAGAGAAACACAGAAAGCCAAGGATGTACTTATACAATGATATCTATAATCAGCTGTGCTTCAGGATTTTTCCCACAAGATGTCTCCCTGCTCCATCACTCAATTACGCAGAGATGAATACACACGACTGGAAACACACACAGTAACTACTAACCATTGCTCTACAAGTTTTTCTTCGCTTGGCAACTTGCAAAAGACCTTTAATGCATTTTAAACCTGATAAAAGTTCAACCCATCCCGTTCAATTCAGCTGAATTATACTGAGTGGAAGACACGTCTGTATACAACAGCCTTGTTTCTCAGTTCAGTTTGTGAAATCAAACGAAGAGGATGATGTATTTCTTCATCGTCTGTGTATATAAGTTACTGGCAAAGACTTGTGTCTATCATTAATGCTTCATTTTACTGTCATGGATTTTTATTCTTAATGATATCATAACAGGGGGCGTGGTCGCGTGGTGATTAGCACGGTCGCCTCACAACAAGAAGTGACGGGTTCGATTCCTGGGCCGGGGGTCTTTCAGTGCGGAGTTTGCTTGTGTGGGTTTCCGCCCACTGTCCAAAAACATGCAGATTAGGTGGATTGGTGATTGTAAATTGTCCATAGGAGTGAATATGTGTGAATGGTTGTCTGTCTGTGTGTAGCCCTGCGATAGACTAGCGACCCGTCCAGGGTGTACCCCCGCCTCTCGCCCTATGTGAGCTGGGATAGGCACCAGCAGACCCACGTGACCCTGAATTAGGGAATAAGTGGGTAAGAAGATGAATGTAGATGAATGAAAGAATGAATGATACCATAACATACCATAACATTTTTGGAAGCATCTGGAGATGAATTGCTATAAATGTTTATGTATGAATTGCTATAAATATTTGAAGAATGAATTTCCCTTACCTGTACCTTCAGGGTATGATTTCTGACTTTGGACCTCTGCAGGGTCTGCAGGTTTAGTATGACTGGGCCGAGTGTTAGGAAAAAGATTTTGGAGAGAAACCCCATTTATGCTTTCACTCATGCTGCCATGTCTTATGAGCATGTGAATCACCATCTGTTGCTGAGTTCGAAATCCCTTTCCACACTCCAAGCACTCAGAGGTCTTATTCTGGGAATTTTTACGACTATGGCGAGAAGAGGGACGATATTCAGAGTCACTCAAACTCTCTGCACTTCCACTTCCTGTCAATGTTTGCCCTTCGTTGCTTTGGTAGTCAGTGGTGGTGTTGGTGTTGCTTAAGGTTTGGGTCACCGTGCCTCTCTTCTTCTTATTAGGGATACTTAAAGTGTCATCTGTTTGTTTCTTTCGTTTCTCCTGCCTTAGAAGTACATATTCACCTTTTTTCTTGTCATAAACCACATCTGCATCCGCTAACCTCTCCTCCCAGCCCAGGCCTTTTTCAGAAACCTCTAATACCCTGCCTCTGGTGGCTAGCTGCCAGGCCTGGTAGCTGCTAACAGGGTCTAGCTCAGGGATTCTCTTGCCAAGCCTTTTCTCAGACAGTTTTTCCAGTTCACCTGCCATTCTTAAATTCAGGCTCTCCAAAAAGCACCTCTTGGTGAGAGGATATGGTCTTTCATCAGCACTATTAGAAGTATTATCTCTGTTCTTGTGGACTTGCTCGTGAAGCAGCAGGCTCTGCCGGTCATGGAAGAAGTTACCACACTTGGCACACAGCTCATATAGGCATACATCGTTTACTAAAGAAGCCTCAACCTGTGTGACCTCATTTACGGTCACGGGAAGTTCAGAATCAGTCTTTGGCTTACTCTTGGTGTTATGTGTCTTCATATGGCTACGCAAGAACCAGGGTTCACGAAATCGTCGGCCGCAGATTCGACAGCCGTGATCCAGAGTGTTTTGATGCTTCTTCATGTGGGCTTTGAGGAACCAGGCTTGAGTAAAGACTTGGTCACACTGATTGCATGGAAAATCGCCTTTTCCAAGATCATTCTCTTTCTCTGCTTCTTCCAGATTGGGACAATCGTCCATAGCAGAGTTCTCCTCTGAAGGAAGTTTGTTTCTTGTTTCGGCTTGTAGGTGCTCTTCCTCCTGCGAGGTGTCATGAAAGTCCTGCATATGCTGCTCTAGCTCAGCCTGACTCCGAAGCCTCTTTCTACACAATGAGCACTGCTTGCCTCCCTCACTGTTTGTTCTCTCTTTTTTAACCCCTTTTTTTCTTGTTTTGGTGGTTTCCTCACCATTCACCATTTTATTGCAAGCAGAGGTACTTTCTGTTGGGCTAGAACAACCTCCCTGCTCCTCAGGTACTCCTCCTTCTTTGTCTCCTTCATCGTCCACCTCTTCCTCATTACCCCCAGCACTCTGACTCTTGCCATCGATCTTGTGGGTACGAATGTGGGCTTTCAGACTTCCTTTCTGGGCTGAACGGTGCTGGCAATGGGGGCACTTGTACGGTTTTTCGCCTGTGTGCTTTCTCATGTGCTGGGACAGAGAGCTTAAGAAAAGAAAAGATCTGCCACATAGGTCACAGCTGTGAACTTGATTCTTTTCCTCATCTGAATCGTTGTGAGAGATTTTGGACAGCGAGCCATCTATGACCTCTTGTTGTTCAACATCCATGTTAAAATTTGAATGGTTACTATCTGGCGTCTAATTTGTTATGTCCTAGTAAATCGATGTGTGTTCTGGTCATACGTCTTGACTTGAGTTTCTCTTTGCAGAAAGTATCATTGCTGAGTTTTTTATGCGAGTTTCTATTTGATTACAGCTGGAGAAACTTCTACTAGTAACCATTTTTTTCCTAACCGGAGACGCGCTTCATTCTGGAACCTGTTGAGCAAACAAGGATAGCGTTATAGATCAAGCCAGGCTGTCAACTGCGTTTATTTGTATGACAGATAAACATGTATTAACAAATATGAATAGGAGTGATGCTGTATATCCCTATAATAGGTTTAATGGTTGACTTGATGAAAGACATGTAGCCTTGGGCATTCCTGCCTGAATTGCGGAAACATGCAAGAAATAAAATGCACATCAATACCTATGATTTTTTTTCTTTTTTAATTTACATTTCTGGCATTTAATGGACGTCAATATACAGAGCGACTTGCTAACTTACTGAATAAGAAAGAAAAGGAAACTGATTAAATTTTTCTCACATACATGATTATACACAGAGAGACATATAGTGAAATGTTTTTTTCGCATATCCCTATATTAGTAAGTTGGGGTCAGAGCGTAGGGTCAGCTATTGTACAGCGCCCCCTGGAGCAGGAAGGGTTAAGGGTTTTGCTCAAGGACCCTTCTTCCTTGGCGGTGATGGGGCTTGAACCTGGTCTACCAATCAACAACTCGGCACCTTAACCATTGAGCCACCACGTTACTTAATTGCTGGTTATGGGTTTTGCTTGGTTATACTGGGAGGTGAACCCACAATCCTTAATTCCACCACCTTAACCTACCACCTCCCCAATTTTTTAAACAATTTTTTTAATCTGTGGTATCAGATGACGTTTTTTCATATACTTATATATATATATGCCCATGATGACACAAAGGTTCAAACAGGTTATCCTTATACCATTAAGACCTGGACTATTTACCGTTTCGTTTTATCAATAGGTGATCAGTGTGATGTAACTGGTATACTTAGGAAAATAAAGTCTATGGAGACAGCAGAGGGCTTCCGCCGAGGTCTGAATAAGGAGTTGCCTGACCTACACCATGTAAACTGGAATTGTTTAGGAGACTTTAGAATAAATTGTACTTCTCACTCTTTTAGCATATATACCCAAGCCATCATGCTAAAATTTTATTTGTAAGTGAAATGATTTCTAACATTGCATCAAAGGACAAAGGAGTATTTGCAATCAGTTATCACATACTATAAGCAAGAACTGAGGATTTCCTGCCATTTTGTCTTGCTTTCAGTTTGTTCCAAATTAATTCTCATTTTCAGGACATTGGATACAATCTGAACAGTCTGTGGGCTTTGGAATTATTTTATTGTGGCGTATTTAACGATTCAGAACCTAGAGTACCTAGAGTGTACGGATATGAACGCAAGGTTTCCTCTGTTTATTGGTTAAATATGAGTTGGTAAGGTTGAGACCAATAATATCCTAAATGACTGTGATTTCAGACAAAGTGTATGTGTGTGTGTGCGTGTGCGTGTGCGTGTGCGTGTGTGTGTGTGTGAGTGTGCACTGAAGCATTGCATTCCCCATGAAAAGGACAGGATAGGAGCTGGGGTGGGATGAAGCCTCCGGGCCAACCCTCCCTCTATCTAACCAATCAATAATCCATTATAAAACAAGTGCATTTCACCACACACACACACACACACACACACACACACACACACACACACACACACACACACACACACACACACATAGAGAGAAAAATGCAGCAGTAGACTGACTCAGAAAAAAAGACAAGAACAGGAAAAAAATTATATAAACTAACAGCAGTTCATTTTTAGTGGCATGGGAGTCAAAAGTGTTTAAGAGTTAACAGTTATATCCGAACGCTGTGTGTGTGTGTGTGTGTGTGCGTGCGTGCGTGCGTGTGTGTGTTTCAGTCCAATTCATTTTCATGTACTTTTTTGATGCAATAGTAACTAAAATTCCAAATGATGACACCAAAAACTATGGATTTCAGTTACAGGACTGCTGGGAGGTTTAGAAGATGGATATATAACGACACACACACACACACACACACACACACACACAAATGTGCAATGTGCAAAACAACAGCAGTGGGGTTATTATTCAGTTGTGCGCTGTCTCTGAGGGCTTACCTCAGCTCTGCTGACCTACTTATCCCCAGACAGTTGAGCTCATCTTGAAGCTCTATCAATGCAGGATCAGTGCTTTTTTTTTTTTTTTTTTTTTTTTTCAAATTAAGCATGCGTATTCATGTGTGTGTGTTATGTGTGTGTGTTATGTGTGTGTCCTTCTCCAAATACCCTGTGTTACCAGATGCACAGGGACTGACATCTAAATACAATGAGAACTAGGACAGACAGGACACCAGAAAATTCAATTATCGATGACAAGCCAAAAGTCAGCCGTTTAATTATATTCTCGTTGATACAGTATTAGTAAAAGTTATTCCCCCCTACCCCCATACAGAAGCAAAACAGATCACATAAAGACACAAAGATAAAGTTTCTAACTAATAACAATCTAGAATGTGGTCTAACTGGGTGTGACCATAGTGCTGTTTGAGCATTTTCCATCTCTAGCTTCTCATGTACGCTTATAGGTCATGGTAACCTCTACCTCTAGTCAACATTGCACAATGGTTCGATCAACATTTGGTGTTGTCTAATTGACCTCCCCCCAACCCTTACTATACTAATGTCCTAACTGTACTAATCTTCTAGCTTTTCGCTAAACATATCACACACCATGCCCAGTAGGCGCTTCCTCTAAATTTCCGCAATAATCCAAAGGAACCAAAATTTTCCTGTCCACAATCAGGATTGTGTGTCTCACACCAAAACTGTCACAATAGTGCATGTCTGTACCTTCCTCCCAGCAGCAGGGAGTAAGGCAGTGCCATTGTTATAGTCTGCTGTGTACTACGGCTGAGCCTGGAGATGGTCTTCACAGTAAACAAAGAAGGAACCTCTCATTTCAGTCCCTGAGTCTTAAAACAAAGATCTAAATGAGAACTCGGGGAAACTAAGGCATTTTTTTTCTTTTACCCGAGTGAACTGACAGTTCATAAATGGATCTCGAAGGAATACACTCAAGAGCTTTGTGACGGAGGAGAAACACAGACGCCCGAAAGTAACGCTTATGGTTTGAAGTGAAAACCAAAAATTCCCATTTAGTGATCATGACATAAAACCACAAGGCTAAATGTTCCGGCAATGTCTATTCATTCACTGCATAACGTTTATTGGTGCTGCTTTTACATGGCTTTTATAAGGGATTTCTTTGTTCACTCCTGTTTGTGTTTCCACACACACACGTACTGTGTAAAACACAATTTATCCAAGTCTAAACTATACAGAAAGTAAGCAGGGACAGGGCGGCGCGGTGGCACAGTGGATAGCACAATGTCCTCACAACAAGAAGGTCCCGGGTTTGAATCCTGGCCCGGGAATCTTTCTGTGAGAAGTATGCATGTTCTCCCCGTGGGTTTCCTCTGGTTTTCTCCAACAGTCCAATAAAGATTAGGTCGATTGAAACAACAATAGGACCCCGTGATCCCAAATTAGGGATAAGGCGGCTAAGAAGATGAATGAATGAATAAGCTGAGACTTCGTTTTCTGAACCTTCTTTCAAAAAAAAATGACAGAGAACAATCCAAATCAAAACTAGTCATTGAATTAACCTGTTAATCATCCCTGTACCTATCCTAGCACACATAGGGCAAGAGGCAGGTACACCTTGGACAGGTCGCCAATCCATCGCAGGGAACATACAGACAAACAACCATTCACTGGAAAATTTAGAATCACCTATCAACCTAATGTACATGTTTTTGGACTGTGAGAGGAAACCAGAGTGCCCGAAGAACATGCAAATTCAGCACAGAAAGATCCCCGGCCCAAGAATCGAACCCCGGACCTTTAACTGTACTAACCACTACGCCAGTGCGCTGCCCCTGAATAAAGTTTATTAAATAATTAATTATATTGATCTCTTGCAGTGGTTCCCAAACTTGATCTTCTACCCCCTCACCACAGCCCTTCCTTCCTGCAGTCTACTTAGCACCAATAACACACATACAATGTCACTACAAGTAGATATAAGGTAAAAAGATGTGATGTCATTTATACTGCACTTATACTGCATGTATCAAGTGACCCAATTCAGATTCCATGTAATACAGATGGGATATGCCTCATGATCAGCAGAAAAAAGAATAGAATAAAAGCCTCTCTTATATGTATAACTAAATCAGATATTATCCAGATACGTCCATTAGCGCCTGTCATGTAAACAGTCAAATCAGATTTTCATTGCAAGCTGAATACGCAACTATAGCGTGTAACAGCAAGTCAGTTGGTCATATTTGTTATTTATTTTTATTTTATGTTTTCTGTACGTAACACTATTTAAAAACGATTTCATAGAAATTAACAATTAATGATACATTTGCGGCATCACATGGAAACAAAAATGGCTCTCCTCTTTTTCTCTCTGCCTAAAAAGATCTGAGAGCAAAATTCTGAATAATCATTTTGTCATTCATTCATTCATTCGTTTATTTACTTACCCACTTATTCCCTAATTCAGGGTCATAAGGGTCTGCTGGTGCCTATCCCAGCTCACATAGGGCAAGACGGCAAATGACACCCTGTACAGGTTGCCAGTCCATCACAGGGCAACACATAGACAATCAACCACGCACACACACATTCAATCCTATAGACAATTTAGAATCACCAATAAACCTAATCTGTGTTTTTGGACTGTGGGAGGAAACCAGAGTACACGGAAAAACCCATGCAAGCGTGGGGAGAACATGCAAACTCCGCAGAGAAAGATCCCCAACCCGGGAATTGAACCCAGTACCTTCTTGTTGTGAGGCGACCGTGCTATCCACTACGCCACCACGCCGCCCTTCATTTATCATTGTGTCTATTTTTTATTTCCCAGCCAGTTCTCCTACCTTGGGTTATTTTGTTGTGCAGCATAGTGTATATTTTTACCTCGTATTTTCACATTAGCTTTTCTGCAACTCCGCAACCTCTAAGAATGATCCACTGCACTACTGGATAGATTCAGGTCAGTATTAGACTGGGTTGATATATGGGTTACCTTGTTGGGTATCAGATCGTTCCTAGGGCTCCAGTTGTATTAACTGTGGTTTTGTCAGGTTGACTTTTATTTTACAGCATTAATTGAATAATTGAATACGACTGAAAGGGCAGGTATTACATTTCCAGATGTTTTAATGTTATGATGTTCCAGATGTTAAGCTTTAATGTTTATTCACTATTATGACTGAGCTTTTTTGTGATATCTATCACATACAGTACTTGGGTTCTTGTAGAAATATAGCAAAAAATGGTTGTAATGCATAAAGACTGTGTAGCTTTTTGTCAAAGCTTGATCATGCCCACATCCTTGTGGTTACATGCAACCTTAGGTTCACCCTCCCCACTGTCTGAGCTCTGCATTTCATCTGATACATCTGCAGTAGCAGCTACTTCTGCTTGTCTCCAATACGGCCTGTACAATCTGACTCAGCACATCAGTTTCTACAGTCATCAGTAACCATCGATTCTCTAATTAAATTCATGATGTGCCATGTGACATGCTTTTATATAACAGTGTGTGTGTTTGTGTGTGTATGTGCAAGAAAGTTTAACAAAACACACACACACGCACACACACACACACACACACGCTGGTGCATGCAGCTTTAAACTAGTGATCCGTTCTCTTTCGATGTCCTCTCTCTTTTTTCATGCCCATGAATAACCATGTACAGTCAGCTGTCCAGCAGTTTATTTAACTTGATGGCCAGACCAGCTCAGCACAATTGCCCCATGCTGCTCCAAGCCAGTGCATGACTTTTTGGTATTTGGTGTCTGTGAAATGTGTATTACACAAAGTAAATGTGATTGTAAAGTGGATAGAGAGGAAACAAAAACAGAGCATGTGTGTGTGTGTGTGTGTGTGTGTGTGTGTGTGTGTGTGTGTGTGTGTGTGTGTGTGTGTGTGTGTGTGTG
>JAOTRA010000022.1:2005811-2015902 GCA_026260255.1 Pseudolaguvia tuberculata
TGTGTGTGTGTGTGTGTGTGTGTGTGTGTGTGTGTGTGTGTGTGTGTGTGTGTGTGTGTGTGTGTGTGTGTGAGCGTATGATCCATGCTTTATACAGGTTTAGTGTGTTTTATATGACATACAAGGGCATACACAGGTAAAGAAGAAAAAAGTGTACCACATTTTTTAAACAGTTCAGTAAAAGTAGTTTATACAGTGTTTAATGTACATTATTCTTAGCCCAATTCTGGTTTTAATCATAAAGCTACTCATGCATATGTCAGAGTTCCACAAGTGTGTCTTCTATCTCTGAGGACTGTTAAACATCTCTTCCCTTTTTTTGCTGCCTGTGGTTGATAATAGTGCTCACATTACCAACACAGTGATCACATTACTAACCATCTCACTACCATACACCAACTAGAAAAAGCAAGCTTTATTCTAAATGGAAGCTGGAAAGCACAAATGTAAATCTTCACATATTGCAATTGATAATACAAATGACTAGAAATGTGCTTATGATACAGAAAATGTGGTGAAGTTAAGTGTTGAAAAATCTTTAGAACACCTGTTTTTCCTGATATTGAACACAAAAACCAGATGACTACATAATATTGTTATAAACTCAATGAAAGCGTAAAGGGTTAAGGATTTGTATATTTGCTGGGGTCCAAATATATGATACACATATAGACACAATGCAATATTATAATACGTAAAAATGATAGCTAAAAAAAGGTGCCCTGTTTACGCGACGATTTGTTCTGTGTCAATGGCAGCTATAGAGTGGAGGAGGAAGGTTGAATGGTTTATATAAGTTTTAATTTAATACTAAAGCATAATTTACATATGTAGCAGTACTAGTGGTTAGAATATCTATACATATTTATTCATTTATTTATTTTGATATCTATAGAGAAATGTTTTCTTTGCATAGCCCATCTTAGAAAGTTGGGGGTCAGAGCGCAGGGTCAGCTATTGTACAGGTCCCATGCAGCAGGAAGAGTTAAGGGTCTTGCTCAAGGACCCAACAGTGGCAGACTTGAGCCAAGGTCTTCTTTGACGGTAGTGGGGTTTGAACCCCACTTTAAGCCTCTCTGATCAAAGGGCAGAGTATCATGTCTGACTTTTTACTCTGTTCCCAACTTCCAAGGCTGGGATATGTGAAGAAAAGAATTTTGATGGAATGTATATGTGGAAAAAAGAACTTGTTTTTGTAGGGGGTGCATTGTTGTGAATTTAATGAAATGTAACTAGTAACGCAATAGACTAGTAGACAAAACAAAAACGGTTGTCCTCAAATCAAAGCCTGCTTTTTCAGCCATAACCCAAAAAAACAATAGTTAAAAAACCCCATATGTTTTTGATGTTCGTGCCAGCATGAGAGAGTGTTTCTGATTGAGGCACCTCTGTAAAGTAGTCTGGAAAAGTGTTCATACAAAATGTTGAGTATGGCAGGATACGAAATATCCAGATAATATAGTGTTAGTTAATAGTTCATTTCATCAGAAACGTTAACACCTATTTCCTGGCTGGTATTAGCCTTACAAATAAAATATATTAAGTAAATAACTACCATGAAAACTAAAAGACATTATTGGACCAGAATTAAGAACAAACATTTTTACCGTCTTCTATAAGATCCTGCACTTCAAGCCCTGAGGGATTTGAGGCTACTCCAGCTGGACGTCTGCTGCCAAAATCGTCCGGATTATGTGTTTAATCTCAGTCTGCCAAAGAAGTGAACTAATGCTGCTGACACTCCTTTCCAGGCCAAGGACACCATTTCAGATACATTAAATGAGATGGAACGGGCTAAAATGCAATGACAGGCAAGGAAAGGGCAGTAGTAGCACTATGTCTCTTCAGGAGTTTTAAGAAAGTGCCATGAATATGGAACAGAGATGTATTTAATTCAGAGAATTTGAAATTAGTGTGATGGTGAAACTGAGCTGCTGTTAATGTCAATGACATACAAAAAGCCTTTAGATTCACACCATGGTCTTTAACAAGCATGCTTTGATTCCAATCCCAACCAGCATGTTGAATAAAAAGAGTTTTTTTTACTATAATGTGCAATTCATTGGATGTTAAATTAAAGATTGTAAAAAAGACATAGACACAAAGACCGGTCAGGCTACATTATTTACTTCTCTTGCCTTTACTTTCCTAACCCTTATTAAAACTTTCTGGTCGCTTTGCATTGACGAGAGAATCGACATTGCACAAGGCATCGTTCGGACATGGAAGATTTGACTCTGAATGGTGACTTTATTCTTTTGACTACTAAGAGAAATCCCTGGAGCTGGTGCTAATAATAAACCATGCCTGCCTTCTCACACAGCCAGATGTTAAAGCCCCCAGATTTGTTGATATTCCATGTCATGGTTTTTTTTTTTTCAATTTCAGGAATACGTTTAGGATCCCAAATGATTCTTGGCTACACCATTCTGAACTACGTTACCCTGACATGCAGTTGTTTTTGTATACTATGCCGATTTGATCATTTCTGTCTGCAGTTTTTTTCTCTCGCCTGTATAATACAAACCGAATAATTAAAAGACGCAAGTACTTCCCATTTCATTGCTCTAATTAGTCTACAGCCATGTCCTTCAGTTTGCTGAACAAAACACAGAGAGAGCGCTAAGCTTGTTCACTGTGTATTCATAAATGTTTTATAAGTAGAAATTTACTCAACTGCATTTTATTTGCAATAGCAATAATACTGGTTCAATTCCCAGGTCGGGGATCTTTCTGTGCAGAGTTTGCATGTTCTCCCCGCGCTTGCGCTGGTTTCCTCCCGGTACTCTGTTTTACTCCCACAGTCCAAATTGCCCATAGGAGTGAATATGTGTTAATGGTTGTCTGTCTATGTGTGGCCCTGCGATGGACTGGCGACCCGTCCAGGGCCTACCCCTGCCTCTCGCCCTACGTGAGCTGGGATAGGCACTAGCAGACCCCTGTGATCCCGAATTAGGCAATAAGCGGGTAGGAAGATGAATGAATGAATGAATGAATGAATGAATGAATGAATGACACTGATATGTCACAATGCAGGTTTGCTGAGATCTGGATATACATTTAGTTCGCAGATAAAAAAGCCAGACTTAAAGAAGACAAAAAAACATCATAACCACAGACGAAAAAGAAACCTTGAAAAATCTAATGGAAAACTGTCCTTTTTAAGAATATACAACTTATTATATTATTCAGGGTGTGAAAGAGGAAATGGAAAGCTACATGGAATGTGTTTAAGAGAAAATAAGTTTCATTCATTTATCCATCTTCTAACTCACTTATTTTCTAATTCAGGATCACGGGGGTCTGCTGTCTATCCCAGCACGAATAGGGTGAAAGGAAGAGCTACATCCTGGACAGGTTCCCAGTCTATCTCAGAGGCAAACATACACACACACTCACGAACAACCATACACACACACTCACGTCTCAGAATCATTAATCAACCTAATGTACATGTTTTTGGACTGTGGGAGGAAACTGGAGTATCCGGAGAAAACCCCTGCAAGAACACGGAGAAGCTGAAACCTTTTTGCTGTAACGTGACTGTGTGCTAACCGCTGATGATTTGTTTGAGAATTGTAAATAAGATTCCTGTGCTAAGTCTCTGTGAATATAGCAGCCGTTCGATACGGCCGATGGTCTGTATCACATTCTTTAGATTTTGAATAAGCACAGAAGCTTTAATATGAATTAAAAATCATTTAAATAACAATGCATTTTTACATGCTTGGAGGCGGTGGCTATATGACACCTTTAGAGTATGAGTCGAAAGCTGGTTTCAGTGTCACAGTATATTACATATGACATATAATACAAATAGCAAAACCAGACAAAATGTGTGTTTACTTATCTGTAAATACATTTCCATTCCGGCCTGTGTTTTACTGGAATGTTTTATACCCAGCCCATAACCTGACTGCGATATCAACCACCAAACTGTTCTGTTTGGAACGCTCAACAGGAAGATGTCCACACATTGCCATGCTTTGCTAGGTGACCTGCTGTGGTGCCCTCTTTTTTGTCATGGCTGCCAACCAGACAGAGCCAAGACCACCACCAGTCATCTTCCTAAGTGGCCAACACCACCACATTCCACACACTCCAAACATGAAAATATAAATAGCCCACAGCTCTCAAATCCGTCCAATGTTAGACATTTTCTACAGTTTAGTTAAAAACCAAAATTTTCACATAATTTTGCTGCTGTATTTTTTTAATAGTGTCTGTTTTCACATTCTCTTCCTCTGACACTGTTGTTTGTTTTGCACAGTTTGCAAAATTATGCATTTTATGTAAATTATGTTCATTCATTCATTCATCTTCTTACCCGTTTATTCCCTAATTTGGGGTCACAGGGGTCTGCTGGTGCCTATCCTAGTGAACATAGGTCAAGAGGCGGGGGTACACCCTGGACGGTTCACCAGCCCATCTCAGGGCAACACATCGACAAACAGCCACACACACACACAAACACACACACACACACACATTCACTCCTATGGACAATTTAGAATCACCAATCGACATAATCTGCATGTTTTTGGACTGTGGGAGGAAACCAGAGTACCCAAAGGAAACCCACGCAAGCGCGGCAAGAACATGCAAACTCTGCACAGGAAGATCCCAAGCCCGGGAATCGAACCAGGGATCTTCTTGTTGTGAGGCGACAATGCAATCCACTACACCACCGTGCTGCCCCTATATTTAATTATGCTAATTAAAATTCGTTTTTTATCTGTATGACTCTGTGTTTTGTAGAACGGTGAATCTGAAGAACTGCTTTATCCTTCTGAACCCCTTCCCATTGACCTGAGTCTTCGCTGGTGGATATTTAGTTTCCTGAATGTTACTCTTTCTAATGATGTCATTTGATTAGCTGAGTGATGCTTGGAATTACTGCATCCAAAATGGCTGCCATAAGAACAAGCAGGTTTTGTACATGAAAACATGTAGCAATGAGCTACCACTGTGAGATTTGCACTACTAGTTGGAAGATCAGATTACAGATAGGCCCTTGAGCAAGGCCCTTAACTCCCAATAGCTCAGTTTGTGAATGAGAAAATGTCTACCAGATGCCATGAACTTGTAGAAAATCTCACAAAACAAGTGCATAATATAAACCTGTGATTTTCTCCATGATGACGAGATTCTGGTTTTAATACTGACCTCTCATAAGCATAAATGCAACACATACACAGCAACAGCAAGAGTATATACAAAGCATAAATTTTATAAGACGCTGGAACGCTTATCTAATCATGATTTGTGTGGTAGGTTATAATATTAAGGATAATGCACAAGTCGTAAGCAGGCCCAGACTTGCCCAATATTCCTAAATACAATAAACAAGCCAAACTGAATGAAACAAAAGAGACACGCCAACGCTACACCAACATGAGGAGCTCACTACATACCATCATATCATCAGAGCTGTAAGTGCATTCGCAAAAAAAAAAACACAGGTCATATACTACATCTGTTTAGAAGCATGTCCTCGATCAGATATTTTCATTTGCTTGTATGTGTACTCATGTGTAGCTTATATAAAGATTTTCATTGGGAGTGACGAGGATGGACAGGATTAAAAATGAGTTTATTAGAGGGACGGTGCATGAAGGATGTTTTGGAGACAAGGGGGGACGGCTAGGTTGAGATGGTTTGGACATGTGCAGAGGAGGGATGAGAGTATGAGAAGTATGAGAGTTTATATATTTCATGCATTTTGGGTTGCATTACATTTTTTACACTGTAGCACTGTAAAATTTACATTAATGTTACTGTAAATGTATATTTTGTTATACGTTCAATTTTTTTGTTTAGAAGCACATACACCAGGTCTCAGTCATTGTGTGCAAAACAGGAAAAACTTGATTTCGGCACACATCTGCTTTTGTTCAACCCTGACATCTTAACTAAACAAACACCCTCAAGTAGTTACCCTTCGGTGCCATTAATACAAACAATTAAATCACCTTTTTCTTCCTGGTACGAAGGCTTGGCTAGGGCCTCAGCACGCTAGCTATTGATCAGCAGCCTGAGCAGATTATCCTAATAGCAGGATTAGCAGCCACATGTTGGCCACACGTGGTCCACACTGCTCAGCAATAATGCCAGATTCCCTCTGGAATGATTGGAAGAGAAAAAAACTGTCAACACACAAGACTACTTAACTGCACGTGAAAGGAAATTGGGAATGCGATGCTAGGAAAAATAAATATGATAGAGCCCGCTGGGGAAAATAAAAAGATGTCTAATACATTAGCAAAGGTGGCTTGTATGATGGCATGAGATTGCTAGTAAAATGGGAGAAGCAGTAGTTAAGCTGTTGGACTGCTAATTGGAAGATCATGGTTCGGTTCCTAGTACCAGCAATTTACCACTTCTGGGCTCCTGATCGAAGCACTTAACCCTCTATTTCTCAGTTGTATACAAAAGATTAATGTGATGTACAAGATATTTATTCATTGCTATTGATATAAAAAAAAGTTATATTATATCATTTATTGATCCCATGAGGGAAATTCTGAATTTTTGCATATCCCATCTTAGTATGTTTTGGGGTCAGAGCGCAGCATCAGCTATTGTACAGCACCCCTGGACCAGGCAGGATTAAGGGTCTTGTTCAAGGACCCAACAGTGGTGGACTTGAGCCCAGGTCTTCCTGGTCTTTCAATCAACAACGCAGCACCTTAACCATTTAGCCATCACTATCTCTAGATAGTTACATTTTTATTTGGTTATTATCTCAATACCTAATGAGGCATCACCTTTGTCCTCAATTAGTTATTTATTGTTTAGTTAATATTGCTTCTTTATTAATTAACAGCATTGATTTTCCTAAAAAGTTTAATGATAGTGTTCTCATTCATTCATTCATTCATTCATTCATTCATTCATTCATTTATCTTCTAACCTGTTTATTACCTAGGTCTTCTGGAGCCTATCCCAGGTCACTGGTCCATCGCTGGGCGTGTTGGTAGCTAAATTAACTGACAGATGCATTTCTATGCTTACAATGAACCTGTGTCTCGATTTCTTTCCGAACACTAAATTGTACAGTAAAACTGTGCTGTGCTAGCAAGATTTATCCTGAACCTTCCTGCATGTCCTCATCATTTCCACATACTGTATCTAACAAAAATCCTTCTGTTCAATGAATCTAGACAATAAACATGATTCCACCCTCAGCGAGAATACCCTTCTAAACAACAACCCTTGATAACCAAATCCTGAAATTTGCTTTGTCCCATTCTACCGATCAGTCCACCAGGCTGCTGGAAATGGATAAAAAAAACATTGATGGATGTGTTTGTCAGTGAATAATAGGTGAGGCAATAATGCAGCTGCCATTGCGTCATGAGACTGGAGGAACTATAGACAACTTTTGATCACACAGCAAGTTATTCAAATGTCTCTCAACCCAACAGAGAAGCCCTGTATTCTGATGTCACTGCCTTCCTACAACCCCCTCTCTCTCCCTCCCTTCTTTCGTGGCTTCTGAACCTTATAACAGACTAAAATTGAACTAGTACATGGAAAATCTTTACTTTGGAACTGTGTCCGAATTATCACTAATGGGAGCAATTGCCGAACAATGCTGAATTCCTTTTCGAACAACAATAGTTTTAAAACATTAAGGTGCAAGTTGTTGTTTTTTTTCAGCTGCATCCAGATGGGCAGCACTGAAAGCCTATTCAGGCAAAGAGGGGAAAAAAGGAATTTCAGTAATCTACTGCTGATCTTGACAATAGCACCCTTGTGCCTTTTGTTTTGGTCAGTCAGCACAACTTCACCCAATCTCAATGACATATTGGCAAACTGTATACTCGGAAGAATGGAAAATTGAACAAATATGAGCTCATTGCAATAACAATCGATAAAATGAAAACATCCAACAGTTCAGAAAATGACAGGAAATGCCTGAAATTTAGGCGTGATGTTTGAACCTGTGGCAACAATTCTTTCATTATTGATTTATTACTTTTTACCAGACGTATCATTATTTCACTTAAAATCTAAACAGCTAATACTGCTAAGTGCATATAAATTGTAGTTATTTAAATATAACGTTTATATGTAATGTCTATAATGTATGTATTTACCTTTCAATGGTGAAAGACAAATGCTATTATCTATAAATTAACTGGTTTTAATCCAATGTAATAATGTTTTCTTGGAATAGTAAAGATAGAGCTCATAAACATATTTTTATAAAACTAATGTAAAAAAATCAAGAGCTTTGGGTCCTAAACAATGCACATTTACTATAGTGTGGTATAGGTAAACTATTATACAACTTTATCATTTATTTTAATATAAATATCTTTTGTATGCCCAGATTTGGATGTTGACCTTATTTCTACAACCATCCACACTTATACTCATCCATTTGGGTCTAAATACAAACAAGTCCATCACTTTCTTTCCCATACTTCTAAAAACGTTAACTTTCTTCATCTATTCAGTCTAACCTTCCTAAAAGTTTAACAATTCATTGCCTGCCCTGATCCCTCATCATTGGTCTGCTTCTACTTCATTTATCATTTACATCATTTGGCAGACACTTTTATCCACATTTTGATCTCTATTGTACAACTGAGGTGGGAATCGAACTCTGGTCTTTCTGATATTAGTCCAACACCTTACCTACCAAGCCACAACTTCCCTACTTCTACATGAGATTCAAAACAATGTTTTCTAAAGACAACTTTTTGTAAAGTGTATACGAAATCCAACATGCTAATAGCTTTTTGTATTAACCGCACAAGTTTGTTTGATTAGCCTGCTGGGTAAAGAGAAGGCTGTTAACTGACAGAAACACAGCCTGGTGGAAATTTCACTGCAAACGTGAGCAGCTGCCACAAATAAGAAGGAAGTAAAGTTTAAATCGAGGGCTCATCCATGCAAATATCCCAACTGCTGTGACATTGCTTTCTTTAAGTGATATGGAGAGACTTTTCAATGGAAAAAATAAATCAATGTAAAGGCAGTAATCGTGTGTAAATTATGAAATTGTCTCAAAAATGATATGTATACATTTTATGTACTAAAGTTCAACCATGTGACTATGTGTAATGCTAAGGAAGACAATGAAGTGCCTTTCAGTCCCAGTTAAAAAGTCACGCTTGTTAGAAGCAGAGGCCCTCATCTGTATTAGCTGTTGTGCTGACACCGTGCTTCTATTCCCATGAGCCCTGATCCAAGCAAGTCCACATAATCACACAGCCACACTAAACCGGTTAGTTCTAACGACTATTAATACACAAGTTCACTTTGTAGATAAACTGTATGAGAGTTTCATCATTTCAATCGTTTTGCTTATAAAATGTTGTTCATTAAAATATTCTGCATTTGGCTTGTCTGTTCATCATTTTTCTTTTTTTACAGCCTTTAACCTCATTGTGTTTCTTCAGCAGCTTTTAGATCCTCAGAGTTCAGGTCCCCCACCCCCTTCCTGCCATGTCCGCTCTAACTCTGCCATATTGTTGTCCAGTCTTTGTCAGGATTTTTCAGGGCATCTGTTATGACTATGTTATATCTCTGCCAGATGTCCTATACTGCTATTTACTTGTCGTATACATCCCTATCTCTTCTTTATTACTTAGACTTTGGTGTTGATTTGTAGAATTTCTGCACTACAGGTGTGTGTTTATTGCAGCATTACAATTCGGTGTGTCAAACATACACCATCTTACTTACAATAGAAAATAAAAATGAACCTTGTGGCATTCCTTTTTTTTGCTTTGTTTACAAACTGTGTCATTGAAAAACACCTGGACCGCTCTGATGGTAAACCTTTATCTAAATATTCAAATGAATGATAAAAGAATGGGTTTGAACAAATAACCTCAAAGCTTTGAATCTTCATGGAGATTTTACATGGTCAAATGTAAAAAAAAAAATGTAATTGCATGTCAATGTTTGTAAAATTCTAGCCTTACTCAAATAAAGGATCCTGACTTTGTTAAGTTTCTCATAAGCTATAGCATTCTTTCGGGGGGAGCGTGAACATCCTCCTCTGTGTGTGTGTGTGTGTGTGTGTGTGTGTGTGTGTGTGTGTGTGTGTGTGTGTGTGTGTGTGTGTGTGTGTG
>JAOTRA010000022.1:2105058-2115912 GCA_026260255.1 Pseudolaguvia tuberculata
GATTGAGGTCCCGGGTAGGAGGAAAAGAGGAAGACCAAAGAGGAGGTTTATGGATGTGGTGAGGGAAGATATGCAGGCAGTTGGGGTGAAAGAGGCAAATGTAGCGGACAGGGTAGTGTGGAAAAGAGTGATACACTGTGGCGACCCCTAACGGGAGCTGCCGAAAGAAGGAGAAGAAGATCAGGTTAACAAGCGTCATTCTGACGTATCGTCTTCAATTCAAACCTACAGCTGTGTTATGAGTGCTGGCTGATGTCATATACATGTGTCTCTGCCAGCTTTCTTTTCAGCTTGTTCCATAAATTTAGCATGAGACAACAATATGCTCGTCTGAACTTCCACTAGGTCACCAACTCTATCCAATCAGAGAGAACTCTGATCGAATCTGAACATTGACTAAACAGAATCCAGAGCTTTAATGCTTTTTTTTTTCTTTTTCTTATCTATTCTTTATTTTAGGTTTTATATCAGCAATTTAAGTTTTTCCTCAACTTGTATTTCCTGGTGGTGGCTTGCTCCCAGTTTGTGCCATCCCTAAAAATCGGCTATCTTTACACCTACTGGGCGCCACTGGTGAGTTCAACCGATTGCAAAAGATCCCACCTGAATCCAGTAAGTGATTGCTATAAGAATAATAGGGAGTTTCTTCTTCCTGTCTGTCAGGCTTTTGTGTTGGCCGTCACCATGGTGAGAGAGGCTGTGGATGAAGTCCGTCGGCACAGGAGAGACAAAGAGATGAATTCTCAGATGTACAGCAAGCTCACAGTTCGAGGTGACCTGTGAACATTACTGCTGATGGACTAGTTAATTATGGTCTTGGTTTTCAGTTCTGTCTGTTATCGATTACTAGCGAAAACAAACATTGTTTA
This sequence comes from Pseudolaguvia tuberculata, assembly GCA_026260255.1. Classification (NCBI taxonomy): domain Eukaryota; kingdom Metazoa; phylum Chordata; class Actinopteri; order Siluriformes; family Sisoridae; genus Pseudolaguvia; species Pseudolaguvia tuberculata. The sequence goes on from JAOTRA010000022.1 coordinate 2,105,928, forward strand.
TTATGTACTGCTGTTCATTTAGAAGAGTTCTTGATTTTTTTCATCAAGTTGATCAGTGTATCGTATAGCAGATACAACATATAAGCCATTCAGCTCTTGCAAGCAGTTGAAGGTAAAGGGCCTTGCTCAGGGGCCCAGACGTGGTATCTTTGGGGGTGCTGGTACTTAAACCTATCTAAACCTATCGAACCTGTGTGTATTAAATTATTCCAATACCTTAAGCCCTAAGCTAACACTTCCCTTCATTGTCAATCTATATGTTTACTGCCAATGTTAAATGATTCTCCAGTGTCCAGTAGCTTTAAGCTTTCTAGGCTCTGAGTAACTTGCCTTTTTTTCATATGGCAGTAAGCGAGATGTTTATAGTGATTTCTTCTTTATCTAGTGTTATATTCTGTTCAGAGTCCAAATGGATCATGAGAAAATGCCATTGTTATCTATCAGCAAACATTGAAAGCATTATTGTATCCAAAATATAATTAAATTATCTATACTATTTTCTTTAAAAAATGATCAATTCTATGCAGATCAATAGTTGCCCTGTCTAGGTTTTTTGCATATCATGTTTGAATATTAAAACATTTTGTTAGATTCTTAATTTTTATTGACTTTTTTTCTGACTTTTATTTCAACAGGAAAAGTTCAAGTGAAGAGCTCAGACATACAAGTTGGTGACCTCATCATCATCGAAAAGGTTTTTGTCTGCTTTATGCCTCATCCCCTCCCCTTTTCGCTGTCTGGACAGGGCATGTCTACATGATCCTTCCCATGAAATCCTGTCATACTTTTTATTGTGTATCATGGTTCTCACAGCTCTTTGTAATTGCTCATGTTCCATGTGACCTTGCTCAATTATTCAGATCCTATGCTGATCTATCCGATCTTCCACCTATAGCCTGTCGCTTTATATACAGGCACATGCACAAGTCACAGGACAGAGTCCATGCCATGTGATGGAAAATATAATGTTTGCCATCACATGATAGACATGATGATTTAAAAAAAAAAATGTGGGAAAGCAAATTTCTATAACGAAAACGACTATTTTAAGTCAGACAATGAGAGAATAAGTGATGAAAAGATAGAACAAATAATAGGATGAGTAAATAAAGAGAAAGCAATCAATCCAGATAAAATAGAGACTGAAAATAATGTAAGAGTAAATAAAAAAGACAGAAGTAAAGGAGTTATTTATGTATTTATTCCTTGGGGTATTTTATTTATAATTAGTATTTGAACTTTATGTAATACATCTTTCATTTATTTTATTTGTTGTTGTTTTTTTCTGCTGCCTGGACTAAACTTGTATAGAATCAGAGAGTTCCAGCTGATATGATCTTCATAAGAACTACAGAAAAGTCTGGTATGTTCTTTACATCTTACAAAATCTCTTGATGCAGCTTCATCACAAATGACTTTTTGTAAATGGCTAGTAATCTAGTAGGTAGTGTGTATTTCAGAATCTGCTCCTAATATAAATATGTATTTCTATTATTGAAAAGAAGATTAAAGGTTAAAAGGGAATTTAATTTATGTTTGGGGTAAAACAACGTTTAGGGTAATCATCAGAATCCCCAGTGTAGTGAAACGTAATCTAAGGGATGTATAGCTTTTTCCATCTATCTTCCATGTGCCAATATGGAGACAGTGTGTCCTAATGTGAATGTCAAATATTTAAATAAACCATTTGCATTAAACTCATTTCTCACATTGCTTCTAATTCATGCTTATAATAATAATAATAATAATTAAGTGGTTAGCACAGTTGTCTCACAACAAGAAGGTATGTGGTGCAGAGTTTGCATATTCTCCAGATACTCAGGTTTCCTCCCACAGAAAACATGCACATCAGGTTGATTGGTGAGTCTAAGTTGCCCATAGGAGTGAATGTGTGTATGAGTGGTTGTTCGACTATGTGTGGCCCTGTGATGGACTGGTGATCTGTCCAGGGTGTACCCCTGCCTCTCGCCCTATGTGCGCCGGGATAAGCATTTGTAGATTCCGGTGATGCAGAATTATGGAATCAGCGGGTAAGAAGATGAATGAATAAATTATTATTATTATTTCTATTATTATTATTGTCATGATTTATAAGCTTCATCAGAAGTTTCCCATTTTCAGTACCTTTTATTAGTAAAGTTAAAAACCGGATTCACTTAAACCTTTTCACAAGTTCTGACTGTTTGGTGTGATTCTTGATGTTCTAAAGTAAAGTTTATTAAATCTGCCGATGCATTTTCTTTTCCAGGAGCATGTTTTATCAGAACGGACCAGCTGGATGGAGAAACAGACTGGAAACTAAAGGTCGCTGTCGCCTGCACTCAGAGACTGCCTGCACTCGGGGTTAGTGGGAATTTATTATATTTATTATTATTATTGCTTGTGAAGCTGAGATGGTTTTGCGGAACCTCTACAAATCATATTTTATGTGTTAAAAAACATCTTAAATCAGTGTATAATCAAATAGAAGGGAAAACTGTTCAATAAAATAAACACAGCAAGAATCAATATTGACATTGATTAATACTGACAAATTAATAATGTTTACAGTAAATTTTAGAACAGATAAAGTGCACATTGCATTGTTTAGCTAAAAACCAAAAACCTACGATGTGTGAGCCTATTATTATTTACTACTTTTTGATATCAATAAGTAAAGCAAGAAATCAGACATATCAAGTAAGTCCAGGTAATTAGCATTACCTTTTTATAGTAAGTGTTCTTTTCCTCTAGATACATGATCAAAATGTAGAGATTTATGATTGAATACTATGGATGCATCGTATTGAAAAAAAATCCATACCAACACCTATTTTAGCAAACACCTATTGGCCGATTCCATGTTGGCTGAATGTATGCAATACTATACATTACTAGTTACATCTTCTGCCCTGAATACATTTTTGCATACTCTTTGGGATGTTTTCCAAATATAAAAAAAAAATATGATTTTAGGTCCATTGTGGCAATTAATCAGTTAAGCAATGGAATCTTTTTATGATATTGTTATTGTGAAGATTTTTAAATTAATTGAAAATACAGCTCTAAATTATTAAATATTGACAGTTGATCTATCAGTGCATCCCTAATAGCATCTTTATTATTTATTAACTTGCAGACAGTTTTTTCTTATTTTGACTCCATAAGGGTTAAATGTACCCTAAAAATGAAAATGGCATAGAAATTGAATGATTACCCCAAAAATTGAGACTTTTATTAAATTAAATGCTTATTTTAAATTCCATATGCTATAAGAGCACCACATGTTAGTACAGGAGACCCTGTTGTATTGTTAACTATATAAATACAAAACAGCAACACAATATCTTCAGAATGACCTTGGTGTGCTTTTGTTTTTGTGCTGCGACGACTGAAAATTAACCCTCATTCACCAGCCAATCAGAACAGCAGAACCAGAGCTGTGAGCAGTAACTCTATCAGCTTGTCCGGCACACTTTCCTCCATCACATGTTCCCTGCTATCTGAAGGCTCATGTTTGATATGGTCGTAAATCGGATTCGCCAGCCAGAGAATTGGTTACACACGAGCCTGTAACCTGAGCCAAAGACACAGGCGAAATGTGTCTCCTCAGTGCCATCCGAGTTTGAGATGACGCCCATCTAGCAGTTCAGATTTGTATTTGTCTTTCCAAAAACCACTTAATGCAATCACAGAATTAAAATTTCAGCAAGCCATCAAATGATTGCTGTGCTGAGGGATTTCAAGTGGATGGATAGGGTTTCCTGTGGCCTTGAAATATTCTCATTCAAATGCAAATGATTCTGCATTTCAACTTTAAGTGTATTATTTAATTTAATCTAAGTCGTTTTAATGATCATACTTTTAGTTAATTTCCAAGTCTACATAAAATCTAATTCTTTATCTGAAGGGGTTTTTTAAATACTTGACCACATTTGTATTGGACATCACCAAGCGTTTTCATCAATGATACTGTTTTTTTTTTTTTCTTGTCTCGTTCTAATGAGATAATCCTGCTTTTTCCTTTTGCTTTTACATTTGCTATGTTTTGCTCATTTTACCTTATTTTTCTTCCTCTTTTTCCTTTTGCAGGATTTGTTCTCTATCAGTGCTTATGTCTCTGCTCAGAAGCCTCAGTTGGACATACACAGTTTTGAGGGGAATTTTACTAGGGTAAGGACACTTGCACATACTCACACACAGACACACACACACACACACACACACACACACACACTTGCGCACGTTAGAAATGTTGAATTAACTTAAGTATAAATGTACATGCAAATTTCAAAACTGTTATAATAGAATGTTTTTTGTCTATACATTAATTAATTAATTTGTTATAGTGTTTGTTTCAATTCCAACAAAAACTGTCTTCTCTAAGCCTGTGATGTCATCGGGACATTCGGCTCCTTCCATTTCCACCGGCTGTGTCCCGAGTTCCTTATTAACATCAGATTAGTGCTGGAAAAAAAGGAAAATAAGCGCAAAGGGAAGAAAAGGAAAAGGAGCCTCCTATACAAAGCCTGTCTTTGTGTACAGTCTTTACACTTGGCCACACAGCAGGCAGAGGATGGAGAACACTTCCTGTACTTATTTATCCTTCACATATCCGAAGGCTTGAAATGAAAAATCTGATCCAGGAGCATATCAGGTTGTGACACCAGGTTATCTTGCGAAACACTTGCTCCTTGACACAGTTTTTTAGATATTATTGCGCTGGTTAAAAATGACTGTCAAATTCCATGAATGCAACTATTATGCGTATTTTCATTGTGCTGACACTGATTTTCTGTCCTAATGTCACTGCCAGATTTATCTGTCCAAATAACCTTTGCTGATGCTTTGCACCCCCCATGCCTTTAAACATAAGCAGCAGTTCCCTGCTGAGCTCTCATAGTTATCATATCAGAAACGCCATTTGATCTGTAACCAGATCGTCCCTTGATGCTTTGTCATCATTTGCTTTCATTTTAGAGCCGTGTGGGTGCATCACAGGTGCATCACAGGTGTCACAATTCTCCTGGCGGTGTCCTTTAGCCATCTGCTCTGCCTCCACAGCCTGTGTGAATGTATCTGAAAACATGTAACAAAAAGTCAACAGAGTAATTAGGGAACATTTTTTAATGTGCAAAAAGGGCAGTGAGGCGGCACGCCTAACAACAAGGAGGTCCCGGGTTCGATTCCTGGGATGGGGGTCTTTCTTTGCAGAGTTTGCATGTTCTCCCCATGCTCCTCCGGGTACTCCGGTTTCCTCCCACAGTCCAAAAACATGTACATCAGGTTGATTTGGTGAGTCTAAATTGCCAGTGTGAATTTGTGTGTGGTTGTTTGTCTAAGTGTGTTTCTGCCCTGCGATGGACTGGCGAACTGTCCAGGGTGTACCCCTGCCTCTCGCCCTATGTGCACTGGCTCTAACAGACCCCATGACGCCAAATTAGGCAATAAGCGAGAAAGAAAATGAATGATAAAAGGCATTATAGCCTAGTGGTTCCTAAACTGAGGAGTTGTAATAAGGGGATAAGTGAATAAGGGGATTAATGAATAATGTTACATAATAAAACAATGTAGAAGGTACTTGTAATAACACTTTTATGTGACTTCTTAAGGCTGCATTTATGTTATGTCTGGCCCGAAGCCATTTTTTCAGTATCAATTAATATGCGTCATTCTGATCTAGTGTGTGACGACAAACAGTTATATCTGTAATAACAGTTATATACAAACAGAGATATCTCAAGGCATTCAGGTCATGGTCCCAGTATTGCTGACTCCGACTCTGCTCCACATCATGACCTTTTTCTACTCATTCTTTTCTCCTCATCATTAATGTCTGATGCACATTACATCACTTTATAACTGTTATACAGCCTCCAATTTGAACCTGAAGGGTAAATATATAACCTAAAAGACCTAACTCAAACTTATAAAGTGTCATAAAGCTACATAATAAAGCACTGGAAAGTAAGTCAGTAAAAGGATCATCACAATAAGGCTTGATGTAGAGAATCAATCAACGATAGGGTAGTGAGACGTGAAAAAGTATTTGTTCCATCTTATTTGAATCACTAACACTATTAACTGTTCATTTTTTTTTTCTCCAGGAGGACTGTGACCCTCCCATCCATGAGAGTCTTAGCATTGAGAACACCCTTTGGGCCAGCACCGTGGTTGCATCTGGTGAGCAAGCCTGCTTCGCGCCTATTTTACTGTTTACATTTTTTTAACCCTTATACACTGGGATCAGGTTTCTCTGTAAAAGTGTTAGTGCATCTTCACATTTGGATGTTAAACTGACACCTTCCATATTTTCTGAGCTGATTCAGATTCTCACTTAAGCCTAAATGCGGAGACATTTGATGAGCCGTTAATGGAAGTCGAAGGATTTTCTCCCGCTATTGTTTATACACAACATCATCTGAAGGCCCCGATCTCAGATCAACCTTGCCGCTGCACCGTCACATCACTGCCATCTTCAACAACCACAAGAGTTAAACTTGATCCTAATCGAGTACTATAGCTATATCTTTCCCTAAAGGCCTCCTGCTTGTGTTAACGATCACCTCTTTATTGATCTGTGGCTTAGCATTGTTCGTCTCTCGTGAGGTTGCCGGTTTCTTTTAGCCTATTGCTACCCATTGGCCTGTCCTTGATTGGAGTCTGTCCTCAAACTTAGACTCTTGACATCATCCTGACTCAACACAGGATCCCTGCAGAAGGAAAAGGATATTCCCTTTAGTGCTGCTCCATTTAAAGAAGTAAATTGTGCCCCAGACAAGGACTTAAGGGGTTTAAGAAGTTCACTGGAATTGTTTCTGCCAATAAACATGATTCAATAAATAGCTGACTCCTGGTTTAAGAACTTATAATTTATAAATCTGAGTCAGTACTTCAGATTGTGAATTTGTGATGCAAAACCAGAGGATAGGATTTCTTGGTGCCAGAGGATCTCTTATCTTACAATCTATTCACATAAGATGAATCATAGACTCCAACCAAAATCACATTCTTTCCTGCTATTTAGTAGACAAAACTGAGTATGTCCGAATTCTTTGATCCCCAGTTGGTAACTCAGTGATTAAGGTATTGGACTGCCAATTGGAAGATCAAGATTCGATTCCCAGAATTGCCAAGTTACGACTGTTGGGCCCCCTATAAAAGAGCTATTAAAGATCACTCTTTAAATGAGACTTTCCTAAAGGTAATCTGTTTTTACATTTACAGCATTTGTCTTCTCTTAAACAACTGACCAATGGGGTATAAGGGCTTTGCTTACGGGCCAAACAGTGGTCGCTTTGTGGTTCTGGGAATCGAACCTCTTCCTTTCAGGTATCAGTCCAATGAGTATGAGAACGGTGAGAATCAGTCCAGAGGTACAGCAAAGGCAATTGTCAATGTTCTCAAGGAAGCTGAGATCCTAATTAATAAAGTAAAAACGCTGGTTCCTTGTAGATTAATTACGCTCATTCAACAGAATTCAAGTTAAACATTATCTAACTATACATTTGCACTGCTGGGATGCCATATGTTATGCGGCTATCAAAGTGGCTTATACAGCAGGTCTGAACCATTATGATCCTGTGTAGAATTCATTCATTCATTCATTCATTCATTCATTCATTCATTCATTCATTAATCTTTTTACCTGCTTATTCCCTAATTTGGGATCACGGGGGTGCCTAGAAAATACTTTCTTGATAGTTGAGAGCTGCTAACTTAAACTTAGTGTCAACTTAGGTTGTATGTGATTTCAGCCACAAAGCCTAAACAATTATTCATCCCTTCTAAATTCTCTTATTGGAATATAAAGATTGGAATATCTCTTATTGGAATATAAAGATTGGAATATCTCTTATTGGAATATAAAGATTCTTGCTCCTATACACTCCTTAGTGCTTGCTAGTTGTTAGTACAGCCTAGCAGTTCGCGCTCAATCGTGGTGTCATGTGCTTGAAACTTAATGATGTGCATATTCAGAAGTGTCACTTCTCTGACATTTTCATTAAATTGTCTTCTGTTTTATAGTTATAGTTTATACTTAGCCTGTACTCAGATTTTTTTGACAACTCGACAGACAGACAGACAGACAGACAGACAGAGCGACTGGCAGGCCGATAACTAGACAGACACTAAGACTAAGGGAGACTGACAGAGACAGGTTTTTTTCGATTAAAAATGTTAAAGAAAATGTCAACATTTTTGTTAGGATGAGTTTATAAGCATGTGGGGTTTTTTTTCAGGTACTGTAATTGGTGTTGTCGTTTACACTGGAAAGGAGATGAGGAGTGTCTTGAACACGTCACAGTCGAAAAACAAGGTAGACTTTTTTTAGTTTACACACTAATATTAAACATGTAATGATGCACCTCTAGCAAGATAAAAATAGCTTAATATAATATGTTAAACACTTATGCAGTGTAGCTTTAAAATCAGAGAAATTAGGAAAAGAAAAACAAATTAGCTTATATGAAACATGTAAATGTTTTAACCTTTCTAAATATCATAATATCTTAGATGGTGACTTTATATTGCCCATCGGAGTAAGTGTTTGTGTCTTTGGTGTCCGGTGGAGGGTGAGAAGCTCTTTGCAACCCTGTTAACAACTGGTTATAATTTTAGATAAGAAGGATGCTCAGTCAGAAGCAGTACTCTAAGAGCTGCTGCCTCTGTGTGTATAAACATATAGAACAATTGTCTCTTGTCATTGAATGTCATTGATATTCATTCATTCATTCATTCATCTTCTTACCCGCTTATTCCCGAATCCGGGGTCACTGGGGTCTGCTGCACCTATCCCAGCACACATAGGGCGAGAGGCGGGGGACACCCTGGACGGGTCGCCACTCCATCTCAGGCCAACACATAGACAAACAACCATTCACACACACATTAACTCCTATGGACAATCACCAATCCACCTCAATCCATCTCATCCGGATTCGAACCCGGGGCCTTCTTGTTGTAAGGCGACCGTGCTAACCACTACAAAATAATAAAAACGTATATTAATGTCCCACACCATGATGTAGTAGGTTATGGTGGCGACACCTACTGTACATGTGCCATTTCGGCAACCCGGGTTTGATGCCAGCTCAAGACCTTTCTGGAACCATCATCCCAGTCTCGGATTATAAGGCGCACACTGGATTTTACGGCGTTATATCATTGAACTGGTATATTTTCATACATTAGGCATAAGGCGCACTGGATTATAAGGCCCGTTAAGCAGTGGTGTAGAGGGGATTTTTAAGAAGTACGCGCCTCAGACCAAACATCGATTCCTGGTTAGATTAAACCAGGAATAATGTTTGAGTTGAGAAAGAGAATGAAAAACCAAAGTCAGCGAAGCTCTGCACCGGTCCTTTCGCCTGCAGTCCCAAAAAGTTGCACTTTTTGATTATTTGGTACCACATAAAATTGGTTATAGGTCAACCAGAATTATTAGAATTATTATAAAAGGTGCGCCGGATTATAAGATGCACGGTCGATTTTTGAGAAAATGAAAGTATCTTAAGTGCCCCTTATAGTCTGGATAATATAGTATATATTTTAATGTTGTTTCATCTTTTGAGAGACATGTCATTTAAAGTCATGTTAATGGTGTAAAAACAAGTGCTTTCTCTAGTTCATGTTTCCGTCACGATCCTTTTCCCGCTTAAAGGTTTGGATTGGTTTTGAAAGCTAACACTTTAGCTAAGTTGCTGAGACTGCATGTCGACTCAGAGTCCCGCAGATTTTTTCTAAGCTTTCCGACAGAGTGGAATCCAATATGTGAAGGAGATGATGTCAGAAGTGCCGATAGAGTGTGTGAGATCGAGCCAACAATCAATACGACGCGGCAAAAGTCACCGAGAATGTGTTTGCCACTTATAAACTGTTGTGACACCGCCCACACGCAAAGTTGCTGACAGCATGTCGACTATCAGCTTACTGTGTGTGTGTGTGTGTGTGTGTGTGTGTGTGTGTGTGTGTGTGTGTGTGTGTGTGTGTGTGTGTGTGTGTG
>JAOTRA010000022.1:2137359-2148760 GCA_026260255.1 Pseudolaguvia tuberculata
ATTCACTCCTACGGACAATTTACAATCACCAATCCACCTAATCTGCATGTTTTTGGACTGTAGGAGGAAACCGGAGTAGCCGGAGGAAACCCACACAAGCGCGGGATGAACATGCAAACTCCGCACAGAAAGATCTCCGGCTCGGGATTTGAACCTAGGACCTTCTTGTTGTTCTTGTTACCCCTACGCCACCCAACTTAAATTTAAAAAAAAAAAAGGTTCCCCTTAAAATTGATTGCCGGAGGAATATTGGTGCTATATTCAATGACAAATGTCTTAAAACATCAACTCAGACAACTCGGAGACAGTAATGTGGAATAAAGTCTTTAATTTCTTTTCTTTTTACCATTGAAATTTAATCACGGATGTCAGAAACTCTTTTGTTAATCATCTTTGTATTTTTCTGAACCTTGACCTTAGTTGTTGCTACATGCAACTTGCTACATTCGGGACAGTCAGAGGACCTGTAGAGTTCAGTAGTACTTGAAGTTTGCATTAATAATTAGTAAAGAATGTAATTAATGACGTTTTTAGGTTTTTAGGTTACCTCATCTTTTACTGTATGTCCAGTTCACAGCACAGTTTTTAAGAACTTTGCCTTTTTCCTTCAATGTCTTGTGTCTCTCCTTCTTGCTGCTTTCACCCAGGTATAGGTAGAGTGTCTTTAGGAGCCTTCCTGGGTAGGTTCTGTGCTTTCTCATGCTTTCTCCTCCCCTTGCGACACGCTTGTTTACCCCCACCCCACCTCACCCCAGTCACCCATCACTCATAGTCTCTTGTGGTATGCCTGTCTGGAAATGCTATGAATCATGGACATGTTTTTCTCCAACATTCCACTTTCACTTCTCACCATGTCTCATTCTTTACAGTCATGCTAGATAATAAAATGCTAGATGTGGATCTGATCTGATCTTATCTTTCTTTCTTTCTCTCTCTCTCTCTCTCTCTCTCTCTCTCTCTCGTACCAGATTTATCGTTCATCGCAACGGAGACTTTCTTGTGGAAGGTGTGTGTGATCACGCTGGTTAGCTGCCTGCCTCTGTACATCATCAAGTACCTAAAGCGAAAGTTTTCGCCACCTAGTTACTCCAAATTGTCCTCTTGAGCGACTTTCTTTCTCATACACACACACACACACACACACACACACACACATCTCTTAGCAGCTTACACATTATAACAGGCAAGGTGACTAGATGTCCAGGAAGCTGCTGTGCCTGGAGGCAAGTGTCCAAATTATGCCATATGCCTCATGCTGTGGAGTATTACTCTATCCAGCTTTTGATTTTTTGTCCCCCACTGAGTCTTCAATGGACAGTGTCTGCTCTCGACACAAAGACATGTGGGCAGCAAATACTTGAAAAACTAAAAAAGCTGCAGAAATAGAGACCCTGAATTGAAGTTTGGTGGTGGAATTAAAAAAAAAAAAGAACAAAATGGTTGTTCATGAGCAGGATTAAAGCGATGCAATTATTATATTGTAGGGCGTTTCTTTAGTACGATTGTCTTTTCTTAAGATTTTCTATGTCTGCTGAATTTATATACTTATTTATTATAGATCAGTGGGCTCTTGTAGGTGGTGGTTTTTTTTTTCTTCTTTTCTTCAAAACTGAGTGTTGCACAAATTACTATCGGCATATTTGTTGTGCCACATTGCTGTTGTGTGTTTTTCTTTTTTTATTTGTTTGTAAACAACCTTAATGATGATTAGGTCAAAATCAAGACCATCACATTTATGAACTTCATGCAGTTTCCCCAGTGACGAATGTGTTATGAGGATTTAATCTTCTGTCTTACTGTTTCTCAGACGTTCTAGAGAGAGAACCTTAACTTAAGTTCTGTGTTTGATTTTCTGGGCCAATATGCACTTTCCAAGATTTCATATACGAACGGGTCTTATAAACGTTCAAAACATACCAAAGTCATCTGTTGCTGTGTCACAGAATCTTTAATACCCCTGGGTGGGTAATATGTTGGGTGGCTGAGAAGAGATTTTTTTTTACATGCTTACATTTGGCAGGTCTGTAAAGTGAGATAAAATTTACCACTGCCAAATATGAAAAAATCAGTATCGTTCATATATAGCAATTAGGGTTTAGAGACCCAGCAGTGTAACGTGGTGGTGTCGGAAATCAAACCCACAATCTTCCAGTTAGCAGTCCAACAACATAACCACTGATCCACCAGCTTCCCACTTAATACTTGCTGATTTATTAATATAGTTCATGTAAGTGCTCTTCGTTATTCTGATGATCATTGCAACAGATGTTTTGACAGCTGGTTACTGATTTGATATCGTTTGTTTGGATACATTTGATGTTTACCTTGATAGCTTGTAGCTCTAGAGCTAGTTGATTGAATCATTAGAAAAGCACATGAGAGTACAACTTCTCTAATCAGACCCATGTGGTTTTTTCGTTATGCTGGTTTTTTTCTTAAAAGCTGATGGTTAAGAATGTAAACTTCTATGTTTTGGTCAAGCTAATCTTTTGCTGAATTTTGCCCCCAAAACATCTGAGTGCCTGTTTGATCTTCAGCACAATAATTCAGTCGGTTATTTATTAAACACTGGATTCAAGATTTATGGAGTAAACTGGAACTACTGACTGTTTAAATGAATCTGAACCATTGTGTTTATAGAATAAGAGTTTTTCTATTGTTCTTATTGGTGTTAGGAAAGAGAGACAGAGTATTGTAAGGTGCGTTCTAAATGAAAAAGCTGTATTTGCTAGACCTTCTCGTTTGTTTAGGGATTCATTAGATGTTTATTTGACTTGTATTGTGCTCTAATTCATTGTTGCATGCTTTGACTTTATTTCAGGACCAAAATATTGCTGCTTTATTTTTTCACAATGTGTGTTGTAGTATTTGGCTTTTTTAAGGACGAATTTTTATACTAAATATTTAATAAATAGTAGATTAACCAGGAAAAGGTGTTGTTGTGTTGTTGTGCTATCTGCACCTTTTGACAGGTTGATTGACAGCTTGTTTTGTTTGTTGTCAAAACCACTTTTTAAAAAATTAAATGATTAATGATTGATTGAAAATATTGATATGATTTATTACTGAATAATCAGCATTAAAGAGCAACACGTTTCATTAATGAGTGAATTTGGGGAATTTTTTATTTTTTTTTACATAAGAACGACCTTATTATGTAATTAAATACTCCCTTTAGCGCCTGTGACCACTAGATGGCAGCAGTTTCCTGCATGTACTATGTGCGAATGACGTTTAACACACAATAACCTTTTTTGAAATTATATTTTATAGTATTAACTTTTTTCATCAGCAAATTTTAACTCCTTTTTTGAGGTTCCAGCAGTGGAGACTAGATCCTGGGATTTGATCTTGCATCCTCCTGATTAGTAGGCCAAAGGGATGATCTAGAAACCTGAGTATTTAATAGAGGATACCATACTATACCACAGTATTTGATAGATGAAATGTGAGATAATGATGAACAACAAAGCAAATAGAAGACAATGTTTTTATTGTATTTGATTTTATTATAGATTTTTTACTTTACTGCTCTACTTCCTGTTTTTGGACAGGTTTCTGTCTGATGTCTTTTTGCATGAAATTATTCTTTCTTTGCTTTCATTTTCTAAATACCTTTAAAATATTTGGGTAATTAATGAAAATTGTCTTTTGCAAAAACGCTTAATAATGTGCAATGTCAGTAATTATACTCTGCACCTACAGAGATTATATGCAAATCGGATCACCTGATCAACCAGCAATTCTATAGTAAGTAACAAAATGTTTAAAGGTTTATGTGGTATGGATGGATGGATGGATGGATGGATGGATGGATGGATGGATGGATGGATGGATGGATGGATGGATGATTATAGAGATCGACGGATGGATAGACAGATTGGATGGACAGCTTACACTTATTTAGCAACTTTACATAATCTATGCAACTTCACATAATCTTTACATAAAATATGTTGCTATAGAAATGTATTTTAAATTTCAGCATGTTTTATTTTAATTCTATTCTTATTTATGGGGAGGCGCGGTGGCGTAGTGAGTAGCAAGGTCACCTCACAACAAGAAGTTTCCCGTGTTCAATTCCCGGGCCGGGGATCTTTCTGTGCAGAGTTTGCATGTTCTCAACGCCCTTGTGTGCGTTTTGTCCGGGTACTATGGTTTCCTCCCACAGTCCAAAATGTTTATAAGGTTGATTTGGTGATTCTAAATTGCCCATAGGAGTGAATGTGTTTGAGAGGTTGTTCATCTATGTGTGCCCTGCAGTGGACTGGTCAACTGTCCAAGGTGTACCCCTGCCTCTCACCCGTTGTGCACTGGGAGAGGCTCCAGCAGACTCCTGTGATCCCGAATTAGAGAATAAGCGGGTAGGAAGATGAATGAATTCTTAGTCATATAATGGTCAGTTTTGAAATAAAAACACATTTGTTAAGCTGTTAGTGTTTTTGTTCTACTCTGGAATTGAGTACATTATCTCCCATGACTTTTTCTTCTTTAATCCCAGACCTGAATGTTTACAGTAGTCAGATTGTGCTTATTAAGAGATTTAACAAAGGTGTTATTAATGTATCCCTTCTGTTCCCACACACAGAATGTTCTCCATCTGATGATGCTCCATCTGATGAACTGATGTGAACGTGATGGTCTGCTGAGTCTAGCGTTCTCTCACTGATTGTGTATGCAACAAATAAAATAGTCAACAAAGTCAAAGCTAAACATCAAGACCTAGACATGAGCACCACAACACAGAAAGTTCTCTTTGAAAATTACTAGATGACATACACTATATTGATCTTATAGTATTAGTGAGATCAGACACTAATCTCAGTTAAGGAGGTCTGGGGTGAACCAGTCCAGTTCATCCCAAAGGGGTTCAGTGGTGGTAAGATCAGGACTTTGCCATGTTGGGTTTTTTTTTTTCTTTTTACTGTAACTCAGCATTTATAATGGAGGTCAGAGGTTTTATGCTCAGGTTCATTGTCATGCTGGAACAGTGTTGGGTCTCTTAGTCCCAGTGAAAGAATAACATAATGCTACAAACAAACAGTTTGGAGCTATGGATCCAATGGTCAGATTTTTTTTTAGGACACCATACCATCATCTACTCTTTACCAAGAGTTTTATTATTCCTTCACTGGAATTAAGAGACTCCAACACTGTTTCAGCATGACAATGACCCTGAGTACAAACCCGCCCTGACCTTTATCACATGTTGGGTTATTATTAGAGTGAAAAAACCCACAGTCATGATCTTACCACCACTGAACCCCTTTGGGATGAACTGAAATGGTGACTGACCCTCCGCAGACCTCCTTACCTGACATTAGTATTTGATCTCACTAATACTGTAGGAGCTGAATGAACCCAAATCTTAAGTTTGACTAGAAGAGAGTTTCAGTAGGTGTTATTCTTACAGTTACAGTTTGGCATCTGGCAGACGTCCTTATCCAAGAGCGACTGACCTTTTTTTTTTTTTTTTTTTTTTTTTTTTACAACTGAGCAATTGTGGGTTAAGGGCCCACAGTAGTTGCTTGGTGGAGGTGGGGTTCGAACTCTGGTCTTTCTGGTATTAGTCCAGCAACTTAACCACTAGACTTCCACGTGGTAACGTTTTTTTTTGTGGTTCCTTACACAACCCACTCTCTGAAGGAAAAACCCAGGAGAAAATTGCTAATAAAAACAATTGAATTTTATGTTAATGAAATATAGTTACGGCTGTTAAATGGTTAACAAAAAGTATTTTTTAGTCAGCAAACCTCAAATATTGTTTCTTTTATTTTGGCAGTAATATGCAGTATTTCCCTCTGGACCTCCTCTTAGTTATAGTCTTGTTTCTCTGTCTATATTCTGATCATTTAACATAGTAAGAAAAATGTGCAGTGTTTTCACAACTGGTTTTCTCCTTAATAATGGGTTTGATTTGGAATGGAAACTGTGATTCATCAGCAAATGCCAATGTTTAAACTTTTACTCATTGGATGATGATGATGATGATGATGAAGATCCATCAGAGGAGAAACATTAAGATTAACCCTAAAAAGACTCACTGCTCAAAGCCCAGATGTTGCTGTAGGCTACCAAACAAGATTGTTCACATGCTTTGTCTGGTTTTCTTTCCCTCCCTTCCTCCCACCCTTTTTTATTTACGTCTAACTGAACTGAACGTTTCAGCCTCATTTGCATGTAGAGTAAAGAACCTAAATTGCATGTGAATTAGCTAAACATTTGAGAGACGTTAGGTTGAACCCTCACTAGTATGTGGTTGTGCACGTGTGTTATTATGCATCTTTAAAATTGTTTGCTTAAAACGTTTTTTGTTGTTTTAATCTTAATCCCATCCACTTATAGTTGTTCTACATCTTTGTATTTTCTAGCAAAGTCTGTCTTGTTTTATTTTATCTTGATTTTTTTTAGCTGCTAGCTTAGCAAAGTCAATCACAACTTAATTGAAAAGTAGCTAATCGATAAAGTTATTTATTTTAAGAACTTCACAGGTTCTCCTTACTAACAAAAAAATAATATACTAATAAAGAAGCAGTGGCTATTAATAATTATTAATACAGCAATGGGCGTTGACTGAGACTACGGTTGGTCGTACGGTAGTCGTTGGTCTATGTGTGCCGTGCGATGGACTGGCAACCTGTCAGGGTGTACCCCCACCTCTCGCCCTATGTGCGCTGGGATGGGTTCCAGCAAACCCTGTGATCCTGAATTAGGGAATAAGCATGTAAGAAAATAAAAGCATGATGGCCAATGGATGGCGCTGTGTTGTAGAGGTTAGCTCGGTCGCCTCACAGCAAGACAGTTCCAGGCAATGGATCTTTCTGCTGGAGTTTGCATGTCCTCCTCACGCTTGCATAGGTGTTCATTGGGTTTCTTTCCACAGTCCTTTGGTATATGTTCCTTAATTCAGGGTCACAGGGTTTATTGGAGCCTATCCCAGCGCACATAGGGCGAAAGGCAGGGGTACCAGTCGACCAGGTTGCCAGTCCATCGCAACTGGATTGAGTTACTCTTTGATAAAAACTGTTTGAGAGATATTTTGTCAGCAATCATTACATTCCTCTGTTACGGATTCTGTTTTTGACTAAAGCTGTTAGAAACTCTGACTTCCATATTGATCTTAACCACTTTATCACTCCTGTGTTGTGGTTCTAGGCCCTGCAGCAGCCCCACAGTTAGCTCATCAATCCCATGGGAGCCAGTACTATCCCTGAATCCCCTCCCTCTTGGATAGCGGCCACTGTCTCCTGGCAGCAGTTTTACACAACAGGAAACAGACTGGGGATTCCGTCACCATGCTGCAGTCAAAGGGAGCATTGAGTGGAGACAGGAAGGCTGTGTAAAGAGCGGAGGGAGGGAGTTAGGGGGGGGGGGGAGATTGTGTGTGTAAAAGCTTCTCATACTGCCTTTACTGTTTCTACTTTAAGCTCTGTTTTATACGCTTCTCTCAGTTTATTTTTAAACATGTCCTGTCACCGGGCGCATGAGTCAAATCGTAAAAAGTAGCTAAAATAACATGTTGGATTAGAATCTCCTGTGAAGGATAAATTAATAGACGTGTAAAGAAAAAACAAACATGTCGTCTGGAATTCTTTCACATGCTTCATATTACATATTAATCAAAAATTCCCGACGCACAATCTGTACCGATGGATGTTCTCAACGATGCTAATTGAATCTATAAAGATTTAGCAAGAACAGCTCAATGTTTCTCATCAGCATGTGTTCCATAGCCCACGTCATACAACACATCAGGCTTTAAAACAGACCCTGAACCTCCACACTCATGGGCTGAACTGTGGGACACAAATGGTCAGGAGAACGTACATGACCTCAGAGCCTTAAATGTGGTATTGGTTTATTTTAACAGCTTTCAGAATCGCTGACACATCGATTGCAGATGCAGTGCATCACCCTTTAGAGCATCCTCAGCAGATGCCCCATCCCCACTTTCCCGACAGATTCGGGAGGTAATGACGTCCTTTCCACATCTGTAATAGATCTGGAGCTAAGGTTATTTTTAAACACATATATGTTTAATGTATTTACAGTATCAATTAGGGTTTTAATGGATTTTTTTACTTGTTTACTGCCTTTTTATGAGGTGCTGAAACAAATGGCACTAAACACAGGTAGTCATAGGCTCAAGTTGTTTTTTAACTGCTGGAAGTTAAGAGTAACTTCTTTACTGATTAGTTTCTGCTGTTTCATTTGTCTGGTGATGGTGGTGTGGCTTGAATCCAGTTCTTTTTTTTTTTTTAGGTGAAATTTTGATGTTAACCATTTTAGAGTTGAACTCTCCAAGTGTAATTTGAACCCATTTGGAGTTAAATTGGGTTGGGTGTTGGAGTTGATCATCAATGGTAAAATAACTCCTCAGAGAGATGCAGTTTTACTCCGCCCACACACTTCAGTTAGAGAATTTTCTAGATCGCCGCCATTGCCACGTGCAGTCTGGAAGGTTAAGTAGCGTTGGGATTAAAAATAGTTAAGATAAAGTTGTTTGTAAAATCACAATCAATTGAAATCAACTATCATTTTAATGACATAGTTGCTTGCAAATGTCCAATGTAGCGTGATGAACAAAATAGGGGCCATTTTTCATTTTGCTGATTGAGCCGCCAACTATTGCCTAAGTTTAAATGTTTAAATAAATATAAAGTTGATTTGACAAAACATGTATTGTAAAGTGTTATAAAACTGATTGTGACTTGATTATGTGCCAACCATTACAGCGCGATGCATAGAATTTGCAGATGATTCCTGAGAATTCCAACTTATCAAACGTATCAAATTTTTTAAAACGTAGAGTTCTGCAGAATTAAGAGGTCTGAGAAAATAAGCTCAAAGCCGTAAGGGAAAGTTTTTTTAATTAAAATAGTATGTGGTTGATTTGCCCTTGGAGGACTGCACACTGCTTACTGTCGAGGTGAACGATTACAGGTTCTCTGTGAGGAACATCATATGTTAATGATACAGTGATGTGTGGAGATGCTGGTCCAGATGAACTACAGTGAACATGTGTATCAGCACATCATATGTTAATGATACAGTGATATGTGGAGATGTTGTTCCAGATGAATACAGTGAACATGTGTATCAGCACATCATATGTTAATGATACAGTGATATGTGGAGATGCTGGTCCAGATGAATACAGTGAACATGTGTATCAGCACGTCATATGTTAATGATACAGTGATATGTGGAGATGCTGGTCCTGATGAACTACAGTGAACCGCAGAAGGATGGGAAGTTTGATCGTATTTAAGGATGTATTTTTGATGTAAATAATATTTTCTTATATATATATAATTGAATTGTTAGCATCAGATTAGCTATTTACAGATGAAGGTTTGTATGGTATATGTTTTTTGTTATGTTTTTACTTTTAAGTGTACTGCAAGGGAGAATTAAAAATAAACCTGATAATTAATTTGTGTTTTAAGTTTCGGCTTTTATACAATTGAGCAATTGGCGGTTAAGGGCCTCAGGGGTGGTGATGGTGTTTAGACACCTTGTTCTCCAATCAGCAGGCCAAGACCATAGCCACTACACTACAGCTTAGACATAGACATTCAGATAAGAGTTATTGCCAGGTATGTTTGTATATACAGGAAATTTGTTTTTGTGACGGAGGCTCTCCAGAGAATACAGCAGTACAGTAGTAGTGAAGTACAGAAAAAAAAAATTAAAGACAATTGCAATATGCAATGACTGTGAGTTTGAGCTATAGGAGTGTTATATGGTTGCTATTGATCCCATATGATGATTCATATGTCATAAATGTTTTTTGCTCAAAATAAAGATTTCTGTTAATTGCCAGAAATGTAAATGTATTTGCTGCACCAATCCACCATGAATCAAAGAAACCCAGCAAGAAACTACAATCTAGTCTATTTATTATTGTAATACCATCTTACAACACGTCTAAAATCTAGTCTTTTATTTTTCATTGTAAAAATTTCTTCCAACACTCCAACACAAATGTATATAAATGACTAAAACCCAGTTTAATAAACCGGGTATTAGTGGGATGACTTCTTTATATGATACAGCTGCGGGATGAAAAATCCTAAAAAATTAGATCACTGTAGGAAAATTATTAAAAGATTTGTGTAAATGACGCTTTTTCTGAAATAGAAGGAAAGTAACTCATCTTCCCTCTGTCACTGGATCATTCAGATTCATACTGTTAAAAACAGATGGCTGGTTTTTCTCCTAAACCACAAAGCTAAAATGCAGCAAACTTCTTCGATTGTCTATCGATGCTGACTGACCGCAATGTTCCTGTTGTGTCATTAATTCACTGCCCTACAGGCAATTGAATCAGGTTTGTAGGACCAATCAATAAAACCATTCATGTCACCACACACAATACAGATCTGCAAAGTTACTTTTGAATTTGAATCTATCTGACATGACTGTGGAAAAAGGATTGTTCAACCTGTTGCAGGAAGGGATGTGTGTCAATCAGCAGGGTGATTTTATTACCAGAAACTAAGAGACGTGTTTACTGCAGTATGCGGTTAGTTCAGTTACACATATCTGGACATGAGAAGGACGATCATATGTCCAAGTGTGCCAATTAGGACATTTGTCTGTGGGCGTGGGATTTCCATGAGGTCAAACCAGTGAACGAGACTTGATGGAAAACAGGATAGCAGAGAAGGGGACTGACATTGCTACTATGTACCCATTATGAAAGAATGTCATGCCTGCACAGCGACGTTTTTGCTGGATTTAGTTTAGGATTTAGCCAACCAAGTGGGAAGTGGTAACCTAGTGGTTAAGGTGTTGGACTAATACCAGAAAGACCAGGGTTCGAATCCCACCTACACCAAGCAATCACTGTGGGCCCTTGAGCAAGACCCTTAACCCCCAATTGCACAGTTGTAAAAAAGAGACCAAATGTAAATCGCTCTAGATAAGAAAGTCCACCAAACTATAACTGTAACAACTATGTGACCTGGATTCAGAAATCTATACCTGACTATAATTTATTGTGTATCAGCCTCTCCCACCAAAATTACCTTTTTTATAATAGCACCTTTGCAATCACATGATCCGCATGATGCAAGAAATCCAAATGGGCAGAAGTAAAGAGCAAAACATAAAAAAAAACCTCTGAAAAACATGGAAGTTCAAAAAGTTCGTATTGTATCGGTTTACTCTCCAAAGAAAGATATGATGTCGTCACAGTGGATCACTTTTCTCCACACTACCCTGTCCTCTACATCTGCCTCTTTCATCCCAACTACCTCTTCCACCTTCACTAACACTTCTCCCTGCAACCTCATCACTCCATTGCCTTCCCTCTCATTCACACATGTACTCAGTCTTACTCCTGCTGACTTTCATTCCCCTTCTCTCCAGCGCATACCTTCACCTTTCCAGATTC
>JAOTRA010000022.1:2176477-2190628 GCA_026260255.1 Pseudolaguvia tuberculata
TGTGTGTGTGTGTGTGTGTGTGTGTGTGTGTGTGTGTGTGTGTGTGTGTGTGTGTGTGTGTGTGTGTGCGCGTGTGCAGATGTTTGTATGTGATGTAAACAGTCATCCAGTGGCTATACAGTTTTACAGAAAGCTCATCATCATCATCATTTTTCACTTATTTAGTGAAAGTGGTTAAGCTGAAGATCTCTTCTCCTTCTCAAAAAGATCTCAATAAACATGTTCTTTTCCATACCTGTTAGATTATTCAAGGTCTGGAAAGGCGACACTTGGGAGAGGTTGAGTTTGTGAATGCTATTATTCAGATGCCAACTGATTGCCATAAGAAAAAGTTTAAAAAAGGTCCAAACCACCACTAATTGCCACAGGATTAGGGCGCCTAAGCAGTGGGTGGTTCAAAGTAATGATTCATAGGCTGCCGAAAGCGGCCCTGCCCTGTCTCAGTCAGCCTGACCACTGTAAAGCTTCTCTGTCCCCCTGACAGTGTTACACTGTCCTCTCAGCTGACACGCTGGAAACACCGCAGGCCACTGGTACAGACACAGAAACCAACAAGTTGAATAACAGAAATACAATGCAAATGACTCGGTTTTAATGTTATGATAACATGTTGATAATGACAACTCTTGGTAGAAAATATAGTTTAAAAGACACCTGACCATTATAATAATTTGATTCATCTTGTGCAATATTTACTCCCCATTTTTGAATGTCTGTTCATTTAGCGCCAATAGTAAGATCTGACACTAATGTCAGGTAAGGAGGTCTGGTGGTGTAATCGGTGTTCCTGTTTATCGCAAAAGTATTCAGTATTTTATCTAATCAAAACACACCATGGAACACTTAATGGAACTCAGCGGGTCTGGGTACTGTCATGACAGAAGGAACGTTTAATGCTACATACAAAAACATTCTATACAACTGTGTGTAATAAGGTGTCTGCAAACTTTTGGCACCAGGCAAAATGATCAATATTATATGGGCTATTATACTATATACAGCATGTTATAGATCATAACTAGACTTCTGAGGGGAGAGCATTGTTTTAATACAAATTATTTGTTAAATATAAC
This sequence comes from Pseudolaguvia tuberculata, assembly GCA_026260255.1. NCBI lineage: Eukaryota > Metazoa > Chordata > Actinopteri > Siluriformes > Sisoridae > Pseudolaguvia > Pseudolaguvia tuberculata. The sequence continues at coordinate 2,177,551 of JAOTRA010000022.1, forward strand.
AAAAAAAACATATGCAATATAAGAATATACGTTAAAGTGTTTATTCACTGCAAAACACATCAGCATGTGAAACTACATGGGGACTTTCATTTGTCTACTTTCATTTGCCCAAATGATCTTATTCATTCATTCATTCATTCATCCATTTATCTTCTATACCCCCATATTTTCTAATTTGAGGTCACAGAAGTCTGTTTGAGCCTTTACTAGCTATGTGAAAGTTTGTTTTATCTTAAAATAACTTACGTACAACTGCCCAAGCAGTACGGTGGCATTGTGGTCCAAGTAACAAGATGGTCCCGGGTTCGATCCCCAGGTCTGGGATCTTTCTGTGCAGAGTTTGCATGTTTTTCTGTGCTTAGGAGGGTTTCCTCCGGGTACTCCAGTTTCCTCCCACTGTCCCAAAAACATGTACATTAGCTTGATTGGTGATTCTAAATTGCCCAAAGCAGTGGATGTGTGTATGAGCAGTTGTTCGTCTATGTGTGGCCCCGCGATGGACTGAGCGAACTGTCTCGTTTGTACCCCTGCGTCTTTCCCTATGCGTGCTTGGATAGGCTCCAGTGGACCCCCATGAAGCCGAATTAGGGAATAAGCAGGTAAGAAGATGAATGAATGAATGAACTGCCCAAGGTGTCCTACTAAGCTAGTTTTAAGCAGAGATCAACATGCAGATAAAATAAACTGGTTACTAGTTAGTAAACATCAAAACCACCTTAAATGCAAGTTGTTGCCTTGAATTATCAACAGTAATGAAAACATATGTTGCTTTGACTGAAGATTTCTTGGCTGAAAAGCTGTAAGAAAATGTGTTGCTAATCTACAAAAGTGGCTAAAGCATAAAACATAAGAATAGAAATCTGAAGCATTGTCATGTGATTGATGGCTCATTTCTTCCTGTGGGTTATACAGTAGTGTAGGTGTCTGGGTTTTATTTTAAGCAGTCAGACCTGCTTCAACAGTTCCTCTATAATACGTTTCTGAGCCAGCTAAAGTGCTGTGGTAATGAATCATAGCCAAAATCTCAGTGAAAGACTTCATGTGTTGCAACAGTGTGGACTTTAGATGTGTAAGTGTTGGAAAATAGGGGAGTGAAAACTTTAACACAAAGCAACATGGTTTACTTACAACAGTTAGCTATCTACAATATCTAGGACCAGTGTTGACTCATATGGTTAAGACGCTGTGTTGTTGATTGTAAGACTAGGAAGACTTGGGCCATTGAGTAAGACCCTTAACAATTCTGCTTTAGGATGTTTGGCATTTGGCAGACGCTCTTATCCACAGCTACTTACATTGGGTCTCTTTCTCTTTTTATTTTTTATTACAATTTTGCATATACAGCAATTGTGGGTTAAGAGCCTTGCTCAAGGGCCCACAGTGGTTGCTTGGTGGAAGTGGAATTCGACCCCCGGTCTTTCTGGTATTAGTCCAACACATTAACCACTAGGCTACCACTTCCCACCTTTGTACCATAGCTGTGACCCCAAACTTTCTAAGAAAATGCTGAAAAAAACCTGTAGAGTATGTGATAAATAAAGACATTTATAATTACTTTAAATAAGCTGGATGGATGGATGGATGGATGGATGAGTCGGTGTATGGGTGGGTGGGTGGGTGAGTGAGTGGTTGGGTGATGGATGAATGGATGGATGAATGGATGGATAGACAGAAAGATATCCTAAAGATATCCTTTTAATGTTGTGGAATGTTGGGTAAAATAATTTACTTCTTTCTTACACTTATGTAACTATAAACAATAGTTCCTTTATTATAAACTGTACAATGTTATATGTTGCAATAATTTTAATAAAAACTTACTTTTAGCACCTTGCTCACATCTTATATAAGTATCATAAATAATATCTACAAAATATCATCATAAATATTTTTTACTTAGTTAATGTATAATCATTAATTAATCTCTTTTAGAAAATGTCCTTATATAAAGTTTCTCATAATACACACTCTAAGTATATTACAGCTAGGGAAAGCTCCAATAAAAATAGTCACTTTTATTTTAGAAACAGCAGGAAGTCTTTTGTGGTGATGATTCACCTCTTTTTTTCCCTCCTGTCTTTCTTTAAATATTTTCAGCTGGGCGGGAGTGCAACGCCTCAGACACATGGTCTCATTGATGAGAATGTTTGTTTGACTTTGAGTATCCTAGCCACAAACCCACTTGATCACACCAGCTCACGTGACACCTCTGAACCAACAGGGTTTGTTTATTGGTGTTTTTTTCTCTCATTTGAGACTTCTTCCTCATTCTTTCACAGGTCCCACCATCAAGACTGAGCCACATGATGACTATGAGCTCCCTCGTTTGTGTGCACAGCAGCATTCCACTGGCCTCACCAAGCCATATTACGCTCTGCAAGCTGTGCCTGCCATGATGCCTTCAGAACCCAGAGCCTGTGTGACAGCCACTTATAGCTCTCAAAGACTCACAGCAAAACCTTCATCCCTGTCATGCTCCTCTTCCTCTCCCAGCACCAGTCCTCAACTTCAGGATCTCTCACCCACACACTTTTCTCCTCAGTGCCTCTCTCCTGGTACAAACCCTGGGCTTCATCCAAGTGTCATCCCTCATGTCTCAGCCATCCAGCCCACGCCTGGGCGCTACCAGCAGTCTGTTCTCTACCCACCAGGCAGTGCATCCTCTTCTCCTGGATCCCATCCTTCTACCCCGAGTTCTGCACCTGATCTCATTTTCCCTCCCAGTCACAGTTTGACCCAGTCTCCGGCCACAGGTGAGACCACAGAGCTAGCTAAAATTCCACTGAGGAGTGAGTCCTCTCCACTTTTACAGGAAGAGGGAGAACCTGTCACGTTGCCCATCAGCATCAAACAGGAACCACAAGAGCTGGATCAAATTTATCTAGATGATGGTAAGTCACAAAACCGTCTTTAAATAAGTTAAATAGGCTAAAGGATGGATGGATGAATGGATGGATGAATGGATGGATGGACAAACAGACAGACCAAGACAGTCCATCCATCCTTTCAGCCAGTCAGCCAACCACCCAGAATGCGTTTGCAATAATTTATAACAGCTATTAGTCTGTGTATATTTCAGTCACATTATAATTGTTATTCTCTCTTTTTTGCTAATTTTTGGTCTTTTTGAGTCATGAACCACTAGCAGGGACACTGCTGACCAGAGCAAGTATTTTATACAAAGACAAAGGCTCTTTGTTGACTCTCCTATCCAAATCTGTTTCTAATTATAGAGCTGTCAGAAAGTATAAATTCTAATACACACTGTGAACAGCATTCAATACTTTTTCATATGATTTCATTCCAGCAGTTAATAAAAAGGTAAGATATTATACAGGCACAAAACCCTCATTGTTATGAGTTAACGTATGTTTCAGAAAAAAGGATTAAAAAACATTTCTTCATTGCAAAGGTTATTGTATACACAAGCATTCTATGGTTAGGTGCCAGAATACACTTTATCATGGGAGTGTGAAGAAAGTTAACATTTTTAACATTTTCTAGTCAAGTCCCACTTGCTTGTAAAATGTTTGCTCACGTGTACACTTTTTATCGCCTCACACTTAAACGTTCACCAAACATATGAGATAAGTGAAATTTGTCAACCATCCCAACAATTTTATGGTAAAATTGCTGCCAAGAACCAAATTTAAGGATTGATCTGTTTAACCCAAAAGTTTGCGGTAATGTAATAAGAAGTTTGAGGTAATAGAGTACAAAAATCTTCATTAACAATGAATATCTTCAGTTGTCTTTCACTGAGACGTGTGTACGGAGGACATATTTACTCCATATACTGTACACAGCAGTGACTGATGCTTAAAGGTCTTCTTTAAGGGCCCGACTCTGACAGCTTGGTAGTTTTATAATGAACTTATCTTTTAATTATTGTTGGTAACCTATAGTATCCTCTATAGAAAAACATGTAGTGGTGTAGTGGTTAGCACGGTCGCCTCACAACAAGAAGGTCCCGGGTTTCCTCCCGGTACTCCGGTTTTGTCCCACAGTCTAGAACATCTAATTGGTGATTCTAAAAATTGCCCAAAGGAGTGGATGTGTGTGTGAGTGGTTGTTTGTCTATGGGTGGCCCTACGATGGACTGTCGACCCATCCAGGGTGTACCGCCGCCTCTTGCCGTATGTGCGCTGGGTTAGGCTTCAGCAGATCGCGTGACCCTGAATTAGGGAATAGCGGGTAAGAAGATGAATGAATGAATGAATGAATGAATGAATGAATGAATGAATGAATGAATGAATGGGCTAATTTAGGATCGAAATGTTCCTATCAAAGGCTAGACCGCAATCTGTTGTAGCCATCAGGCACTAAATTATTGGCAGAGGACTTTATTCAACACTCCATTTGTTACTATGGAGACGAGAAATAACAATGACACACGTCCTATAAGAAAATATTTTTTACAGTTGGGAATTACAGTTTACATACTGAAATTTACTACACACTTAAGTAGTATGTAATTTTGGATGAAACCTGCGTCACTAGTAAAACAGTTGAAATATTAACTGTGCTGTTCTAAGCATGTGGCTACAATAAGATGAAACACTGTGGTCAGGTCATAATGCCGCCACAGTCAGTAGGATCCTTTGTTTGTTGGCTTATGAAATAATTATCTGACTTTTGGAAGCTTTTAGTTTAATGCTATAATTAGGGCTTCTGCAAGATGTCATTTATTAAATGTCTTGTCATTGACATGCATTACATTACAGCGAATCAGAAGCATGATAGCTTTAGATTTGTTTGGTCGTGTAGAATTTGGACTTGTCACACTGAGAGTGTATGGAATGTAAAAATCTCCTCAAACATGTCCTAGTAGACAGACGGTCTTACAAGATCCTCTTTTCCATACACAAGATGATCACCTTTGCCAATCAAGCTACACATCCGGTTGGACTGGTTGAAGGTTAGAGGTGATATGTATTGCTGAAATGTATAACCATGGCTGGCATGTCTAAAGTGAGTTAACTTGCTGCCAGATACCTAATGTATTTGGGCTCAAACAAGAGGACCAAACATGTGCCAAACACTTTTAGGTTTATGTGATTGATAGATAGATGCAGTTCATAGACAGACAGATAACTTTTTTTATGATATACTTTATTGATCCCTTGAGGGAAATTCTTGATTTTCACATATCCCATCTTAGTAAGTTGGGGGTCAGAACGCAGGGTCAGCTATTGTACAGCAACCCTGGAGCAGGAATGGTTAATAGTCTTGCTCAAGGTCTTGCTCAGTGGTGGACTGAGCCCAGGTCGTCTTTGGCGGTGTTGGGGCTTGAACCCGGGTCTTCCTGGTCTTCCGATCAACAACTCCGCACCTTAACCATTGAGCCATCACTGCCCCATAATTAGTTAATAAAAATTCATTCATTCATTCATTCATTCATTCATTCATCTATCTTCTAACCCGTTTTTTCCCTAATTCAGGGTCTGACAATTTAGAATCACCAATCGACCTAATGTACATGTTTTTGGACTGTGGGAAGAAACCAGAGTACCCAGAGGAAGCCCACGCAAGCGCGGGGAGAACATGCAAACTCTGCACATCTAACTCTGGAATCTAACCCAGGACTTTCTTGTTGAGACGACCACTAGTGCTAACCACTACTCCACCACGCCACCTCATTTAAAGTGGCAACAGCTCAGTACTGCAATAATGGATAAATAGATAGATAGAATTTTGGGGATGCAGTGAATGCTCATGCTCTCAGTTTAATGAGACGAGCAGCAGTGGCTGGCTGATTGTTTAGGTGTTCCTCACTTTCTCACTGTTTCCTAGGGGTGGTGACGAGGCAGGCTGTCCACACTCTATCAGGCTGTTCCAGCTGTTGCTTATCCACATACAGGAAGCCTGATTCTGAATTACCTCACATCCAGTTATTGACTTTAAGCTCTGAGCAACAACAGTTCTATCACTAATATGGTGCCATTTTGACATACATTCATACTACAAAAAAATAATTAAACCTTTGTCACCTTAGGAAAAGAAATTGTTGTGCCAATAGAAATACAGAAAGTATGCAAATGTATATACATCCTTCGTCTATACTCACTAGTCCTAATCAGGGTCACAGGGACCTGCTGGGATCTTTCCCAGCTGTTATTGGGTGAAATGCAGAGGTTCCCGTTTAGACAAACAACCTCACACACTCCTATGGGCAGTTTAGAATCACTAATCAACCCAAAAGACATGTTTTTGGACTGTGAAAGGAAACTGGAGTACCCAGAGTAAACCACAGAAACACAATGTGAACATGCAAACTTGTCTTTGCTAGGAATACAGACTTGCACCCTTTTTGCTGTGAGGCAACAGTGATAACCACGAAGCCACTGTTCTGCCCGAGCTGAACACTAAATTGGAAAATATAGACAAGATGGGATTAGTCATTTTTTTCTGCTACTAAACAGTTTCTCAATGAAAAGTATCTGATTGTTTCTATGTGGTCTAAGAAGGAGACCTGAAATACAGCTTGTTCAATCTGTCTTTCCTCTGTCTTTTATTACAGCTTTATTAATCTGGATTTGGTTATCAATTAACCACAAAGCTTTTCATTAGACCCTTCGTATGAAATCTCACTGCGAAATAAGATGTATGTCATGGTAACTGCCAGGAGCATAATTTAATCATTAGACATTGGGTCTGGTGCTTAAACCCCATTCCCAATGAATATGTCTGACTCAGATATCATTATTCTAAACCCAAAACACAACATTCTCCAAGTATGAGCAATCAAGATGAGGGGAAGTCATTGAGTCATCGTAAACCTCATAAATTTTATTAGCCTCATTTATCAAACTACATATCAAACGAATGATTTGACTACAAATGTAGCCCTTATGAAAATCCACGTAGGATTGAAATGACCTATAAGCAGACTCACTAATGGAAACCTCATTCAATCCATTTTAAATCATATGAATTGAGACCCAGGTGGCTTTTCTTTATCGCTTAGTTGTTAAATTGCAGTTTGGTTTGTTGGCTTCCCAAAATACAAATCAGCTTTCATATAATGTCCCTTTTACAAATCATTTGTATTAATCACTTTATACTAATAAGTGGCACAATGGTGGCTTAGTGGTTAGCACTGTTGCCACACAGCGTTAAGGAACAGGTTCGATTCACGGGCAGGGGTCTCTCTGTGAGCAGTTTGCATGTTTTCTCACTGTCCAAAAATATGTAGAAGTGTGTGTGTGTGTGTGTGTGTGTGGTCCTGTGATGAACTGCTGACTTGTACAGGGTGCACCCCTAGTGCCTTTCCCTCTTTAGACAGCTTGGGTAAGGTCCAGCAGACCACCATGACCTTGAATTAGGGAGTAAGTGGGAAAAGTAGATAAAAATACTACAATTTAAAGTTTTGGTTGCAATTGTTTAGGTCAAGTTGGTCTGGCAAGTAAAAATATGTATTAGGAAATAATATCTGGTTTGTTTTGCGCAACATGTTGGTTAGTTAATCTAGTCTATTGTGCTACAGTCAAACACAGCGGTCACACATATCTGCGTATTTGCATTATTTGTAATCTACTTAAACTATGTATTTGTAATGAACGCAGTACAGGTTGTGTGTGTAGACTCTAGCTGATATTATTGCTTGTGACAAAAAGCTGAAGGAAAAAGCCAAACTGAGATGTGAGCAGAGTGAACTAGATTTATTGTTAGTACTCAGTAGACACACATGGCATATGTTAAAGGGAGGGAAAAACAGTCATAACAAAAATCTGCTTTGCGAAAAAAAAAAAATAAAAAAAATCATAGATTCAACTATGTAACTGCATCATTTTCACCAAGAGGTTTGGATGACCGTCTGATCACAAGCAGCTCCAAGTGAGTTAAAAGCCAGACGTTGTTGCGAGCTGACTGAGTTTCACTGATTCCAATGCTCAGTGGACACACGTGGCAGAAATTAAATGGAGAAAAAAGACTCATATTGTACCACCGCACAGACCAAGACGGCTAATTGAATCACCGGTCGAATTTCAGAATGATTAGCAATAGTACTATAATACATTTTTGCAGAATCAACGTAATGTGTATTTTCCTGTAGAGATTTGTCATTAAATCTCTCTCCTTTCTCCATGAACAGTTCGATTAATGTTCAATAACAACCTGAATGCATTATTAATACTTCCGTGATCAGTGTCACGTCTCCTTTAAGCGTCTACACCTGCAGGCCATATATCCGAGGTTAATATTTAAGTGATGATTTTGGATCATGATCAATTTTTTGATTTGACATTGAGTGCACAGTGACACCCAGACAGGTATTTCTTCCTGAACATCTTCTGTGTTTTAACAGATGGAACAGATTTGAGTGATCTCAATATTGATTCCACTCCTGTGAGAGATCTCAGGATTTGCCAGAATTTGTCATGAGGACATATCCTAGCAAATTACTCCTAACTGTCAAAGGCATCTAATTGTTTCAGCATGGTCTGATGAGCACGTGTGATTTTCTCTCCATAATTCAACCATCACAATAATTCTTTTTCTGCACGATTATTAGTAACAGCCGATTAAATTCAGTAGCTCAAAGAAGGAGAGTGAAGGAAATATGAGGTTTTAATATTTACGAGCAGGACGCCATGAGAAAACGCCTGTACTCTTGAGGGATTTTTTTGATTTGTGCATTTGTGGCAACACACAGTAGACGGATTTAGCTTAGTCAGGATTTATGAGGTTTTTAGGTATCTTACTACATAGATTCTGTTTTATGTTCATGTGGTTATCTATGATGCCAATTTTTGATTCTCTGCATTAGATACTGGTTAAATGTAAACACTTTTGTGACCCTTTCTGGAGTGCCGTAGTTCTATACACCCTATCCGTTTTCAAGCAAACGAGAAATTACCGTTAGGACGAACCGAGCTCTTGGTCAAGTCTCGGTCAGGTAGGGCGTCTCCTTTACACCACTTCAAGAGATGAAAGGAAGCTTGGGCTCTATTGTTTTGTGGGGAATGTCAGCAATCTGGACTGCCTCTTGGTCCCCGAGGCTGCTTTGTGGTGGGAGAGCCAAGGCCATGGGTCATTCAGGGGGAATTCCTCAGCAGGCTTCCCGATCTTGGCTTAAAGGAAACCCACAGCTTCCAGCTCATGTGGCTTCCCTCTCTCTCTCTCTCTCTCTCTCTCTCTCTCTCTCTCCTGCTCTTTCTCTCTCTCCACTGTTACTTTTCTTCACTTTGTTCAAACCAACATATTTCCTGTAGTCTAAAATATTAAACATAAAGCTACATTTATTGAACAATTAGCCTCAGTAACAATTATTTGGTTTGTCCCCATGTGGAAATTCTGGTTCAAATAAATAAAACCATTAACCACAAAACGAAGCCTTATTAAACATTTTTGCATGTATAGGTCAGGTTATTTTGTACTCGATAATACCGATAACTGAACTTTTTTAGGGACGTGAGATTATTGGTTGGGTTCTCAGTTAACACATGGTAAAGTTACAGCAAGAGGAACGTTCTCTTCACTAAGTTTTGGTTTAATTTCAGATCAGATACTTTTTGTATCTCTTGTTATTTATTTATTCTGGGACATTTACATTAGTTGCATTTGGTAGACACCGTTATCCAGACTGACCTACATTTATTTTAATTGGAATTTGGGGTTATGGGCCTTGCTCAAGGAACCCAACAGTGGTACCATGGTGGCTTGAGGATCTTCCAATTACCAGGCCAGCACCTTAACCAACTACACTATCACTTCATTGCATGCATTCTTTTGTTTGAGTTTGAAAAGAATTCTACAGCACTGATATTCTGTCCCTGCTGCCGGAGTCTCTGGACTGAAAGTTCTGTCAATCCCCTCGATAATTTTTCAACCTTATGATAGATTGTTGGTGGTATTGTAGTTTGGACTGTTGCCTCACAACAAGAAGCCCTGGTGTAGAATCGTAGGCACAAGTTTTTCTGTGTGAAGTTTGTATATTCTCCCTGTGCTTGCGTGGGTTTACTCTGGGTACTACGGTTTCCTCCTACAATGCAAAAACATTTAGGTTCAGTTAACTGGTGATTCTAAATTTCCCCTAGGAGTTTTTGCTGTTTCTTTTCCTTACAAGGAAAAGATTCCTGATGTCTAATTTTATTTAGTAGCGTCTGCATAGATTCCGTATGGGTTTATTATATTGTTGAACAGTAGTAAGATGTTAAATCAAGCTGCAATGTGAATTAAAAAAAGAAAAAGCTCCAGATGTGTGAGATCTTTGCACATGATTGTGAATGTGAGGAATGCAGCCACTGCTGATCTTTCTCTCAGTCCATAAGAGAAAAAGAAACATTTTTGTTTTGGAAAAGTTGCACTAAAGGATTTTAGAAACGGTGATCGAGTGCAGCTGCCTGTCATTTTGTTTCACGCTGATATTAACGATGAGATAAACTAAAATCAGGTTATCCAATTCTTCCTCTGGGAATGTAGGCAGATAGTAGGTCTGCTGCTAACACACTGCTTGTCCTCACTATCGTCTGACTAGGAAGGTCTGAAGTTGTTTTAGGTTAGGATTATGTACTGTCACTTCCCTTGTCATGGCCAAAGAACATAGATGGTGGAGTCTGAACAGAGGTTTGACTGTGGGAATGCCGTGAGACACATCGCAGGCAGGAAGGTGGTGAACAACAGAGCTCTCGGATTCTCTGATCAGAGGGCATGGCACAGCATCCTCCTCTTCCTTTTTTCTTCCCTTTCTCACACGCATGCACATGCTCTAGACACATGGAATGTATGTTTTTTAAAAAAAAAGAAAAGAAAAAAAGATATATCCCCAATGTGCTTTGGTAAGATGTGTTCCGAATCACCAACATGTGTGTCTTTCTGGTGTCTCTCTATGTTGTATTGCAGCTGCAGAATGTTTGAAAAAAATAGCAATATTGTTCCTACAAAATACACTATATTGCCAAAAGTTTATGGTCAGCTGACCATCAGATTGATATGTGGTTTCTCTACAAACCGTTGCTACAAATACAGAAGCCCACAGTTGTCTAAAATGTTTCTGAAGGTTGTAGCGTTATATTATCCCTTCACTGGAACTAAGAGACTAACACTGAAACACTGTTCAAGCATGACAATCACCCTGAGCACAAAACTCCTGAGCTCCATTATCACATGCTGGGTTATTAGTAGAGTGAAAAAAATCTTAGCAACACTGAACACCATTAAACAGTAAAATGGGAAAAATCTGGAATAAGATGCTTGAAATCGCATCTCGTGTTTATTGTGTATATTGCAATATGATAAACAGTGATTTTTTTTTTAATTTAAGTCAAAGAGGGAATGTAAATTATCAAATTTAAATTGAATTGTATAAATGATGTACAATTAAGGTGGCGCGGTGGCGTACTGGTTAGCATGGTCGCTTCACAAAAAGAAGGTCCCAGGTTTTATTTCTGGGTCAGGGATCTTTCTGTGTGGAGTTTGCATGTTCCCCCTGCACTTGTGTGGGTTACCTCGAGTACTCTGGTTTCCTCCCACAGTCCAAAAACATGCAGATTAAGGCGATTGGTGATTCTAAAATTGTTCATAGAAGTGAATGTGTGTGAGGTTGTTTGTCTATGTGTTGCCCTGTGCCTCTCGCCCTATGTGAGCTGGGATAGGCACCAGCAAACCACTGTGACCCTGAATTAGGGAATAAGCGGGTAAAAAGATGAATGAATGAATGAATGAATGAATGAATGAATGAATGAATGAATGAATGTACAATTAATCTTTGGGATTTTTAGTGTCTGGTTGGTTTACACTTGTTTGAAATGTTTACACATTAAAAAACCTTGAAACATTGTATAAATAATAAACTTTTTCTCGATTATTAAACAATTAAACCACAAATCACATGTTTTGAACTGTGGTACAGTCATAACTATAATCCTCATTTGACATTACCCATCCTCCGGTGTGACTATTGCAGATACCCTATTTGGTAGTATTAATATTTCCCTTCAGCTTAAAACCCAGACACTGTTCTAATATGATGATGCTCATGCACGCCATGAAGACAGGGTGTGTTTGGTTGGAAAGAAAGAAAGAACTATTCTGCACAAAATCCTAACTCAAGTCCAATGAGCACCTTTGGGATGAAGTGGAAGGTCCAGTTTATCCTCTAAAATGAGTCAAGTCCAGTCTTTTTATTTCTATAGCATGTTAAAACAATAAAGATTGTTTCAAAGCAGCTTTACAGAAAACACAGTTCGGTTTAATAAATATCTGTAATTGAAGTGTCCTCAACTAAACAAGCCAGAGGCGACCATGACAATGAACCAAAACTCCATGATTGTCAAAATAGAGAACAAGCCTTGGGGAAATAGAGGCTTAGTTAGGGGTTCAGTTCTCCTCTATCCAGACAAACCAACAGGTTTTTGCATGCTGCAGCAAAGTCTTATCTGAATGGTCATCTAGAAGACCAGGTCATCATGGGGAAACGGTTTATTAGTGCCTTTTCTTGCTAATCTTTTTTTATAGCTGAATGAACACAATCATGATCCACCATCTTGTGAGCAACTTTTTCAAAAACTTTTCTGTATAAGTAAAACTAATTTTTCCTTTTGTTTTTGTCTTCTTTCTTTCTTTTTTTTTTTTTTACAGTCAATGAAATCATAAGGAACGACCTGTCCAGCATCTCCGTTCATACGCACGCATAGCGATGACAAGGCACAAATGAAAGCGAATAGACTGACCGGCTCTGAAATTTTTATCCCAGAAGAAAATAACATGCCTTCATTAAGCCTGATTTCAATAACAGCATCAGCAGCATCAGCAGCGATTGTAAAGCTCACAACTGTTAAAAAAACAGCACAGAACTTGTATGGAATAACAATATACTACCAAAACAATGTGTGTGAACTGATGGACCACCCCTGCGTATGGAGTTACCCCCTCACCTTCTTCATTTCCTTTGGCATAAGTGTGTACCTTTAAATTATTTCCCAAGTGCAATTTTATTTTACACCTTTAAAGTCCATGGTTATGTTATTGTTATTAGACATTTTGTCTAATGGAATAATGAATTATATCTGAATTAGCATTCCATTGCTAATGTTTGGATTTGTCTAACTGTAATAAAAGTATAACTGGAATTGAT
>JAOTRA010000022.1:2199021-2217699 GCA_026260255.1 Pseudolaguvia tuberculata
TTATGAAAGCCCGTGGTATGTACAGTACACTGAGTCAACTCATCTCTTTGGTTGACATGCAGGTTTCCTTCTCTCTCTCTCTAGCGCATCAACATGAAACAACGCTCTTTTCCACAATGTGGCTGCTGCTGAACCGCCAAGCACTAAAGCCGCAAAACATGAAGCGCCAAGTGGCCTGGGAACACTGTACATGCTTTTGGACAGTGGGAGGAAACCTCAAATTCATTGATAAAGGTGTATCAAAAACCAGCTTGATACTCAAAATTCCATCCTATTTTTATCATTTGTAACCAACATTTTATGAATATTGTTTTTTTTATTGTATAATTTCTATTAAAACTTTAAAACATTGGTCCCGAATACATATTTTGTCAATAAAAAAAAAAGGAATAATAACATTGTCTTTAAATGATATATTAATTGCATCATAAAATAGGTTTTGGACAAACAGTGCTCAGTAGTGTAGTGTATTATTCATATATCAATTAATAAATTCCTTTGTAATTATAGCAATCTTAGTAATATTAATTTAGAACATAGATTGCATAAAAATAACTCAAAAGTAAAAATTGCATAAAATTAGATCAAATTACATTTCATAAACATAATGAAAATTAAAATAGATTAATTTCATTTGAATAGCTTAAAATGAAAGCAAAAGGTCAATAAGTCAAGTTTTATGTGTAGTTAATGTAGTTATTTCCTAATTCGGGGACACCGGAGTCTACTGGAACCTAATCCAGCGCACATGCAGCCAGGCCAGTTCACCAGTACATCGCAGGGGAGAAGTTAACGTGTCAGACAATTTTTGGTTTTGTTAAAGGAGGTATCATTTATTGTATCTAAGCAAGCGAGAAATATTTATGAAGCTTGTGATGATTTATGAAGTTTCTAAGCAACACTAATACTTTACATATTAAATTGGAATCTCTGTGCTTCTAATACAGTTTAAGTGTTGGGTGTATCTAGAAAATCAGGGTTCGATTCCAATCGAACCATCAACTTGCTAATTTAGGCCCCTAAGCAATTGCTCAATTGTATAAAACAGATATCTGCCAGATGCCATACATGGCAGTGTGTGTATCTGCAGGTGTACTTATTATTATAAATGAACTGTCTTTTTTATAGGTTGATGCTTCATACTACAAGCATTAAAAAGTCACAATCCTTTTCAATAACATCCTCCATGAGATTCGAGTAACTATATAAAGGCACAAGATGTTAGCTGCATGTGTTTACACAGTTCTCAGCTCGCTGGAATACCTGATACACACTCACTATTGGAAACATAGAAAGTGCTCCGATGAGAGAACCAGCCTGGATAAAAACTCCACACCAGAGCAAAGCAGTGTGCCCTGCCTCATGAAGAAGAGTGCTAACCACCACCTTCACATACGAGAACAAACCAGTGAAGATGATCCATGAGAGAACCTGTCAAGAAAACAACATCATTTAACTTTATATAATTCAATTCAACAAGGAAGAAAAATGAACGTTGGGCTAAGTCTGAAATAAGTGCTTACATCCTGACCATTAAATAAGTACATTCTTATAGCAACATGACAGACTACCATATTGATGCTGGGGCATGATGGACGACATCCCGACAGAGTGGATTTCAAGTAGTATAAAGTTTAAAGTGAATGAAGTTATACCAGTACAATTTTATGACATGAAGCAATAATACATTTAAAATAAATATACCTAAAGTATCTCAAAAGTGAAGCGTTCCTTATATGACGACGTCTATCCCGACTTATGTGTAATGCAAAATCCGTGCAGGATCTTTTCATATAGTTTCACATTTACAGTATGGAAATATGCAATTTCAGTAATACCTGGCTTTATAGAGTAAGTACCTTTTTGTATTCATTCATTCATTCTTTCATCTTCTTACCTGCTTATTCGCTAATTTGGGGTTTAGGGACCTTGCTGGAGCCTATCCCAGCGTACATAGGGCGAGAGGCAGTGGTATAACCTGGACACATTGCCAGTCCATTGCAGGGCCACACAGACAAACAACCCCTCATATACTCATTCACACCTACGAATCAACCTAATGTACATGTTTTTGGACTGTAAGAGGAAACCAGAGCACCCGGAGGAATCCCACACAAGCGCAAGGAGAACATGCAAACTCTGCACATAAAGATCCTCGGCCTGGGAATCGAACCCGGGACTTTCTTGTTGTGAGGCAAGTGCTAACCACTACACCACTGTGCTGCTCCCTTTTTGTTTTACAATACACTGAATTAGTCCTAAACAACAAGACTTTAGAAGACTTTTGTGGTCACGGGAAAAATGCTATATAAAACTTACCACTATAGCCACTCCTGCATGAGTTCCCAAAAGAGGTGGGCATGGACTAACAGCAGCCAGGTAAAGCAAATAGACAGCAAACAATGCTCCTCCAAGAGACATAAAACTCAGCCCAACACTAGACCTAAAGCATAGAAACAATGACACATGTATCTATTGGTAATTACAGTCAGGATGGGGAAAAAGAAGACAGACACATGAAAGGAATTGTGACAGAATGTATTATCATGTCAACCACAAAATATTTTCCTTTTGTTTAACAGCACTGGTGTTTCCTCATTAGTAGGATTTAATCATGTGGTGTGACCACTGTATAAATAAACACCATCTGGCCAACAATCAAAACATGTAACAGCTCAGTAGTATTAAATTACTTTAACTTACAATATATTTCATCGATTTTGTACTCCTGATTATTACAATTTTTCTGTGAAACACAGTATTTTGTTCGGAATCACCAGAAGAAAAAAAAACATTTTCAAACAATATTTCATTCATTCATCCATTTTCCTACCCGCTTGTTCTCTAATTCGGGGTCACGGGGGTCAGCTGGAGCCTATCCCAGCGCACATAGGGCAAGAAGCAGGGATACACCCGGGGCAGAAAGTCAGTCTGTCGCAGGGTCACACACAGACACAACCAGACACACACACATTCACTCCTGTTATAATTGAAGTATTATATTTTACACATATGCATAAAATCACAGCAATCATTTGTGTAAATTAAGAATTATTTTTAAAAAGATCTGGGGCACAGTGGTGGCTCAATGGTTATGGTGCAGACTTGTTGACCGGTAGACCAGGAAAGGACCTGCGTTTAAGCCCCACCACCACCACCAAGGAAGACCTGGGCTCAAGTCCACCATTGTTGGGTCCTTGAGCAAGACCCTTAACCCTTCCTGCTTCAGGGACGCTGTACAATAGTTGACCCTGTGCTCTGACCCCGGACTTACTAAGATGGGATATGTGAAGAAAAACATTTACTATAGGTTGTACTGTGTACAATCCTGTATGTGACAAAAATTGAATCCCCTTTCCCTTCCCCTAAAGTAAAAATGTTCTCACATCACAATGTACCTCATTTTGTCAAACTGTTGTCAAATCAGGTTAACATGTGGTTCCTCTAAACTGTTGCTATAAATATGGAAGCCCACAGTGATCTGGAATGTTATGTTTTAGCATTACATTATTCCTTCACTGGAACTAAGAGACTCCAACACTGTTCCAGCATGACAATGACCCTGAGCACAAAGCCCCTGACCTCGAGCTGATGTTAGTGTCTGATCTCACTAATACTATTGTAGCTGAATGAAGCGAAAACCCACAAATAAGCTACACATTGCAGTGGGATTTATTTTTTAACAGAATAGTGGGCCTCGATCTAACGGCAAAATGGAGAATGAATGGGAAATACACTCTTATCCACACCGACTTACTACTAAGCAATTGGGGGTTAAGGTCCTTGCTCAGGAATCCAGAGTGGTGCTTGGAATCAAGCCCTGGTCTTTCTGGTATTAGTCCAACCCCTTAACCATCAATATCTTACATCCTGCAAAAACACAAATTGTGTGCATAACCTATATACTTCAGTTCACTGTAAACATTTTAACTTACCTCAGCACAGCAAACATGGCCACAAAGCAAGCCAGAGGGTTTGCAATGTTTCCCAAGACAACAGAGAGATGAAAAGCCATGGTACCATATGGCAGGCATGAGAAGCTCTGTACAGATGGTAATACTCCATTAGTCAGAGCAGTGGAGATTCCAAGCAGCATGAGAAGGTAGAGATTGTGTAAAGTCCAGAAGGACACAGCAGAGTTCTTTCTCTCCATGTCCACACAATTCGCAGACTCCTTATTATGTAACGGGTGCACCTCTTGTTCTTGACATTTATCAGTCTCTTGTTTTGGGACCTGATAGACCACCGCTAATGTAGATGTTGCAACAGTGTATGGTAGCGCCAGGAAAGAGAGAGCAGATATAACCAGCATGACAAACAGGAACCAGAAGAAGTCCTGGGCTGGGAAGTTCTCTTCAAGATAATGAGGTTTTGTGCCATTTAGCGTCTCAACACACTCAACTTTTCCTACACCCTGTCCAAGTGCTACAATACAGGGGAAGAGTGCACTGAGCCCCTGGCCAATAAAAAATGTCCTGATGTACTGTGGAGGGTAACTGAACATATAAGGCAAAAAGGTAACGTTGGAGGTACAGCACACAATTGATAGCACCAGAGAAAGTAAAAGGAAGGCCACAGATCTTGGTTCTCCAGCAATTATAACTACTTTAGACCAGAAGAGGGCAAGAAAGGCTGAAGCAACCACAGCCAGGACTTGAATGACATGAATGAGCACACGTTCATTTACACACTTAGGAGCAAAGTGGTGGCTTAGGGTGACAGTCAGTGGACCCACATTACCAAAGGCAATAATCACAGAGAGATACGCTGGCAAATTCCATTCTAGAACCAGAAAATAATAGAATTCATCAGCCATGCAAAACCATTTCCTTTCATTTGTTATATAAAAACTACATAAATTTACTTGTATACATCCAAATACAGCAGTTATGTAAGGACATAGAGGAATAAATTCATTATTACAAATGTTCATTTGCATATTTATTTTTTCTATTTTCAAAGTAGAAAAATGATTTACCTTCTGGCAAAGTGTTTACCACCACAGGCAGTTCAACCCAAAATGAGTTTACCGCTATCCATGATCCCATTCCGAACAAGGCCACCAAAATGTGTGTAACAGCAGCATGATTCCACCACATGTCTGTCTGCAAATGTCTGATTAAATACAAAACATAACAGAAAGGGCAAAATGTCACTGTCTTTATATTACAGTGCTGGTCAGAAAGTATTCGTTCACATTTTTATATTTTTAGTTTGTTACAATAAAGTGCTTTATTTATTATTGGAGAAAATTTCTATTGTTATAGAGTTTCTACTAAACGTCTCTATTATTCTGGCATATGGCAGACACTTATTTTGAGTGATTTACACAGTATAACTGGAGGTTAGTATGTGGTAGCCAAGTGGTTAAGGTGTTGAACTGCTAACCGGAACACTGTGGATGTTGAAGTAAAAGTGGGTTTATTGGATAAATGTAAAAAAACAGCACAGAAATAAAAAGAAAAACCTGCAATAAAACTAATTTCCACAATTTACAATTCAAGTATTATACACATACATACTGCATATATTTCGGAAAACTTATTATTTTCCCTTTTGAATGGTTTTTGCTAGACCTGCCTCCTCACTTATGAATGGACTAATGAAAAAAGATTACATGACGAGATGTGATGCTTAAGTACGGCAAGCTGCTTTGGTAAAAAATTAATTGCTAATTTGTTGAATCGTGTCATGAGGGGTCTGCTAGATCCTATCCCAGCACATATAGGGCAAAAGGCGGGGGTAAATTCTGGACGGGTCGCCAGTCCATCGCAGGGCAAGACATAGACAAACAACCATTTACACACACACACACACACACACACACACACACACATTCACGCCTATGGACAATTTAGAATCACCAATCAATCTAATCTACATGGTTTTGGACTGGGGAGGAAACCAGAGTACCCAAAGGAAACCCAAGCAAGCGCTGGGAGAATATACAAATTCCCGGCCTGGGAATCGAACCCGGGACCTTCTTGTTGTGAGGCGACCATGCTAACCACTATGCCACCATGCAGCCAACTAAATGATTTACTGCGTCTTAACAAAAAAAAAAAAAGACAACTCAATATTCCTGCAATTAACCTTTCAGCAGTTATTTTTATTGGCAAGCTCAAAGTTTTCTTACAGATCTGATTAAGGGGTAAAGGTACGATTTTATGGATAGTCTTGGCAACCAGGATTAGAAAAACACGACAGATCCAAAACCTGTCAGGAAACTGTAATCCGTCAGAAAAATAACTATAATAAACTGCAGGATGCCTGAAAGCTTAAGATTCAGATCTGTATTATTGTTACCCCTGCTTTTTACCCCATGTGCTGGGAGAGGCTCCAACAGACCATGAGTTAGGGAATAAAAGATAAATAGAAGATAAATAAATTGAATGATTGTGTTGGTTCTCTTATAAATACATTTTAACTGCATTTGTTGAACCTCATTTAATCCATTTAAAGAGTAAACATTTTATTCAAAGCTACAAAATTTGCGCACAAGCTCATATCATGAAATAATACTAAGTACAAGGGCGGAGCGGTGGCGTAGTGTTTAGCACGATCGCCTCACAACAAGAAGGTGCTGGGTTTGAATTCCGGGCGGGAGTTTGCCTGTTCTCCCCATGCTTGTGTGGGTTTCCTCTGGGTACTCCGGTTTCCTCCCACAGTGCAAAAACATGCAGATTAGGTGGATTGGTGATTGTAAATTGTCCATAGGAGTGAATGTTTGCGAATGATTGTTTGTCTATGTGTGGCCCTGAGATGGTACACCTCGCCTCTTGCCCTATGTAAGCCGGGATAGGCGCAGCAGACCCCAGTGACCCCGGTTTCGGGAATAAGCGGGTAAGAAGATGAATGAATGAATGAATGAATGAATACAGACAGATGACAGGCGATATTAGATAACAATTATATATGAAAAATACACAAACCATCTAAAAGATGAGAAATAACTTTATTTAAGGCCAACACTGAAAAAAAAGAGCTGCAAAAATAGATGCATATAATAAACATACTGCAATTACTTTTTAACAGTAAATTTGAATCTATAAAAACTCAAAACAGTTTCTCTTTGCAACTCTAAAAGATGACAAAATTGTCTTTACTCTTAATATCTATTGTTCTGTTGACTATGAGGGCTGATTTTTGGTTTGTTCTGGTGGTGACATTTGTGATGTGCTTTGATGCTCTTCCTCATTTTTGTCACTAGTATTTTCAGTCGTCTCAGCCGAAACCAAGATAGCTTTAAGTTTGCTAACCAGGTCAGACAGTGAGAAGCCTAAACGCCTTAGTCGCTTGTCTCGGCAGCCATGAACATACTTTAGGTAGTTTAACTGGGATCGGATGGCCTCTCGCTTTTGAGTATGGTGTGCTCCTTCTAATCTCAAAAGCAACTGATCGACATCTTGAACACTTTTACATATGCCTCCATTTTTCTTGACTAAAGAAATTAGCGTTTTCCTGCGTTTTTGTTTAGTTCTATATATTTTACTTTTACTAGTCAACATCTTGTTAAACAGTATCAGATTAGATCTGTGGAACGGCTTTGACTCTAGAGGTTTCTGGACAGACACAGAGTCACTGCCTTCTGAATAATCTGATGTATTATCTTCAGTCTGTTCTGTGGCTTTATATGGCCGGTTTTTGCTGTAGGTGTTGGTATGACCAAATGGGTAGTCGCCCATCAACTGGGACAATGTACAGCTAGCAAACTCTTGCACGAGTTCCCCAGAGGGATGTTCACAATAAACACCACCAGGTAAGAATTCTTTAAGAGTTTTCTGCATCACAGCCGCAATAACCTTCATAAGCCTTTGTAAGCATTCTTTAATTAGTGCCCCATACTGATTATTAGCATTTTCATGACAAAAAGAAAAGACCCCAGGAAAGTTATTCTCCTGCATCGGAACCTGGAGAAACACATTAGCTACCGCCTCAGGTTGTAACAGACCAGAGACGTCCCTGGACCACTCTAGAAGCTTCTCATAAAGGCAGTAAATGTATTTGCTGAACAACATGTACTGTGCATCACTGTTTATAAGCTGCCAAAAAGGACCCAAGACTTTACAGTACACTAAAGCTACCACACAGACGAGTGCCTGTATAGCCTCATCACTAGCATCAGAATTGACGCTCTCCAGAAAAATATTAGCGTCATCTTTTAGTAGCTGTAAGTCAGACACAAAGAGTGCAACGTCCCTGTAATGGTGCACGAGTGCTGCTGCTGCCTCAAAATAGTTAATAAACCTATTAGACTGATTGACAGGCAGCGTAGAAGGGTTATTTCTCTCTAAGCAAAAGGCAAGCCAGTGCTTTCTGTAGTTATTGTTGCTTTCTCCTCTTGGACACAAGATTTCACAAGCCATGTTGATGTACCTAGAGACAGCACTCTCTCTGTAGTTTAAAAAACCTCTAAATTTAGGGTTTTGGTCACGCCCAAGCTGATCCCCCGTTGTGTTCACAATTTCCCTTTCAAACGACATTAACTGCTTCTCAACTGCTTCTATAAACTTGAGAAGAAAATTTGTGTTGCAATGAAGGAAATTTAAAGGCGGCATCACAGGTTTGTTTCCGGTAGAGTTATAGGCCAAGACTTGTTTGTTCAGGGCCTGCATGTTAGCATCTTCTTTCAACACTAGAGCAAACTGATTCTTGAGAAGATCCATAGACACCAGGTTAGCACCAATGGCTTCCCCTCCATACATTTCTCTAAGCTTTTGTAAGGACAGAACAGAAATATCAAGAATGGATAAACAATCTCCTGTGTTCATGTGGTCCTCACCACCCATGGGCTCAACAGGTTGACAATAAAAATCATCATCCGTCTTTACATTCTCTAGGCTAAACTTCAAGCCAGAGTCACTGTCACCCCCCAGCTTCCTTCTGTTTTTTCTATAACCATGGATTTGTTGAGGGTGCGAGATATCCAACAGCTCACTTTCTGCCTTGAACTGAGTTCTTTGGACTGCTTGATTCTTCTGGAATAGGAGCTCTTTTCTTTTTGAATGGCTTTTCATTATTGACACCCTCCTATATTCAAAATCATCCTCTGAGTCATCATGGGTAATATTAAATGGACTTTGAAGGAATTCCTTATACATTCCATTGCTCCGGTTTCTTCTAGTCTGATTTTTCCGACACTGAATTCTGAACCGTTCCAGACTGGCATGAAGGAGTTTGTTGGCTTTACGAATTTTACCGTCGCTGCGGAATGCCAGGTTGAAATTATAAAGCCATGATAAAAGAACCACCGAGTCAAGTTTTTCTCTGTCCAGAAAGCTGGTCAGTTCTAGTATTAGACCATTAGTAACATCTGTTAGTTTTGCACGGTCAGAAAAATCCGTCATTTCAAGCAAATCTGTTCGGCTGATGCCAATGCTGTCGCATATAGGTCCCACAGAGTCAAAGTTAACATTTGACTCAAAAAAGCTTTCTCTGGCATCTCCAGTTAAACTCATAGCAGTTTCCGTACTTCTTTCAATTAAACCTCTAAAATCTGCAGTCTTAAATGCAGGAAAAATCTTCTCAAGCCATTTTATTATGTTCACCCATGTAACGTTATTCTCTTCTTTCAATAAGCCAACTTGCACCAACAGCCGGTTTGTGCATGGCTTTTCATGCAATTCCAATGATTCACCATCCTGTACTCCAAGATAGTCATCCAATAGGTTGAAGTAGAAATCATCCTCTGCAACAGAGCATACACAAGCATGAATAAAATCAATATAAACTTCATATAAATGAACACTTTAAAACACTAATATCAATAAATAATTCCTAAATCAAATCAACGGTAAGATGGTGCTGGACTGCAATTAATAACCCTTTTTAAGTGTGTAACAGCATGGCAAAATCCTCAGTTTATTGTTTTAACATTTAATAATAACATTCGGGATGTTTCTGTTTTGTATGTATTTTATGTAAAGTGGTTACATTTTGATCGGAGCTGGTGTACCATTTGTGAGAAATTACAATTCCCTTTGGCTGTTCAGGTACCGTTAAGCAAACATTTAGTTAAGGCAAAACTAAAACTTGCCAAAGTATAATATTAAAAAAATAAATAAATTGAACCAAACATTTAATAAAAGCAACATCCATAGACTTTCCTACAAGTGACCCTTAGTGTCTAACAGACATCAACAGAAATGTTGTGAAAAGAGGACAAAATTATAAATACTTACTTAATTCATCAGCGACACTCATGGCACTCGGAACACTGGCGTCGTGACGCTCCTCCATAGCTGCACACAGATGTGGTGGATTTGGTAGTAAAATGTAATCATCTGGAGGTGACTATTCTTCCAAATAAATGTCAGATAAATGTTGTTGGATTAAAACTGAAGAGCCGGTTTCAAGAGACCCAAGTACCGAAAATGACAAACTACACTCACACAGCTCAATACCACCACCAGCCTTAACACCGGCCCTGCAGTCTTTTAACCCAACAAGGGGTTCTAGTCATACTTTTTTAAAGCATTATTTTTTATAAGTTGGAATGCATCCGTTTTTTATGCAGGACAGGATATTATAATGAGATTGGTATAATTGGTCATTTCAGCCTGAAAGTTTTCTTGTACACAGAGTGTGAAAACAGTGTGTGAAAGGTCAGCTTCCAGACATGCTTCTCAAATTGTCCGAGTGAACAGTTAACAATGCCAACATTCTTCTTCTATACACTAGGGTCTGCTGGAGCCTATCCGAGCTCTCTGAAGGGAAAAGGCAAGGGGGGAGGGCGGTACACCCTTAGAAGATCTATCACAGGACCACACACACATACTGTAGGAAATTTATAATCAGCAATCACTTAACATCTATGTTTTGGGACTGTGAGAGGAAACCAGAGTATATGGAACGGCCATGCAAAAAAAAAAAAAAAAAAAAAACACAAAGGCCCCTGCCCAGGAAATGAACCATGGATCTTTCTGCTGTGAGGCAACTGTACCAACCACTAAGCCATCATGTTGACAGATGCCAAATATGTATTTTATTATTATCTTTGATATAAACAAACAATCATATTGTTATAGTGGTGACACATATTTCCTATAATAAACCATTAAAAAAAGCTGTCAGGTACAAGAGAAATTAGATTCAAATAAATTATGACCCAAATAAAGTGCAGAGATTTTTTTTTAAACGAGTCCAGTAAATCAAGACCGGCTTTATGTGTTTTATTAAAAAACAGGTATTAATCGTGTGAATTTAATAAACCATTATAAATGACCTCTTTAAGCTGAAACAATGACGTCATTCATATCATACGTTTTTATATTAACCCGAGATCTGTATTATACCTGGCAGAAGAACAGACAGCGCCGATTAGCTCATTTATTCACACTGGAATATAAATGAGTACTGAGAGAAATTAAACATCCAAGTTTATGTTATTATAAGAAAATAAACAACGATTTTACATTTTGTTTCCGGGTCAAGGAAATGTTCAGTAAGTTTATTCTATTAGATCAATTTGCTTGTCTTTAGCTAGCTAACAAAGTATTGTCAAGGGCATGGAACACACCTGGGTTACAAGGTTTTTTTTTGGTAACTTTTTTCAATTTAATTATTATAATTTTTTATTAGGTTTTACTAGATGTTTGTAAAAATGTGTCGTGTTGTACAGATACGTAAAAATAACAAGTTCATTATACTGCAATATATTTGGGTTACTCAATAGGACGCTAATACATTCAGCTCGGTAAACAATACTAGATAGAAAACAATATGTTGGAGTAGAAAAGACTTTTGATACTAATTAAAAATAATAATAATACAATGTCTCACCTCGTGCTTTGTACGAAGCGTATAAACGATCAGCGCTTGTTTTCTTGTTTTTGCATTTCCTAGACAGGAGATTACACAGGATGGCCGCTGCTAGGTTTAGGAATTCAGATCTCCGAATTTGATTGGCTGTCTGAATCGAAGGCAACGTATTTGATTGGCTGCGAATAGACGTGGTTTGCAAAGCATCATGGGATTGCGGTAGACAGTAAGAATAAAAGATATCTTGTGCGAGCGTTGAGGATTTTAAGGGGAGAATTTCTGATTAAACTAGAAGAAGAACAAGGTTCACTCGAACCGGAGTGATAAGAAGAGTTTCTATCAGCTTTTGGGGTTCGAGAGTCGAATCAGTAATCACGCACAGGTCAGAAGGTTTGCAATCGATGCTCTTATTTTACCAATAACATTTATCATCTAAAGTAACATTTAATGGTAACATTTCTGGGGTTTTAGGCTTTTAAATTCTTTCATTTTTTATCTTTTATTATTACATCATTCATTGTAACAACTAATTCATTTTTGTTATTAATCAAATAACCAAACAGCCCTAACAGCCCTGGTCATAATGTAATTCATAATGAATCTTGTGTTTTGTTCTATAGATTGTGTTCTTCTTTCGCTATGAATTCTTGTATTGCTGTGTAAATATATAATCTACTAACTATAAAATTCAGAAATAAACATTATATATACTTTTAAACCTGCCACACAAAGAGACCAGGGTATTTTATCCCTAAAAAGGTTCTTGGCATATTCTTTCATCTTCTAACCCGCTTATTCACGGGGGTCTGCTGTGCCTATCCCAGCACACATAGGGCGAGAGGCGGGGGTACACCCTGGACGGGTCACCAGACCATCTCAGGGCAACACATAGACAAACAACCATTCACGCACACATTCACTCCTATGGACAATTTACAATCACCTATCCACCTAACCTGCATGACTGTGGGAGGAAACCGGAGTACCTGGAGGAAACCCACGCAAGCGCGGGGAGAACATGTAAACTCTGCACCGCCCCAGTTCTTAGCATATGTCTGTTCTAATTGTATAGTGACATTATATCCATTTACTCTGGTATGTTCTGGGATAGGCTCCAGTAAACCCCAGTCACCTCGAATTACAGAATAGGCAGGTAAGAAGTTGAATGAATGAATTATTAAGACATAACTTAAGTCAACAAAAGTAAGAATGTGTTCAGCCGTTCAAAAACAAGATAGAAACTCTGGCTGTTGAGAGTAACTGGGTTATTAAGAAACTGAGATTTTGTGGTCTGAGACTTTATCTCAGGTGATGAATGATTTATAGCTGAAAAGAAAAAGCTGTGTGTGTGGGAGGATAGGGCAAACTCTCCATCTCAAACAAGAAGGGATTCTTGGTCCAAAAAACAACCATAAAGGCTAGCATTGGCTTTAATGTGAAGAGCATGAGGAGCACACCCCTGGGAGGGAGGTTCAGTGGTAATGGTGATATTTAAAGGTGGGAGGGATATCCAAAATTCAATTTTACATTGTGTAAAATTTTACTCTACAGTCTTCACCTTTCAGATGCTCCCGTTAGGGGTCCCACAGCGGATCACTCTTCTCCACACTATCCTGTCCTCTACATATGCCTTTTTCACCCCAATTACCTGCATGTCTTCCCTCACCACATCCATAAGCCTCCTCCTCGGTCTTCCTCTTTTCCTCCTGCCTGACTACAGATTTTAAAATAAATAAAACACATCAGTGATTTGACTGTAAGAAATGTTATACCTTTTATGAAACATTGTGATATATTGTATTTAATGAAAAAGAAATTTTAGACATTCAGTTTACGACAGTCTTACATAAGCCATCAAGAGTTGTACAACGGTCTGCTTTGCAGTTTCACACCTTTAACATAATGGAAGTGGTGGTTTAGTGGTTAAGATGTTGGACTGATACCAGAAAGACCGGGGTTCGATTCCCTGGACCACCAAGCAACCTCTGTGGGCCCGTGAGCAAGGACCTTAACTCCCATTTGCTCAGTTGTAAAATGCTCTGTATAAGGGCGTCTGCCAAATGCTGGAAATGTAAATAAGGTCTGTTAAATGCATCAGCCAATAAAATCTGCAATCGGTCTGAAGTGTCTGGTTAAAAAAAAAAAGTTTCTTTCATTCTTTCTCTCTCATTCTCTTTCTGACTGTTGCAAAACACTAACAATTGGTGTTTCAGGATGGGGGCATGGTAGGATAGCGGTAAACGTGCTGGACTGCAAATAGAATACACATGGTTTGGATTCCTGGCACCACCAATCCATCAACGTTGGGCCCCTAAGCAAGGTCATTAACCCCATTTGTTTGATTTTATAATCGAGATGAATGCAAGTTGCTCAGGATAAGGACGTCTGCCAAATGTAGATAAACACTTTAATTATTTTGTCTGAAAGCTTACTTTGTTTATTTCTCTTCTCTAAAGGTCTGCTTTTGACCAGGAATGAATGAGTCTCGTCAAGATCGATTAAATTCTGAGGCAGACGAGATGCCGGGTATGAGCGGTACATCTTCTCAAGGAGTGGGCACAGGGACAGATCAGAACAAAACAATGCTCAACAAAAGAAAACCGAGCTTGAAAAGAAAGGCTACATTACTCAAAGATGATAAAAAGAAAACAAAGACGAAGAAAAAGAGAAAGGTCCAACGGATCCAGAGACCTAATTATACAGTACAGCATGGGGAGGATATGCTTCTTATTATATCCAACGTTAGTGGGTTTGACAGTGTTTGGAAACCTCAGAGAAAAGGTAGCAAGCAGAAAAAAGCCAAAACAAAGACCTCAGTAGTGAGAAGGATAAAAGAGCCAACACAACCCAGAGCTTCTAAAGTCACTAAAGAGGCTTTAAACAATGCTGCAAAGTTGGAGGAACCAGCCACTGCTTTGAGCTTTGACTGGGGTGAGAGAATGCCAGAAGAAGTGTTGGTAAAGATTTTTAAACTGGTAGTTCATCAAGATGGTGCAATACCGTTTCTCTGCAGGTGAGTTCTGGCTAAAAAAAGTGTTTATGGCTTTTGTACATAAATGACGTGTGTGTGTGTATATATAAATAAAAAATGCCTGCTTGTCATTTGTTTCCGTTTATAAATAATTGATACATTTTTAAAGGGTTGGTCGAGTTTGTCGACTGTGGAATTGCGCTGCTTCTTCACCTTCTCTTTGGCAAAGTGTTTCTATTGGCTACTGCTGGATTGAACCTGGTAAGAGTCAATTACCTGGAACTGAACAGAAGATTAAGAACACTGTAAACTGGCTAACACAAAACAGGTCAGTGAGATCACTTATTAGATAAGTCTAATTTTATAGTTAGTAGGAAGGGTTTTTTGTTCTCGTAAACAAATTGTCATTATTTAGATTTTTATTTTTTTTTTCTTACTAAATGATTTCCTGTCTCAGATTTTGTGACCTTTCTCTTCCATGGTGAGTCATTGGTGACTGCATGAAATAGGACATTTTATACTTATATATTCTGCTGGACACCTCTTAAATGAATCATTATACTCATTTGTGGTTGAAAGCCTGTTAATTAGAATTTTGTAGTCTTAGGTGTGGGTTTTCTCCTAAGACTATAATTGGGGTGTACTCAGAATTTTTATTTTGTTTCTTTTAAAGGTTTTCACAATTGAGAAATTTCAAGCTTTGTCACTGGAAAAAGCATGTTGACTTTGTTGTTCAGGTACATGTTGTTTATTCCATTTGTGAATAAAAATGTGTTTGAATAAATGTATATAAAAATAATTATTCTACAAATGTCAATTGTAGGCAATAGCAAATGCCTGCTCAAATCTCCAATCCTTAGAGTTGTCCTACTGCACGGGTGTGACAAAAGAGGCTTTTCAAAATCTTGGACTTTCCTGTCAGCACCTTAAGAGCATAAATGTACAACACACTGAGGTATGTATGGAATTACTGTTTACTATTACATTGATTTTAATAGAACATTTTTAGTTTTTGAAATCTTGATTTATGAAATTGATTACAGTAGTACTTATTTCCTTGTAATTAAATTTTCTCTACGTAAATTTATAGTTTCAAGATGATGGTCTGCTGTCTTTTCTTGAGGTGTCCGGAAGCCAGCTAACAAAGATTTCCTTTACACGCAGCTCAAAAAGTGACAAAATTCTCAATGTTTTGTGTGTAAGCAATTTTTTTTTCATTGCTATTGCAAAATTGATAGTATAGAGTAGAATTCATTAAGTGATGTGCTGTCTGTTCTCAGAGAGGTTGCTGTCCAGATCTCAGGTTTCTGGAGATCAATACCAAGTTAGACAGTGGTTACTGTCCTCTTCCGATCTGTGTACAAGCTCTACAACTTGGCTGCCCCAAGCTACAGGTGTAGTTCATTATTATTTTTTAACGCATTTGCAGTTTATATAAACTAAATTGGGAGTGGCATAGTGTTTAACATAGTCATCTTACAACAAGAAGGTTTGGAGAGGAACCACATATGAAGCTGATGGTCAGGTGACCATAAATGTTTTTTCTCATAGCTATGCTATTAAATGGCTTATACTTTCGGCATATGGCAAAAGGCAAGGGTAGACCCTGGACAGATCGCCAGTCCATTGCAGGGCCACACAGAGATGACCAACTAAACACAACCGGAGTACAAGGAAAAAGAACATTGTCCGCTCAGAAAGACCCCTTGTCTGGGAAATGAACCTGGGACCTTCTTGCTATGAGGCGACAGTGTTAATCACTGCGCTGCCACTCTTAAAGAAATATGCTATTCTGAAAATAAATAATAAAAAACAATGTTATGTGGATGCATGTTGGTTGAACTGAATTTAAACATGAATTATTGTTCCATTGTTTTCTCCATGTAGACTTTTAGGCTCATGAATATTAATCCTGTTCCCAAAATGATTCGGAACACCCCCGGTTCCACAATTGGTTTCCCTATGCTAGAGGAGCTGTGTATAGCCTCTTCATCTCATTCCTTTATGAATGACCAGGAGCTGCTCAACATTCTGCATGGCTCCCCTCACCTGCGGGTACTAGACCTACGGGGATGTTCTCGCATAACAGCTACTGGACTAAATGCTCTGCCTTGTGAAGGTATTTATTCATGTGACACCACCTGCTTGTGTGTGTGTGTGTATGCATTTAATACACCTGCTGATTGGTTCAGTACTGTGTATGTGGCGTACTATAGTATTTTAAACCAAATTTCTAACATGGTAAAATACAAACTGTACTAAAAGTGCACCGTGTTTGCTTTCTGTATAGGTCTGGAGTGTTTATTCTGGGGGCTGTATTTTAATAGCAATGTCATGGTGGCATCAAATAAAGGCATCCATATGCTGGCACAGAAATGGAACCATAGCCTTCGAGAGCTGGATCTCACCAACCAACCTTTCTCAGAAGAGGACTTTGAGATTGCAATTGGGCATCTTGTTAATGGCCCTGGAACGGACTTCTTGCGTTCTGTTAATCTCAGTGGGACCAAGATCACCTCATATGCAGTCAGGTATTCTTGCGATTGTAATACTTTGTTAAAAATATACAAGGTAGTAAAATCCGTAGTTGACCTATGTGTTGGTTTTTTTGTTAATAGTTTAACATGGCACTTTATTTTGTGGAACTGAGAATAACACATTTTTTTTTACAGGTTACTAGTGGGTCATTCAACAGCTCTTAATTATTTGAATCTGTCATCTTGTCGTTATCTTCCAAGAGGACTCAAACGCATTTATCGTGGACAAGAGGACATTCATCAGCTATTGGACAAGTTAAATGAATGTGATATGTAGTTATGGTTAAGTAAATCAAAATTTTGAAAGCAAAAAAACCTTTTATTGTTACTCAATAAACTAAATTCTGTAATGTTCACAGTATTTTTGTATTTCATATTACTCAGTTATTACATAAGGAAAAATATAAAATGGGATCATGTTGGTAAACAAACAGTATTAACGCATATTTATTTTTGTAATCCCACCAGTGCACATTTACATCATTTATTTACGCTATCCACTACCCTTATTTCTCTCGGAGTTGTAACACAAATGATAACTTTATAATGTTGGGTAAAGTTGTATTGTGTACTGTGCTAAAGGAGCACACTAATAATCTATTAAAAAGCTTGAGCATATCTTAACCAAAATAAAAGGTCAAAACAGAATTGAAACAAATGGAACAGTTTTGGAAGAAAAGATAAAACATGCATCAAGTACGTTATACTTCAAACTATGTGGACAAAAATATGTCACTTTCATTTTTTTAAAATCAGTAATGTAAGTCCAGTGTGAGGGTCTTTTATGCACCTGTCAAGGAGTTGCATGTAGGTTAGGTTTTCCTGTGTGTTAGGGTCAAAGAAACCTTTGGTGTCATCGCCTGAGTCAGAAAGAATCTGGTTCATTTCTTCATCAAAATATCCTCTCTGGTAGGCAACCTCTACGGGTACACGGTGGCTGTGGACTGGATCAATGATGCCTCCAGTAGCAATCTGTGCTTCAAGAAGACGGATACCATGATCTTTGACAATGAGATCTTTCTTTAAAGCCTGGAACAAGGAAATGGTGTTGCCTGTATAAGGGTCAGTGTAGCCTGTGACTGCCCTCTCGGCAGAAAGCAGTTTGTTTTTCCATTCGGTCCCCACGACCCCCTGAGCCACTGCCTCTTCTACGGAAAGTTTTTTGTTTTTTAATGGATCGATCATGAATCCAGTAGCGGCTTGAGCCTCTAATAACACCAGGGATGTCCCAGGTGTTAGAAGTCTTTTAGATTTGGCTTCAGAGATGCTCATGGTCTGTTTGTTGGACTCCACAAAAACCCCGGCAATGCAGTCGGTTCCCTGCAGGTACCTTCGCACTGAATCCATATTGCTTACTTGATCTACTGTGACCTTTCCGACTGTAAGGTCTTCAAAAAGTTTTTGATCAAT
>JAOTRA010000022.1:2220953-2245754 GCA_026260255.1 Pseudolaguvia tuberculata
TATATACTAATCCGGGGTTATAGATGAAGCATATTCTGACCATACATTTTTTTTTTTTTATAAATTAACAAAACCTAATAATTTTCAATTTTTTCCAGAATATATTTTACAACATGGAAATACAAAGATTATTTACCAATTCCAAGCGTTCTTAACAAATTGTGTGTAAAAACAAACAGGTAAAGTACAAAATAATACTATAATAATAAGAACAATATGATGGCTTTTCTTTCTCTTCTTCTTCTTCTAATTAATGGCAAGAAATAAAGGTAGCAGAACATGTATGTTGGTTGAGGGGCATCATTGCGTGGTTCTTTTGATTGGAGCAGTTTATTCTATAGAAATCAGCAGGCAGTGGAATGCCCTACAGAAACAACACACATGACATAATAAATTTACCAAGTGAAATGATGAAAAATGTACTTTGCTAAAACTGCCATGTGTAATAAATTTAATACATATTATTGATTACCTTCAACTTCGGTTGAAAGTAGTGGCAGGGTTTCAATGTAGAATAAACACTCCAGTTTGAAACACTCCACATCTCCAGTTTAGAAGAGAAATCTGGTGATAAAGTCAAAGGAAAATTAATCTGCTTATCCAACAAACAAATAAAAAATATTTATAGAAACTAAAAAGTGTACAGTCTACTTACATTAAAGAATATGCAGACATCTGGTGAGGTCAAGGCATAAATAAATTCTTCTTCAAACTGGGAGATGTAAAAGGAGCAAAGGAAGACTTTCTGTCTTTCGAACTTTTAGTCCAGTTATTTCTGAATTCTTTTCTTGGAAGTTCTCGTAGGATTTGGGACATGTTGGCTATCATGTTATGAAAGAACTGTTGATGAACTTGAATCGTTTGAATTAATTGAATCGTAAATTGAATCGTTTGAATTATTGATTGTGTTCATTTCCAAGTACATTTCCACTTGAGCTCTTTTAATGAAATTCTTTTTATTCTGCTCTGTAAATGGATATCAGCTCCACTAATAGTATTTTAAGTGAATAAAATTCCTGTTATGAACGTTTTGTAAGACATACTGCATGAAATTCAATTTAATTGAATTAATTTTAACAATATGCCCACTAATAGACACAATAAAAACAGAAATATGAAAGAATAGATATTTAAACACTGATGAATGTAATAAAAGATTTACAAACACTAAATTCTCTACTAATTCTTAAAAAGAAACAACAAATCATATATAATAATTATCAAAATATAACATGTTAAAAATGGATGAAAGTCTAATATGAAAGAAAAAAAAAGCCAGCAGGATAAAGAAATAGCTCTCAACCAATATTAACCACATGCAGAGCAGAATAATTGTTTTTAAATGATGTGTGTAATTAATGAGCACTGTGGTAGCGATACTGGCAATATTCTTTTGTCTTCAGAGAAACAATGTCTGGTGAGGGTTAATGCTGTTAGAGCCTGCTTTAGTTTGTCGATATTCAGCTCACTGTGTACTCCAGAACTGTAACGTCGTCCATAGCTTGGAGAATAGGAAGATGTGGAAAAACCCATAGAGAAACCAGATCCTGTAGCATCGAAACTCCCTCGCCTAGAGCCAGACCTTGAACCAGTTCTCGATCCAGACCTGGATCCTGAGGCTGATCCAGAGCCACTTATATTGTAAGGGCTATATAGACCCTTAGTAGACTGCGATGATGCCTCTAGTAAACGCAAACCAGAGCCTTCCTCAATCATGCTTCTATCCATGGCATCTTTATAAGATATCTTCAGCTTTGTCTTTGGACAAGTCAGGTATTTGGAGTACCCACTGACATCTCGTAGTTTTTGAGCAGTGCGTGCATCAAGGGTACCCTTCTTTACGGCTTCATCCAGTGATACTCTGCCTACAACATCAGGTTCAATTAGACCCCCTGTTAGATATTGCACTTCAAGAAAACGCTGGCCAGCTTCATAATACAGCCAACCCTTCTTTAAAGCCTGTGCAGCAGACATTTTTGTTTTGGTTCTTGGATCTTCAAATCCTTGGAAAGCTTTCTGAGCTAAGTTGATGCGATCTACCATTATCTTGTCTACTAGCCCTTTGTTCATTGCATCTGCAACAGTGAATTTCTCTCCAGTATTTGGATCAATGATACCACCTGTGCAAGCTTGTGCCTCAAGCAGTCTTTGACCAGTAATGTTATCTACTAGATTTCGATGCATGGCTTCTGTAACTGACACCTTCTCTAGAGTATCTGTGTCCAAGATTCCTGCAACTGGACCAGTTTCCTCTGTTGGGTCAGTCCATGTTGTTGCTGGGGTCTTGATAGATGGAACTGGGCTCATAGGATATGATGAGGTGGACCCAAATGAAGACGAACGTGATCTATTGCCACTCATATTTCCCGACAACATGTCGGCAAATTCAGTGATTGATAGGGTACCCGCACGATACTGATCCAAAGCAGACTGATCAATGAGTCCTCTAGTAATGGCATCATCAATGTCATATTGACGTCCAGACCGTCTGTCAATTATCATAGATTTCACACCATCTGCTGAAGAAGTGGTAATTTCTTCCCATTCACATTCTTGTTCTGCAAGCTCCATATATGTTTGATGATCAATTAGGCCTTTACGGTATGCTTCATAAACAGACATTTCTTTTCCAGTTTCAGGGTCTACAATCACTACTCTACGTTTGCGTACAGATGACTTGGAAGATGTCTTTCTTTCCCGCTTCTTCTCCTTCAGCGTTAGGAGAGCAAGTCCGGTTTCAGGGTCAATCATGCAACGTTCCATCAACTGAAGGTAAGTCAGATTCTCCTCAGTGTTTGGATCAAAGAAACCTTTAGTATCATCAGAAGGGTCAGTAAGTATATCGTTCATCTCCTCATCAAAAAGGCCCCGCTTGTATGCCATTTCTACTGGAAGGCGATGACTCTCCTCAGGATCAATAATTCCACCTGTTGCAATTTGAGCCTCCAAAAGACGAATACCATGATCTTTAAGGATCAGGCCTTTTTTCATAGCCTGAAATAGAGAAATTACCTTTCCAGAGTATGGATCATTGTATCCAGTCACAGCTCGTTCAGCAGAGAGAAGCTTATCTTTAAATTCTGGGCCGACCACTCCCATTTTTACAGCCTCATTGACTGTCAGTTTAAGATTCTTAATCGGATCGATCACATACCCAGTCGATGCTTGAGCTTCTAACAGTTCAAACGCGGTACCTGGCCTGATCATGTTCTTTTTCATGGCTTGATAGATTGACAATCTCTCTTTGCTAGCCTCTACATACACACCTGCAATACAACTTGTTCCCTCTAGGTATTTCTTTAAGTCCTTGCTGATATCTTCCACTGAAATGAGGCCTTCTGTGAGGTCTGTGTATGTCTTCTGATCGATAATTTCAGAAGACAGTAATTCGTCCAAGGTGATTTGCTTCCGCAGGCCCCTTACTAGAAGTTTCTTGTCTGCAAGAGACAGCAAATGCATGCCACATTCTTTGTTAACTTTACATATCTTTAGCAGGTTTGCATAAGAGGATTTTTCATCTGTGGTTGGATCAATAAATCCTTTGACGTCCCCACTAGACAGTCTCTCACAGGTTTCTTTATTGATATATCCTCGTTGCATTGCAACATCATTTGGAAGGTGAAAATTGTACTCATGATCAATTATGCCACCAGTTGCAAGCTGAGCTTCTAGGATCTTTAAAGAATACTCCTCAGGAACTAGACCCTTTTTCATAGCCTGGTATAAGGAAATTGCTTTTCCGCTGTATGGGTCTTTGTACCCTGTGACTGCCCTCTCTGCGGATAAAAGTTTGTCGTGAAGTTCTGGGCCAACTAAACCTTTGCGAACAGCCTCATCAACTGTTAGCAACTCGGATTTTACTGGGTCAGTGATAAATCCTGTAGCTGCTTGCGCCTCTAATAAATCAATGGCAATATCAGGCTTAATTAAACCTTTTTTCATAGCCTGGTAAATGCTAAATTTAGCAGAGCTATTAGTGAGGACCCCAGCAATGCTGCCTGTTCCAAAGAGGTACTTCTTAACAGTGGGCATTTCCATGACCTCCCGGATTGTTTTCTTGCTTTGTTTCAATAGATTGTAGGTTTCAAGATCAATTATACGAGAGCTATAAAGCTCTTCAATTGTAACTCTGCGACGAATTACATCACACAGCATTGACTGTTCTGCTCTGATTATTTCTCTTTGCTCAATTATTTCAATGATGATGATAATCATTCTTTCTTTTGTGATTTTTCCTGACCGGTACTGTTCAATAAGTTTTTGTCTTTCCTCTTCAGGAAGCATGTCAGATGCCATGACATCCCACAAGGACATTTGTTTTCCTGCCAAAGTCTTATGAGGTATAGCTATTTGAGTGCTAGCCAAGTCGGTTTGTGCTTGTTCTTCAGTGTAAACATACGACTTCTCGACGTCTTTCGGGACTTCAGCCTTGGACAGTGGTACGAGAAAGAAGCCATAATCTGGATCTTTTTTGCACCTTTTAATCAGTTGTTTATAAGTGACATACTCATCCTTGCCAGGATCAATAAAACCTTTGATATCATCTGAAGGGTCTTTGAAGCATTTAGCCATTTGTTTGCTCAGATAACCTCGTTGAATGGCTATGTCAGTTGGGATATGATGACTATTCACTGGATCAATTATTCCTCCAGTGGCTTCTTGAACTTCAAGAAGAGGTATAGCATGCTCCCTGAGAACCAGCTCTTTTTGCATGGCTTGGAAAAGAGAAATCTTGTGACCGGTATATGGGTCCTTATAACCCGTTACTGCCTTCTCTGCAGACAAAAGCTTTTCATGAAGCTCAGGACCAACAAGGCCAGCTTTTACAGCATCGTCCACTGTGAACCTCAGATTCCTGATTGGGTCAACAATAAACCCACTTGCTGCTTGTGCCTCCAACAGTGAAAGGCATGTATTGGGTGTCAATAATTTCTCTTTCATTGCCTGATAAATGCTTAACTTCTCTTTAGATTTTTCATTGATAACTCCAGCAATGCTCTCTGTCCCTTGTAAGTACCTCTTTACTACTTCACTCTCACTAATCTCTTTTGGCTTCTTTTGGCCTTGTTGAAGCTGACTATAGGTTGTCTTGTCAATAATTTTTGATTCAAAGAGAGACAGTGCACTAACAGGTTGTCGAAGACCAGTGAAGGTATCCTGCTGCTTTTTAATGTCATTTTCATTAACCATTGTAATTACAATGCTAATTATCTTTTCAATTGTGATAGTTCCTGATCTGTATTGACGTATTATCTCGATCCTTTGTTCTTCTGTTACATATTCTGAGTTAATAATCTCCCAAATGGTGACTTTTCTTCCTTTAAAAGGCCCACTGTTTAACTCTATTGTTGCTTCATTGAAAGCTTCTTTGGACTGAACCTCGGAGGGAAGTTCTTGTTCTGTAGTCCTAGCAGCTTTTTCTGTAAGTGCAAGCAATGGGAGACCTGTCTCTTTGTCAGTAATGCAACTTTTTTGTAGTTGTGCATATGACACATTTTCTTTTGTTTTCGGGTTGATAAACACTTTACTGTCATCAGACTGGTTACTTAAACACTTGTTCATTTCCTCACTGAAATAGCCACGCTTATTGGCAACATCGAGAGGAATACGGTAACTTTTTTCTGGGTCAATAATTCCGCCAGTTCCAATTTGGGCTTCCAGCAATCTTGTACCATGATCTTTGTTGATGAGACCTTTTTGCATTGCCTCAAAGAGAGATGCAGTTTTTCCAGTATATGGATCTTTATACCCACTCACTGCTCTTTCTGCCGATTGCAATTTTTCATGCAACTCTGGGCCAACAATGCCAGATTTCACAGCTTCATCAACTGTGACCTTTTGATTTTTGACTGGGTCAATTATGAAACCTGTCCCAGCTTGGGCTTCTAGGAGGTGGACTGCAGGTTCTACTTCTATTATGTTCTTCTTCATGGCTTCATAGATAGGCATTTTCTCCTTAGTTGATTCAATAAGCACTCCAGCAATACAACTTGTTCCCTGTAATGCTTTTTTAACGGAATCCATCTGAGACACCACTTCTATAGTAGTTTTGCCATTATGCAATTCGTTATATAAATCTTTGTTGATCACTTTGGAATCGAGAAGCTCAATCGCAGGGACAGATGATCTTATACCATGGAAGGATAATTCCTTCTTTTTGTCTTTGTCTTCCACAACAGTGATTACAATCCGTATGATTTTCTCTACAGTAATTTTTCCTGATTTATACTGACGAATGAGATCTTTCCTTTGATCTTCACTAAAGTATTCAGAATTGATCACTTCCCAGATGGTTACTGTCTTGCCCTTGAATTTTCCAAATGGCACTGATATATTTGTTTTACTGAATGCATCTTTAGTCTCTTCGTCAGTATATGTCCTTTCAGTGGGTAATGCTGTTTGTGAAACAGGTAGAAATAGAAGCCCTGTGTCCGGATCTGTTTGGCACCTTTCTATTAGTTGAGGATAACTGACAGCTTCTTGGGTGTTGGGATCACTAAATCCTTTCCTATCATCAGCAGGATTGCACAGAAGTTTGTTAAGCTCTTCATCCAACTGACCTTGTTTGCATGCTGTTTGGACTGATACACGATGGCTATTTACCGGATCAACTATACCACCAGTGGCGAGTTGGACATCAAGAAGTTTAGAGGCTTGCTTCTCTGTGACTAAACCCTTCTTCATGGCTTCAAATAATGAGATCTTATTACCAGTGAAGGGATCTTTAAAACCAGTTGCAGCACTTTCAGCAGACAGCAATGCAGTGTGAAGTTCAGGCCCAATAATTGACTCTTTCACTGCCTCATTGACTGAGAGCTTTCTATCATTAATGGGATCAATAATATATCCTGATGCAGCCTGAGCTTCAAGAAGCATCACAGCTGTGCTTGGTAAAATTTTATTCTCCTTCAAAGCTTGATAGATTCCCATTTTCTGATTAGGTTCTACTATTACACCAGCAATGCAATCCTTGCCTTTCAAGCACATCCTGACTTTGTCTAGCCTGCAAAGGTCTTGTACAGTAGTTTTGCCTTTTTTAAGTTTGTCAAATTCTTTTTTGTTTAGAATACCAATTTCATTAAGTCTGCTTGCAGGCACTTTCTCCCGAATTCCATCAAATGCAAGCGGTGAGTGTTCATTTGCTTTTACACTATCAACCTCTGTA
The DNA here is from genome assembly GCA_026260255.1 of Pseudolaguvia tuberculata. Lineage (NCBI taxonomy): Eukaryota > Metazoa > Chordata > Actinopteri > Siluriformes > Sisoridae > Pseudolaguvia > Pseudolaguvia tuberculata. Next base: position 2,228,119 of record JAOTRA010000022.1, read on the forward strand.
GAACCATTGAAGACCTTCATGGTTGTTTTCTGAACTGATGCTGTGACTAATTCATTTTCAGGCATGCTGTCAGTTTGGATTTCAATTTCTTTTGTTTGGGAGATTGTGGGTTTTTGTGCTTCCTGCAGCTTCTCAAGCTTTTCTCGTAATTTCTTGTTTTCCTCACCCATTAGTTTTTCTTGTTGTTGTTTCACCTTCTCTAGCTGCTCCAGCTCCTTTTGCTTATTAAGCATCTCATCTTCTGCATCCTTCTGCTTTTTGACTGCACTTTCTAGAATAGCCTGAAGTTTCTTTTTCTCCTCTTTCATCTGTTTTTTCTGACTTTCCTGCTCATCTTTAAGAGTTTTGGCTTTCTTCACTTCATCATCTAGTTGTTTCTCCAACTTTGTTTTCTCTTTCTCAATGGATTTTTCCCTTTTCAACAGGATTTCTTTCTCTGTAAGGAATGTCTGCTGAAGAGCCGTCTTTTCTTGTTGTATTTGCTCTTGCTGTGCATTGGCCAACTGTAAGGAAAGAAAAACAGCACTATTAAGAAAAAAAAACTGTACTATGTAGTATCCATAATATAACAAAAAGTATGGATTTGTGCTCATAAAAAAATTATAAATAAGCATTACATAAAGTTTCATATAAACAATGTTATTATGTTAATTTAGAAAATCAAAGGGTTATTATGACGATACCTCTTTTGCTTTATTTTGTAAATCAGTTGCCTCTTGTTTCAATTTCTTCTTTTCTCGTTCAAGCTCAGCAATTGCTTTGCGCAGATCCTCTGCTTCTTTGGTGCTTGCCAACCTTTCCACTTCCAATTTCTCAACAACAGTGAATTTTTCAGAAGTATGCTTTTCAGTCTCTTTCAGTTGGGCTCTAATTTCTTCTGCCTGTTTCTTAAATTTGTTAGCTTCCTCCTCCGCTTTTAATTTTGCATTGCTTAGCTCATTTACCTTGAGTTTTAAGTTCTCTGCCTCGGCAGAAACTTCTTGTTGTTTCTTACGTTCTGCTTCTAAGGACTTCTGGAAATCCACAGTCTCTTGCTCCAACCGCTGTTGAATCTCTTTTTTGGCCTCTAGCAATTGTTGCGCCTCTTCCTGTGCCTGGTATTTTTGTTTTTGAAGATTCTCAGCTTCAGCCTTCAGATTGGATGCTTCCTGAATGGCCATCATCTTCTCCTTGAGCATCTTGTCAGCTAATTCTCTTTGCTTAGCGAGCTCAGACTCTGCAACTAGTCTTAGTCTGGAGGCTTCTGTTGCATCAACGCTGAGCCTTGCAGCCTCATCAGCCAGCTTTTTCATCTTGTCAGCTTCTTCTTCAAGCAATTTTTTTGTGCCCTCCTTATCTTTATTAACGAGTTGCTGATTTTCTGCCTCAATTTTAACCTTTAATTTGACCAGTTCCTCCATCTGAATTTTTATTTTATTCAGCTCCCCTTCTACCTGCACTTTCTGTTTAATAGCATCACTAACTTCATCCTTAAGTCTTTTCAGTTCATCCTCAAAGAGAGATTTTTGCTTGTCTGTCTCATCAAGTTGCAGTTTTAGTTTCTCCAATTCTTGCTCTACTTGAGATTTCTGCTTTAAGGTTGTTTCAGCAAGTTGTTTATGCTTGTCCATCTCTGCTTCAGCTTGCTTTTTCTGTTTCAGGGCAGTTTTTTCAGCTTTAGCACGTTTTGAAGCTTCTGCTTCAGCTTCTTTTCTCAGTTTTTCAGCATCTTCTTGAGCTTTGGCCTGTTTAGCCGCCTCTGCTTCAGCCGCTTGCTTCTGGCGCTCAGCTTCTTCTGCTTTTTGACGAAATAATACAGCCTCTTTTTCAGCAGTTTCTTTGGCCTTTGCTGCATCATCAGCTAATTTCTTTGCCTTCTCATACTCTTCCTTGAGTTTACCTTGAGCAAGGCTGTCTTCCTTCTGTTGGACAAGGACATTGTGGGCTTTTTGCTCAGCAGCAGTATACTTTTGTGCAGCCTCTTGAGCTAAAATAATCTGTTTTTCAGCTTCCTTTTCAGCATTGGCCTTCTGCTGTTTAACCTCCTCTGCTTTCTTTTTCAGATGCTCAGCTTCTTTTTGAGCAGCTAGACACTGTCTTGCTGCCTCTTTCTCTGCATCTGAACTTTTTTTCACTTTCTCTTCAGCCTCTTTCCTCTTTTTTTCCTCTTCTAGTGCAAGATTCTTAAATTTCTCTGCCTCCCTTTCTGCATTTACTTTACTATTCTGAGTCTCATCAGCGATGCTCTTTAGTTTCTTCAGCTCAAGGTCAAGGTCTTTCTTTCCAGTCATCGCCTTTTCAAAGTTGAGTTTCAAAATGTGTATCTCTTCTTCAACTATTTTCTTTTGCTTTATAATTTCTTCGACTATTTCCTTCTGTCTGCTCAATTCAGCATCAGAGGATGTTTTTAACTGGTTCATCTTTTCTTCAATATCTTGCTTATGTTGAGCTGCTTTGTCTTCCAAAACCTTCCTCTGGTATGCTTCATCCTCGGCTTTTCTTTTCAGGCGCTCATTTTCAGCCTCCTTCTCTTTTAAAGCAATTTCGGCCTCTGTTTTTACACGAGTTGCTTCATCTATAGCAGCTAGCTTTTCTTTGAGTATCTTTGCCGCCTCTTCTCTTTGTCGGGCTGCTTCATCTTCTGCAAGCTGCCTTTGTTTCTTTGCGTCCTCAGCAACTGATCTCAATTTTGTTGCCTCTTCTGCAAGTTCTTTCATTTTGCCTGCTTCGGATTCTAGAAGTTGCTTACTCTTTTCAGTGTTTGACATGGAGTCTTTTTCGGCTTTGGCTTTAAGTTGTATTAGAATATCCATCTCTTTTCTAACTTTGGAAAGCTCATCCTCTAGTTCTTGTCTCTGTTTTACAACTATGTTTACTTCATTCTTCAGTCTCTGCAGTTCGTCATCTAATAGAGTCCTTTGCTGCACGGCATGATCGAAATCCAGTTTCAGGCGGATAAGTTCTTGCTCTGCTGCAAGTTTTTGTTGAGCAGTTTCTTCGGCTTCTTTTCTTTGTTTTTCAAGTTCCTTCTCAGCAACCTCCTTCTGTTTAAGTGCAAGCTCCTCTGCTTTAGCTCTCCTCTTTGCTTCCTGCTTTGCTTCTTCTTTCTGTTTCTCAGCCTCTGCTTGTGCAGCACTCTTTTGGTGGGCCTCCTCCTCAGCCTGGAGCCTTAGACGAAGAGCTTCATTAGCTTTCTGTCTCCATACATCTAATTCCTTTTCAGCTGCTTCCCTTGCTTTATCAGCATCGGCTTGTTGCTTTTTTAACCGCTCTGCCTCCTCTTGCAATTGGATAACATTTCCTTGCTCTTGTTTCAGTGATTCCTCCAATTTCGTTGTTTTTTCAGCAAAGGAAATTTGCTTACTCTGTAGTTCTGTGGCAACGCTTTTCTGTGTTACTTCTTCTGCCACTTTTATCTGCCTTTCCTTTTCCAGCTCAGCCTGCTTCATGCGCCTCTCTGCTTCCTCTGCTTCGCGTTTCACCTTTTCAAGCTCTTCCATGGCCTTTTGTTTCTGCTTTGCAGCTTTCTTTTCTGCATCTGATTTTTGTTTCAGCTCTTCCTCTGCTTTTCGCTTTTTCTGTGCCTCCTCATTCACTTGTTTCCTCAACTTTTCTGCCTCATCCTGTGCAGTTTTCATCAGTTTTTCAGCCTCTGTTCCTTTATCCCTGAGCTGCTGAAGTTCAGCTTCTGCCATTGATTTCTGCTTTATAGTTGTCTCCAGCTGAAGTCGGATTATACGAATTTCCTCTTCGATCTTGATTCGGCTATGCAGGACCTCTTCTACTTGTTGACTTTTAGCTTTAATCTCCTGGTCTGAGAGGTTTTTGAGTTCTTGCAGTTCCTGCTGGATGTTTTTCTTCTGTTGCTCAGCATCAACAGCAAAACCTTGTCTTTTGCTGACCTCTTCTTTCATCTTTAGCCTCAAGTCTTCAGCCTCTTTTTCTGCTTTGGCAATAGCCTTTGCATGAGATTCTGCTAACTGTCTCTGCTTTTCTAACTCAGCCTGCATTTCAGCCATCTTTTTCCTTTCTTCTTCTTTAAGCTTTTCTGTAGCTTTCTGTTAATTGGGAAAGTTACATACTGTTACTATTGGTGCTATATTTGATTACAAACGAAAATGCAAATAATGAACCTAAAATAATACAAAAACGAATGTTTAATAGGTAAGGTGTTCATTGTTTTTTAAAGATGTTTATAAAGTTTTAGTAAAGTATTTTAATCACATTTATGGCACACATAATGAGACACAATCACTTTACAGCACAATAAAACAACAGAAATACCGAATGGCATCATGCTATTGAGGTGTTACTTCTAAAGATGGCTTGACAACTAACCTAATGGAATAGGAGATAAATAATGTGTAGTGTTGAGTAATGTATAAATGTAAAGACAGGCATTACCAAGCAAGTGCAGTGCAGTAATGCAGCAAACATTTATGGAATTAGTTATACAGCAAGGCATCTGATGAATGTCACAGGGTGCAAGACTCTGACTGGATTGTAGGTGATGTTCTTATTCGTACACCGAATAGACAAAATGAGGCATGGGTCATTGTAAGATGTTGTGCAAAATTTACCTCAACTGCGCCCAAACATGAAAACATTCATCATGTAAAAGCACTGGCAAGCCATATAGAAAAGCAAACAAGCAGAAATGTAAGTTAGAAAGAAAAAAAAGGAGAAAAAATTAAATTGTGATTCTCATAAAAAAATATTTGGCATTCAACCTGAAGCATTCTAGAACTGAAGAAGAGAAGAGCATGAGCAGGGAAGAACGTAAGAGTTATTTCAGAGTAGTTTCAGTACTCTTAAGAAAGTATCACACCATTCAGTGTTTAATGGTGTCTGTCGGTTAAAAAAGTACATGCTGCAGTTGGCGAATTTGAGATCTATAGAAGACATAGGAGACAGAAAATGTGTGGAAATGGAATGTGCTGCACCACTAGTTTAGCATTTCTTTTATAGTAGGTCAGCACATTTTTATCTTACAAAGGTGATAAGTGTATGATCAAAAGATGGGAAGTAGTGGTTTAATGGTTAAGGTGTTGGACAGATACCAGAAAACCTGGGGTTCAATTTCCCACCTTCACCAAGCAACCACTGTGGGCCCTTGAACAAGGCCCTTAACTCCCAATTGGTCAATTGTACAAAAGAGATCAAATGTAAGTCGCTCTAGCTAAGAGCGTCTGCCAAATGCTGTAAATGTAAATGTAGATATCAAGATTATTTTTAAAAACTTTTGTACGATTGTACACTATAAATTAAGTAGTTTATGGACACTAAAATCAGAATATCCACATAAGTGCAACCTCTAACATTTAAAACTGTTGTGGATTGTACAAATTATCACATAAAATATATAAATACTTTTGGCCATTTGATTAAATGACACAATGTGGCATGTGGCACCTTTGCGTTCTGTGACTGTTTGGTTCTTACCTCTTCATCCTTTAGGCGTCGTTGGGTGTCCATGATAAACTTAATATACTGGCTCGCCAGAGTCAACAGCTCACTGTAACGTGTTCTGAGAGTGACATACTGGAAGATAATTCACATCATATTTTTAAATATGTTTCATGACAAAGAAAGTATTCTAGTTGTAAAAAAATTGTGTATAGTAAATACCTCTTGAATAATGTTGTCTGATGCAGACTCCACTTTAATTTTTTTCAGTGGCGAGGCAATGGGTTCCACCAAAGCTTTATATGTTACCAGCTGAAGTTCATGATCCTAGAAAAAACAAGGTTTATATATACTGCCAGAAGTTCGAACTTTGCTTTAAAAATGAGTCTTCTCATTCTTACCTTTACTGTATCAATGTAGGCCTTAGCATATTTCTGACATTCATCCACCTTTTCTTTGTTGTTTTCAATCTCTTCCAGGAGTTTCTGTTTATGGCACAATTGATCAGAATACGAAAAATAGTAAAACAATACTTAATGTATTAAACATCAGAAATAACTGCTAGGAAATAAAGAATTAAACATGATGTTACAGAAAAATAAAAATGAGTTCTTGAAATTATTATCAGTATTATTATTATGGTGTTATTAAGTATTTTAGTATTATACATGTAAGACCACTGCTGGACCCCTGAGTTATTCCTGTTACTGATATACTAGTCCAATAAGCTGAATTATAAGGGCTAAAGTGGCTTACTTCTCACAAATGTTCCACTGCAGAGAAATACAGTTGGAGACTGGTGGTGGTGGGGCTTGGATTTAGGTTTGCCTGGTCGACCAAACAACCATAGTAATGGTAGCAGAGTTATACGGTCATTTGTTTTATTACTTGTTTTTACTGCTGTTTAGTTATAATGACATTATTCCCATCATTGGAAACAATCATTTATTAAAATGAAAACATTTTGCAACCAAAGCTACTGTCTGCTACCTAACCACTCACCTGAATCAGAATTGTGCATGCAACTAAACATCTCAAACATCTTACTTGTGCACAATAAAGTCTCCATACCTTCTCCTGGGTCAGCTGCTGGTTAAGAGCTTTGCTATCACTGATGGGCATGGCCTGGATGTTTTCTTGACTTTGCTTGGCATCTGAAATCCACTGAATGAGCCAGTCATAGCTTTGCCTATAGTTCTGCATCTGCCTACCCAGAAGCTCCAGTTGCCTTTGCCGTATCTTGATCTGGGCAAGTACAGCCTGCCAGCGCTCTTTTAGGCTAGCTACCAAATGCACATAGTGATCCAGCTCGGCATCACGCTCACTGTGTACTTGAGACATTTGCTCGTTCACTGTCAGGGCATCCTGGAGCTCAGCTTCCAGACGGTCAAACACTGGCTTATCAGAATCGGCTTCAGAACTAAGTTTCTAAAGAAGACAGAAAAAGCAGTTTATCATTATCCAAATAAGGTACATCACATTTTTTTCAGCCATCTTGTAAATGTATACTATCGAAAGATAATTTCTATCATCATTCACATAGTAATTGTGTACCTTTAGCTGTGTTTGGTTTGCCTCCAGCTCTTTGTCATTTGCAGGCACATTGTGGACATCACGAAGTTGATTTTCATACTTCCTGAGAATATCTTCAGTCCCTTGAGTACTGCGGATGACCAAGTTAATGGTCTTTAGCCTGAAATAAAGGCCATGAAATATGAAATAGCAAGATTTTTACATAATGTCTAATTCACACATTTTTAAATTGAAAACATGTAAATTGACAAACCTGTCCAGGTAAACAGATGACAGGCTGTTAACATATGCCATCTTCTTCAGGGTGACTTCCAACTCTGAACGAAGGACAGGTGCTGATGTGGACTGCTGAGAGGAAGCCAGTGCTGCCTCACTCTGCTTAACCACCGCATCAAGGTCTTTCTTTATGTCCTCCAACTCAGTCTGCATTTTCTGTTTGCAGACCGTGAAAAAAAAAATGTGTTACTGTAAATTTCTTTAAATGCAACATGATTATAATACTTATCATTCTATCTTGTTTTCAAGTGTTTCTGTTGATTTTTCAGTGCACCATGTTAATGGTGAGAACAAAATCGTGCAACTAAGAAACAGCAAATGCTAGTATGCATATTTGGTAGATGAATGAATCTTATTTCTTCTGAATGAGAAAAAAGCCACAGACCACCCTAACAGCTACAATCAAAGATAATTATGAAATATGAATGAAATAGAAATAGCAAGGTGTAGCATACAGTGTGCTCCACGGTCCTCTGGGCACAGGCCTTCAGGGGCTCCTTATCCACCGGCTGTCTAAGTCGACTGACCATACGTGACTCACATCCCTCCAATCTCAGTCTTAGGTCCTTTATTTGAGTAATGTAGGTCTTACACACAGACTCATCCTGCTCTCCTGCATAGAGAAAGAAACACCTTTTATGTAAAGAGAAACCGAGGAGATGATAGTAAAGTGCAGATTAATTGTACAGTATACAGGAACATTAGACAGACTTCAAATTCAATCAGCATTAATAGAAATGATTGGTTTAGTAATAATTAATGAAATAATCAATAGTCAAGTCATTGGATCGGTTTGGACTGTGTATAAATCATTTCTTCAAAGCAACAATCAATCACAAATTATAAGCTTCATGCAGAACAAATTGGAATATGCTGTTTAATAAATAAAAGCATGTATCAGGTAGCCATGCTGCAAGAAAGAAAACTGTAAAATCACAGAAAGAAAGTAATGACGAATATTTGTATATAGATGACAGAACAGAAAAATGACAGAACACTAGAAGTCAACAATAAATGCAGTTAGTCAAATTTGAAATCCAATCTGTAATCTTTACCAGCAGTTTTGTCTTTGGATGTGGAGAGAGGTTCTGCAATATGAAATGGACAGTTACAGTCTGATGAGTGAACTGAGTGCTATAATCAGGGAGGTTCAATTGGAATTGTTAAATTTTACTTAAATTAATAACAAAGTAATAAAAAATAAACTCCCTAAATATGGCACACTGATAAATTAATGGGATAATAGGGATGTAACGATTTAGTGTGAGCCAGTGGTTCGAATATGTAACGATTCAGGGCGGCGCGGTGGTGTAGTCATTAGCACGGTTGCCTCACAACAAGAAGGCCCCAGGTTCGATTCCCAGTCCGGAGATATTTTTGTGCGGGTACTTCGGTTTCATCCCGCAGTCCGAAAACTTGTAGATTAGGTTGATTGGTGATTCTAAATTGCCCATAGGAGTAAATGTGTGTGAGTGGTTGTTGGTGTATGTGTGGCCCTGCGATGGACTGGCGACCAGTCCAGGATGTACCCCTGCCTCTTGCCCTATGTGTGCTGGGATAGGCTCCAGCATACCCCTTTGAATTAGGGAATAAGCAGATGAATGAATGAATTAATGAATGTGACGAATCAAATCGGTATAAATTGGTGTGAATATTGAAGGAATCGTGATACATATGTTAGGGAGAAAGGAGTGCAGCAGTGTTTCTGCCAGTGTGAAGATGTATTCAGTTGTATGTTTTCTTTTCTATTTCATTGATGCATCTTTTAAAAAATTGTCTATTAATATTTATATTCAAATGTATCTTTAGGTGTATTGCAATAATATTATTACTAATTAAAGGAGGTGAGCAGAAACAGCCTTCTCCTAAGAAAAGTGCACTGGAGGGTCGTTTTGGAGGAAGTTGTTATTTAAAATTTATTTTATTAAAAATCTTGACAAATTGAACCATGTGATTAGTATTCATTAAATCATATGGCATTGTGAGTTGGGTGAATCGTTACATCCCTAGGTGATACTGAGTTATGGAAATAACATTATTTGTATTCCACCTTATGCCTGTTGCTTTATTTTTCAGATCTCCTCTTAATCCTACATGAAACTGATTTAATCCATTAGATTACATAATTGAATCTAATATCTTTACAAAAAATATCCTTTTCTATCATTTACAAAATAAAAAACAAAGAATTAAATAATATATACTATTGTGCTTCTCAATATTATGTATGGTTTATTAATTATGTATTGGTTAAGTTAAATATAATAATCAGAACTGCTGCTGAAGGAAACGTTCCTTGTTAAACTATTTTATTAAGAAACCTGATCTCTCTTATTCACCTTGCTCTATGGAACGCAACAGGTTGTCATAGTGTTGTGTGGAATTATTATATGCGCTCTCAGCCTGCATGCGCTCATCTGCACCAAAGAGCTCAGAGTCCTGGCTGTCCCGCATGAAGATCTGATAGTGTTGCTCCAAGTTTTTAAGAGTCAGACGGTACTCGTCCACCTTCATTGTCTTGAACTTGCATTAAAGAAAAGGAAAAAAATATTTAAAATAAAGACGTGAATAAAGTTTAAGATAGGATCATTCAAGTTCAAAAATTCAATACTGTTGTAGTATTAAAAAGTGATTTTAAACAGTATATAAAAGCAAAATCAGATGATCAACTACTATAAATGATTTATTACCATTATGAAGTTCCATGAGTTGATGAATTGAATGTCTCGCATGAGATACTGCCAGGACAACAGACTCTTTAAATCCACATGTAACTTCTGCCAAAGGATCATCACTTTCTGGAGACTTGCATCCAAGCTAAATCACCACAAAATACAAGATAGAAGATCACAATATGCTTTAAACGGAATAATTATAATTGTAATTAATTTTGGGTTATCTATTATTTTTAATCCAACTGTTTTACATGTGTACACAACCAACAGACACAAAGATAAGTGTTTACCCAGCACTGATTTCCACAGCTTCCTTGTTGGTAGGTGGGACGATGAAGCAGATAGACGGCACTGTAGCTTCATTTCCATTTGAGCTCCTCACCTTCCACTTAAAGGGCTGGGAATTGTTCTGCAGAACACACTCGTCTCCTCTGTGTACTGTAATCTGGAACAACACATGGACCACATCAGCAATGAAGTAAATGTACCATCCTAAAAGCATCCTAGCTATTTTTTTATTTTTTTATTTAGATCTATTTATAATTACATCTAGATTTTATACTATGAATATATTTATAATGGAACACTAGTGGGGACAATTCATCCATTGGTACAAATATTTACTACAAATTAAGTGTCTTTGTCACATACCTCCATTTGTTTGAAATCACACACAGCCTGAATGGGCAGTTTGCCTTTGACTGGAGTAGCAGGATTTCTTGGTTTTAGCTGAATGATATTCTTGGCCCTCCTGTTTAGACCATCCAGGTGAGTCTTAAAGTCCACAAGATGTTCTTTTTCATCCTGTGAGCCAAATCAATTAGAATTGTAATATTTTATGTTTCCGGAAACTTAATAATTAAGATTAAATACAGACTTAAGTCATTAAACTTTTTAAAACTTTTTAGAAGGTCAGGATTATGTGAAATTTGAATCCTGCAATGGCAACTTCTTAAAGTGAGTGCAGGGATACTACATACTGACATGATTATACTTGTAAACTTACTAGATAAAGGAATAAAAATACAGGGTACCCACCACAGCATCTTGTAAAAGGTCCTCCAAACGTGTGACTGTAATAGAGCGGTCACAAACATACTTCCTTTTCATGGTCTCCTGCATCTTCTTCATTTTCTCTTCTGCCTCTTTTACATCTGCAAAGAACTATTAAACAGAGTGAAATATTGATTTCGCCCGCAAAGCCATTAAAGTCTAGGATAACACTGAATCGACAAAGTAGAGTAGGTACCTGGAAGTAGGCAGTGTTTTCCTTGAGGTGAGTCTCAATACAACAGCACAGCTGAAGTAACCAACTCCACTGAGTCTGCAGAGCAGCAGTAAAAGCCTGAGGACAAAAGATCAATCATGTTCTTTTCAGGCTGATGAACTTAGTGATATTTACTCAATCTTAAACACTTCTGCATACAATATGGACATGGTTTATATTAACGTGGTTTTCGTGGTTTATAATAACTTTATCTGTTGAATTGCTCTATGGATAAAGTCATTAAAAAACACAGAGAGTTTTCCACATATGGTAAATTTAGTTTATACTGATAATAATAAGGCGGCGCAGTGGATAGCACGGTCATCTCACAATAGGAAAGTCCCGGGTTCGATTCCCGGGCCAGGGAAATCTGTGCGCCCTGTTTGGCATTTGGCAGACGCTCTTATCCAGAGCGACTTACATTTGGTCTCTTGTTCCAAACTGAGCAGTTGTGGGTTAAGGGCCTTGCTCAAGGACCCACAGTGGTTCCTTGGTGGAGGTGGGATTCGAACCCTGGTCTTTCTGGTATTAGTCCAACACCTAAACCACTAGGCTACCACTTCCCTGTGTGTCCTCCCCGCGCTTAAGTGGGTTTTCTCCAGGTACTCCGGTTTCCTCCCACAGTCCAAAAACATGGAGATTAGATCGATTGGTGATTGTAAATTGTCCATATGAGTGAATGTGTGTGTGAATGGTTGTTTGTCTGTGTGTTGCCCTGCGATGGACTGGCGACCCATCCAGGGTGTACCTCTGCCTCTCGCCCTATGTGTGCTGGGATAGGCACCAGCAGACCCTTGTGACCCCGAATTAGGGAATAAGCGGACAAAAAGATGAATGAATGAATGTTAATAATGAGAGAAATATCTAGTTCATGCAGCCACTTGGTTCTTTATTGCTTTCAATTACCATACAATTAAAAAAACCACTATCTAATTCCATTGTGTACCAGCCATATAGGGCTGATACAGGATACTGCTAAAAGTATGTCGCCTGATCATTAGATTCAAATGTGGTTCCTCTCCAAAATGTTGCTACAAAAATGGAAGCCACTAGAAGCTTGTCTAGAATGCTATTATGACAATGACCCTGAGCACAAAGCCTCTGATCTTCATTAAGACATGGTGTGTTATGATTGGACAGCTTGAAACTTGAGTGTTCTTCAGAAAGCCCTGATCTTAACAGCACTGAACACCTTCACCTTGTAACACCATCTACACTCCAGACCTCCTTACCTGATGTTAGCGTCTGATCTCTGTATTACTGTGGGAGCTGAATGAATCCAAATCTCACATTATAGCGAAAAATATGATTTCCACTAAAATATTGGGCCTCAATTTAACAGCAAAATAGAGAGCAAATCTAGAATACAATGCTTAAAAACAGGTCTGAATATAATGGTCAGGTGAACACAAATTTGGTAATATAGTGTATGAAAATAAATGTACTAGACTAGACATAGTGGATGAGTGGTGTCTTGCCTCTATAGTGCTCCGAGCTGGATGGCCATCCTTCAAGAGCTTGTCTCCAGTTGCTTGAACAGTGTTTACTCTTTTCTCCCTCTGCTCCAGATCCCGCATCAGACCCTGTCACATGACTTCTGTTACACATTTGTTTTTTACATACGACTGCTTTTTTCCCCCTTACTTTGCAGCTTTTATAAGTTTAGTAAACAAGATGAATATACCCTATTATCTCCATCAGGGGTGCCCATAACTATTTTGTAATTAATTGTTACTATTAATAACAGTTCTCTAGACTGCTTCAAGTGCATGGGTTTCTGGATTCCCTCCACCCCCCTACTCCTGAACCCCAAATCACAGACTATATAATTATTAGATAATAGGACTAGCCCTACCGAGTAGTTATCCTTCTTGGCGGTCATGTTGGTATTGCGGTCACTCCAGTCATAGTTCACCTCTTCCTCCTCTTTCTCATTGAGCCACATCAGTTCTTTAGTGGCAGCTACGACAAATGCGTGAAGTCCAGTCAGATTGCGCAGCCGTGCCTTTGAAGCATTCTATCAGCGATCAAAAGATTAAAATTAGATTTTATGTTTGTTATAAACTAAATCTGTTTGAAGTGAAAACAGTAATAAAGATGTAGAAGCTCTGAAACCTACCAGAAGTTTGTTGTACTGCAAGTCCAGTTTGGCCAGGTAATCTCTGTATGCTTGCTTACTAGCAGGGGTTAACTGATTCTGAAGAGACAAAGAAAAAAGACATTATTTTATAAATAATCTGATAGTTTCCCATTTTGAGAACAGCTCATTAGTATAAACTCGATTAAATAATCTCTAGCTGGCAATCAAAATTACATCTGGTGGTCTGATGATGCTGTAGTAATAATATATACTAGACATTATTAGATTATATCATAGTTTGTCCTAGTAAAGGATGACAACATTTTACCAGTTTCCATAAACTGAACATTATCTTTAAACAGAAATCATTAAACCCACTTCATCTGCCCGAGCCCGATCAATTTTAGATCTGAAGTCCTCGATAGACTGATGCAGTCCGCGATGACTTCCCAAATTGGACTCGACAGAAGGCAGGTCTGCTCCCCACTCTGAATTGTCCATGCGTCGTTGGTTCTCCTCTACCCAGGCCAGCAGGTCCTGAATATAGCGGAGTGTGACTTCATCCAGCTCAGGCCGTGAACGTTGGGGGGACTGCTGCAGGCTTGGAGACATGGACGACTGAATGAGGGGCACCTGAGCCACTGTCACACCGGACTTCACACGCAGGTTGTATTCACTACGAAGGTTTACCAGTCGCTCATGGAGACGATACACCCTAAGAGAAACATTTTTATAATATAACTTATAATAATAATAATAATAATAATGTTAGAATATAATTATGTTACAGGTTTAATGTAATTTTAGAAAAATAATAGAAAAAATGATTAGATTATCCAGATTTGCAACATAGTTACACACAAATAACAAATTTCATTAAAATTGTTAAGTTCGATTAAATTTAGTAATATAAAATACAAATAAATAAACTGTGCTTATTTTTATTGTACTTTATTTACTGTATTTACCAAAAGTCACATTTATGATGTGAAGCTTGGTGGTTAAGGTGTATGTTGCCCTGGATAAGGGTGTCTGCCAAATGTTGTAATTGTGAAGCTAAATGTTGAGCGTACTGACCGTCTATACATCTGTTCTGCCTGCAGATGGCGCCCATCCTTCAGCAACTGCACATCATTGAAGAGGAGGCGGATCATGTTCTCAGCTTTATCCAGATCGGTATCGATCTCAGCTGCGTGCTGTACAGGTTTTCCAGCTCCCAGCAAGCGCACATCCTGCAATCATGTCAAAAAAATATAGCTTAAATAAATTTGAATGACATGAACGTATGATATTTAAACCCTATATAAAACCTAGACTTGTATGAAGTATATGTTTGTGTGTCCTACCGCCTGCAACAGTGTCTCCACTTGGTTTAGCTGCTCTTCACAAACACCTGCCTCCATCTGCACCTTACTGACGACCCTCTGCAGCCGCTCCAAACTGCACAGATTACACACACATGCATGCATGACTGCGATGTTCATAACGCTAAACAGGCTGCTATAGGATGACACTAAATGACAGGATGGTGTGAACGAATGGTAGATTAGTGGCCTTCTGTTAACCTCAATTAGTTTGATTCCCAGTAACTGTTACCACTCTTGGACCCCTGAGCAATGGGAATTCATTCATTCAACCATTCATCTTCTTACCCGCTTATTCCCTTATTCGGGGTCACGGGGTTCACAGTGCACAGGGCGCACTAGGGCGAGAGGCAGGGGTACACCCTGGACAGGGGTACACCCTGGACAGGTCACCAGTCCATCACAGGGCAACATATAGACAAACAACCGCTCACACACATTCACTCCTATGGGCAATTTTGAATCATTAATCAACCTAATGTACATGGGTTTTTTTTACTGTAAAAGGAAACCGGAGTACCAGGAGGAAACCCATGCAAGCGAGGAGAGAACATGCAAAGTCCGCAGAGAAAGATCCCCTGCCCAAGAATCGAACCCGAGACCTTCTTGTTGTGAGGCCTAACCACCGTGCTAACCACTACGCCACAGTGCCGCCCCATAATGGGGGAATGTTGTAAATGTTGCCGTAGATGTAAATGTTAAACTACAATTTGTCAAACAGTGAAGTGACCAAGCTACCAAAATGCAAAACATACCAAGCTTATTGACTATGAACAGATATATAGTTAAAGACTTACACCCTTTTCTGACGAAGCAGATATTCCAGTCCATGACTGTAGTTCACAAACGCCATGACTAACCAAAGCCGTCTCTGTTTCTATTTCGTCCTCAGTGTTGCTTTATCGTTTACCATTTATTCATCTTAACATCTTTTTTAAAAACATTTTAACTGGCTTCTTACTCAGAAGCAGCCGACTCACTGTCTTGTGATTTTAGGGGAGGATCTATTAAAACATTAGTACAAAAACACCCTTGATGACTGGTGGATGATCAGCCATACGCAGAATAAACTCATTTTGCTTTGCTCACTGTAAAAGCCAACAGTGTTTACTAACTAAAGTTTAGCTTAAGGCGACTCACAGCAAGAAGGTCCCGGGTTCGATTCCAGTGCCAGGGGTCTTTTTGTGCAGAGTTTGCATGTTTTCCATCGTTTGCGTGATTTTCCTCTGGGTACTCCGGTTTCCACTCACAGTCCAAAAACATGTACATTAGTTTGATTGGTGTTTCTAAGTTGCCCATAGAGGTGAATAGTTTATGTGTGTCCTGCGATGGACTGGCAACTTGTCCAGGGTGTACCCCTCCCTCTCAGCCTTTGTGCTCTGGGATAGGCTCCAGCAGGGTTAGAAGATGAATGAATGAATTATTAAATTAAGTAGTAGTAAATTAAGTAAATTAAGTGGCCGGTGCCATGGTATAGACTAGAGGGTTAAAGCACAGACACCAGCAGTTGAACTCTGGCAACCTGGATTCTATTCCGGCTTGGGTCTTTTCTGGTCCCACCCCCCCTCTCCCCCATTTCATCTCTGTCTGTCCTATAAATAAACAAGAATGAATTGCCCCCCAACAACAGCAAAGAGTGTGCAGATTTCAGCTAACCTGTACTTGCACCCAAGTCATTATTAACCTAAATTATAGTATTTACATTAAAACTTATAAATTATATACAATCCTTTACTCATCAGTCCAACACCTTTAACCACTGGATTACCACATCTCTTATTAATCTTTACTCTTAGTGTAAGGAATCTGGCTGTGCCACGCCCACTTTACGTGGCGTCGTCGTCCTGGTAACAAAATGGCTCTAGGGCGATGACACATTATTTAAGGCGTGTTGCGTGTCCGGTATGCGTGTTGCGTGTCATTATTTCCTTTACTGGATGAAACTGTGTTTGTGAACTACCGATCAGGCTAAGTACTGTGGTTCCCGCTGTGGACCTTTTTGTTTTGCGTAGAGCCTGTGCGTCTTGGTTTGTGTTTTGTTTTGTCGCAGAGCGTATTTGTTTATATTTCAATAAAGAGTAACTGCAAAATGGATCCGTCTCTGACCCGGTCGTTACACTTAGAATACTCTATTATAAAAATCCTGTCTCACCGTTCAAATTCATTTCTGAGCAGTCGCTCCCTCTCAAGTATGGCTGCATGGAGACGACCCCACTCCTTTTCCACATCAATGGGGTGGTAACCTGGTGGAACCTTAATTTGACCAGCCTGCACTGCACCCTGTATATACAAGTATACACTGTCAAGAATACATATCCTACATGAACATAAATGATATGAGACAAACTTAAACTTAATGCTGTAAGTATAGTACATATACTCACAATATAATAACCCCAGTCATTATAAAATAAAATTATTAAATGTAATACGAAGTTTGAGGGGGAAAATCAGATTTTGCTGATTGAAACCAAAAAAAAAGAAATTCGGACCATCTGGGATCCTTAATTCAATAATGTGTTTTGTAACAATAAAATTGAAACAAATTGTCAAGAATACTATTAAACAAAACCCATATTATACTAATTGAATCTAGGTTACTACATCATGTATAAAAATTCAAAGAGAGAACAACAATTCCATAACTGCTGCCCTGAAATAGTTATATGACCCAATAGAATATGTTCCTTAACTGGACCTACCACATGCTGCATTGTATTTACCTCCAGTGCCTTGTAAATGTGTTTAGAGCGATTTTTGTCTGCCTCCTTGGCTGGCAGCTCTGTCTCTTTAAATTTGAGAAACTGACGCCAAAGGACCTGGAATATTAAGAAAGAAAGATTGAAATCACACTAGATGTATTTGTTAAAGCATAAATAGATTATATAACTATATAATGATTCTAAGTACACTGTAACAATACACTTTATAATAAAAGGTCTGTAAACACCTCACCACCAATTAATTTAATTCCAAGAAGTTGTAAGGACTATGCCTTCGGAGGACCGCCCGCAGAGGGCGCCCTCGCCCGAGTTCTAGGCTTTCACTTCCTCTGT
>JAOTRA010000022.1:2258320-2268941 GCA_026260255.1 Pseudolaguvia tuberculata
GATTCCCACCTCCACCAAGCAACCACTGTGGGCACTTGAGCAAGGCCCTTAACCCACAATTGCTCAGTTGTAAAAAAAAAAAAAAAAAAAAAAAAAAAAAGAGAGAGACCAAATTTAAGTTGCTCTGGATAAAAGCATCTGCCAAACTGTAACTAAAATTCCGATTATTTGTAAGTGGAAATAAATGGAATATACATCAGATACATTAGTACATTAATGTCTACTATGTAAGCAGATAGATTTTCACCTTTCAAGTGGACACCAACAGTCGTATAAGAAAGGAAATGGATTCAATTTTTGTCACATACATGATTATACACAGTGCAACCTATAGTGAAATGTTTTCTTTGCATATCCCATCTTAGTAAGTTGGGGGTGTGAGCGCAGGGTCAGCTATTGTACAGCGCCCCTGGAGCAGGAAGGGTTAAGGGTCTTGCTCAAGGATAAGTGGCGGACTTGAGCCAGGTCAACCGATCAACACCTTAACCATTGAGCCACACACCCCCCAGTCTATATAAATGAGTGCAACTGTATACTTATACTTAGAGATTGCAAACAGATTGTAAAGACTTGTTTAGTCTTTAAACGTTAAGAAAAATAACTATAAAAAATATTTCTAACTTGCTACTTTACTTATATAATAAATAATCATTTGATCTTTGTCCAATGCATTCATTGATTATGGCGCAGTTTGTCCTTCCTTTTCCGGTCAGTACGTCTACCTCAGTCTATTTTGCAGTGTAGACTGTAAATGCTGATATCGGAGATGGGTCAGTTTTAAAAGATGATGTAAGGAATTCAACATAAAATATTTTGGCATTCTGTTTTGCAGTATAAAATGCAGCTAAAGGTGATTCAACAAAAATGCAACAGCAAGTAAAAGGTCATGCACAGCTGTGAACGTCTGCAAGGTGGAGCCTCTTTACGCCTCTGACAAATAACATTCCTTACATTCTTTATGGTTTCTTTATGACACCTTTAAAGTAGAACAAAAGCTAAACCGAATAAAAAAGGATTGGAAATCGTTAACATAATTTTCCACAGAGACTTTATTTCATAATTACTATAGGCTTTGGCTGGCTTCTAAATACAACGGTTAGGATACGCCTCCAAAAACGTCATCTGCTTGAGCTTGGCAGTTATAGGGTTAAGTGCTACAGGACGACATGCCATGAAAAGACAGAGAGAGAGAGAGAGAGAGAGAGAGAGAGAGAGAGAGAGAGAGTAAACAGGGGGTGGTCACTTACGGGGAGAAGAAGCGTACAAGACGAGAACCTCAGCATAGATATCAGAAGAGCCGCTTGCAGCTATCCTTTAGCATCGCAAATTTTTGAACAAACTTCTTCTAAAAGTGCTGTCTTACCTTCCTCGAGTTGTTTCCTCCGCTGCCTCCAATTCCACACCACTATCAGCGTGACTATATGACCCAAAACCACGAGGGTTGGGAACACGTTTCCAGGGGGGCTCACCGGCATTGGGCCTGGGACCGAGTGTCTGCCGGTGAGCAATGATACGCAGTAGAGAGAGGCACAAGGTGAAAGGTGAGGCAGGGTAGAGAGAGGGGGGGGCAGAGAGGGGTGTGGTACACTCGCTGGACTTTAAACGCCACAAGCACGATGCATCTATTCTGGATACACGAGCTGAGAGCGCTTGTTCTGCCCCCTCCTTTTCTGATCTCTCTCTCTCTCTCTCTCTCTCTCTCTCTCTCTCTCGTTCTCGCTCTCTCTGTGTGACTCAGTCCTCCAGCAAAAGTGGCTTAACTTCCTCCCCTCCCTCGTTCCCTCCCTTGCCTTCTCCTAATTCAGTCCATCCAAAAAGCTCTCTCCTTTCTTTCAGTCTGGCATTTGTCTTTTTACACTCATTTTTGTAAATACTTCAGATTTGATCTACTCCATGACACTGGTTTGCCTTCATTTATACAATAAAGGTCTTTGTTCTTCCACAGACTCTAAATGGGTTGAGTTAATAATACATGAGGTTTTTTTTCTTATTCACTCACGTGCCTGCAAACACAAAGAATTGCCTGACTTTCACTCTAATAGAAATAAAAGCCAAATAAAAGAGAAGTCAATTTAAAGCTAATTTCACTTTGGGCTCTTAAAAGAGAGCTTTCTTGTCTCTGATCCCTCCAACGGTTCAGACATGTCATTTCCCGTCGCTTCATTTATGAATGAATGAATTCTGTTGCTAAGATTCGTTATTTATTATTCGTATTTGTTTCCCCTTGACATCCCAGAAGCCCATAAGAGTCGGGCATTTAGTCTCCTAGTCTGAGTTTACAGCTGCTATACAGAGATCATGTTACACTCTTAAATACTAAAAGGTCTTTGCAACTTTAAAACTTAACATAAACATGTACAGTACTGCTTCGTCCGATCACTCTTTATTTACCAAGTGTACAGAATGTCCTTGACATTATCATCACTCACTTGGCACCGTGTCAGCAACTCTTTGACGTACACCTCTGCAATACAAACATCAATGGACAAAAACTCCCCCCTTTCAAACGAACCTAATAGATCATTAGTAGCACATATCTAACATGCATATCAATTTCTGTTCTGGTGCAAAACTTTGCACAAAGCTGAAATGTGACACTGCTGCAGACGGCTGGAGGAAACCCAATCCCGATGTCGTTCAGTTAGTCACAGACGTTGCCTTGGGGAAGAGAGTCTGCGGTGTCACCGGCACACTGAGCCGAATAAAGCTTCCACAAATAGATGACACATTACACTTGATTCATGTTTGGCATTAAAGAGACTGTTTAAAACAGAAAGGAATCTAAGACAGGTATGTAGCTATGCAGCCAACCTGTGACAGTTTCTTAAAAACACATGCACACACACATACACACACACACATTGACCTGTACCAGGTATTATCTTCATTTCAAGTTTTTGCAAGATTGCTATTATAAACTGTAACAGATAAAAGAAAACAGCCAGGTAACCTTATATGCCCTGATTTGAACTGGCACTCTGACAAGGCACTACTACAATTAGGATGTACTTGAGGCCCGAATTGCAGGTTTTTGATGGACAGAATTAAAGTGGCGTCCTCTTGAGGCTATTATGCCAGCGAACATGTACTAATGGTTGGGGTGGGGCCAGTTCTATCTTCCTCAACTCGTCAAGCAATAAACTCACTAATTATGATGAACACAGAGACAAAATGATCATAATAAAGTTAATAATGCAGAAATACTTATTTTTCTATAGCTGTATAATAAAGAACTGTATACAAAATAATCTAAATAAAAAAATGTTTGTTCATATATCACAATTATAAGATCCTGATGTTGTAAGAAAGTACTGCAAAAATCACAGAAACTTAAATAAATGTAATCTCAATGTAAATGAATTTAATAGCCTACAAATAATAAGTGTTTGTTACCACCTAGTTCACGGTTTTAACATACAACAGTGAACAGAATACAGGTCAGCATCCAGGTCTACACCCAGAACTTCCTGCCTTTAACGAACTGGCTGCCTAAGCATCATTGCCCACCTACCATAGAGACGTGGACGGCAACAGCAACAGCAGAGATTCATAGCTGTACCCAGCAGCCTTGTGATCCCTTTCAGCCGAAACACAGACACCCACTGACAATTTAGCACATCTGACCTCAAACATGTGTGTTGATCAGACCAGAGGGGCCGAACAGTAGGCAAAGAAAAAAAAAAGGAAGAAAATGCTGAAAGGAAATTGGGAGGGAGAAGGAAAATGGGGTTTGAGGTTTTATTTATTCGCTTGGCTCCATAAGGCTTTCCACTGTGGAAAAGTACTTCCCTTGTGGTTGTCGTGATGAGGGATTTAGAATAGATTTTAGAATGTATACACTACTGCAAATAATACAACTATTTTCTTTTTTAAGTTGTTACATTTTAGGAAAAAATATGGAGAAAATGATATACCATAATAACCATCTTACAAAGGTTTGATTGTGCCTCTCAAGGAGCAATGGGTTGGACTAAGCGTGTCATTATATGCTCCTCTGACAGCGATAAACCACCATACTACATCTTCCAATTCAACGCTCTTTATCCCACAACACCCCCCTTCATACATCTGCGTATTGAGACACATGTTCCAGAAGCCATAGATCCTCCAACTCACTTACTTGGAAGGATTTTTTTAAGAGTCTGCAGGGATCTGGGAAATAATTAAATACTTATCTCAATGTTTGATTCAGGCCTGGGAACTCTACACAAGGCCAAACATTTCCCAAGCCTACTGTCGAAAATAATATGTGAATGTCAGTCATTACTCAAACCATATAAAACCTGGATAAAGATGAATTAACAACTTGTTAAAAATTGATTTATTGATACTACAGTCAATGGGTGCATTACGTAGTAAAGAACCCCTCTAACTATGCACAGTAATACTATTCTATAGCAAATCAAATGTAAAAAAAAAAAAAAAACATTTCAGAGCATCATGGTGCCTACCTTGGCCCTGTTGGATCAAATCCTCCATGAAGAATCTACCATCATCAAACTCCATGTCAGCTAAACTAAAATTCAAACCCCAATAAACTAAAAACACACTGACTACAGAACTGAGATCTGGTCACGTCTTTCCTCTGTCTGACTCTAGCCTTTATTTCCAGCAGGCAGCACTGCTATAGCTGGGAATAGTCATTATTGGCAAAATCAAGAGTGGTAACGTCTAAATGTGATCTTCAGAACTACTGGAGTGAGTCAATTTCTGCCCGTTTGAAAAAGAGCAAGAGAGACAGAAGAAACAAGGAAAGGAAAAACCAAATGCAAGCTAATTGGACTCAGATCTCCCGCTCTTACTCCGTCATTTATCAGCCTGGGAATGGAAAGTTCTGGTGCGGCACACGATGGAGCGTTTCAAGCAGTCTACCCACATCACTGAGTCTTTACGGTCACATGACAAATCAAGCTCAGAGCTGTCAAAAATATCACTTTATTTTCTTTCTTTCTTTTTTCTTTCTTTCATTCTGTTTTGTAGTCTGTAGCAGATTTTTTTCGACTTTGATGAAACTCGTCACCAGCAGGTGGCAACATAAGAACATATACCAATTATAAAACAAACACAATCCCTACCAGATTCTGTAAACAGTGTGTTT
The DNA here is from genome assembly GCA_026260255.1 of Pseudolaguvia tuberculata. Taxonomy (NCBI): domain Eukaryota; kingdom Metazoa; phylum Chordata; class Actinopteri; order Siluriformes; family Sisoridae; genus Pseudolaguvia; species Pseudolaguvia tuberculata. Next base: position 2,263,419 of record JAOTRA010000022.1, read on the forward strand.
TTCTATTTTCTGTACATTGCCCTTTCCCAACCAGACCCCCCCCCCCAACACATCCCAAGAAGTTAAATTAGCATTGCCGCTATGACCATAAGTTCTTGGTTAAATAGAAAAAAACGACTGTTGAGAAGTATGTAGAAGCATTATTTTTCCTTTTAGATTATCAATCAGGGACGTAGTTGTAATTTTCTATGTTTGTGAGTCGGACTATTATGTGATTATTTTAAATCTTTTCTTGCTCTTAATTGTCCTAAATGCAATTTAAGATTTTGTATGGACAGGATTATAAATGAGTTTATTAGAGGGACGGCGCATGTAGGATGTTTTGGAGACAAGGTGAGGGACACTAGGTTGAGATGGTTTGGACATGTGCATAGGAGGGACATGCAGTATATTGGTAGGAGAATGCTGATGATGGAGGTGGCAGGCAGGAGGAAAAGAAAAAGACCAAAGAGGAGGTTTATGGATATAGTTAAGGAAGATATGCAGGTAGTTGGGGTGAAAGAGGCAGATGTAGAGGACAGGATAGTGTGGAGTAGAGTGATCTGCTGTGGCGACCCCTTATGGGAGCAGCCGAAAGGGCAAGAATATTTTCATTTGTATTAAATACACATTTCATATACATAAACACACTTTTATTTTATTGCATTATTATTTTATGTATTTATCAGCCCACAGATTATGAAAGGAATAAAACACTCAGACCCACTCAGTTTATTTGGCAAGATATATAAATACATATAACTAATTTTAGCTACTTCTATGTTCAAATATCAAGGACAGTGAATTGTAATACCAACCTCTTAATAATAAAGGAAGGAATTTCACTTTCTTTCATTAGTGAAGCAGGATGTATGTTCCTCTCATGCTTTGTGGATCAATGACTACAACAGCTGTGAAAGCAACCGCAGCTTCTTTTCTAAATATTTGCAGCAAATGTAGGCAACAATGATAAGCAGATTTAGCCACACTTTTTTACTACACTTCACCAATAACTCTTTTTTTCCCTCCATATTCTACAGTACAGCTGTTTGGTCTATGGATAAAACGTTTAAAATCTGGAAACTTTTTTTCCAGTTTAATACTAACTAGTTTTATAACAATAATTCATGAAACACTTAAAAAATCTATAAAGTAAAAACAATCAACATGATATTAAAAAAAAAGGAAGCACACAGATGTGATCTGATGAATCGGGATGCACCGATACAGATGCTGGTATCAGTTGCAGCCCCAATACTAAACTTACTTGGTAACTGATCCTTCAGCAGACTGTTGCAAGATAAGATATAATGACTAAAAGAAAACTCTAGAACAATACAAACAATACCAGCTATCGGTACCAGGAAAAGTATTGCTAGTAATCATATTGTAGTCATTAGTCTTAAAACAACGGTATCGGTTCATCCCTACTAAAAACAGATGAATGTTATCACGATTTACGCACTGTGCACAAGTTAAATTTTCATTTATTCATCTTCTTACCTGTTTATTCCCTAATTCGGAGTCATGGAGTTTGCTAGAGCCCATCGCACATAGGGCGAGAGGCAGGGGTACAGGTCGCCAAGCAATCGCAGGGCACAAATAGACAAACAACCAAACACACATATTCACGCTTATGGCCAATTTAGAATCCCCAATCAACCAAATGGACATGTTTTTGGACTGTGGGAGGAAACCCAGACAAGCATGGGAGAACATGCAAACTCCGCATAGAAAGATCCCCTGCCAAAAAAAATATGCAAAGCATCAAAATGCACCTGCAAATCTGAAAATAACATTACTATTTCCATGAAGATTTTATCTAGCCAGGATGAAAACAACTACAATGCTGGCAAACCGATTCAGCAAGAGAAAACTTATTCCAACTTCCCAAACTATAGTCATCATCTTGTCATTGCTTTCATTTCCTTTTCTCTCTTTTCTGTTATAAAAGTTCAAAATCAATTTAACAATAGAATAAGGAAAACATTTACCACATTCATTTCCTTTATTTAATAAGCACCACTCTCTCGGGTGCTCTCAAAACCTGAATCAATGAAAATATACCTTCAGGACTTTTCTGGAAACAAAGCAGTTTAAACAGGAAGGAATCTGGAGAAAGAAGTAAAGAACTACTAAATCGAGCTACAGTGTAAACACGCTGATTTTTCCATGCAAAAAAGGTTTGTAGTTCAAGCTCAAGAATAGCAATATAAATCTAAGATGAAGATGAGTCTTTATTTAAGGCAGCATTCACACTGCATATGTTAAGTGACCCAATTCTGATTGTTTCCTCCAATGTGGCACAGATAATATATGACCGACAACCGTGTAATTACGACCATTTAATTAGGCATCAAGATGTGCAATGTAAATGTAGCCAACAGTCACCCAATTCAGACGACTTACGATAAATAATCATTTATTTAATTTAATTAATTCATTCATTCTTCTTACCCGCTTATTCCCGAATTCGGGGTCACAAGGGTCTGTTGGAGCCTATCCCAGCACTCATAGGGAAACTCATAGGCAGGGGTACAGTCCATCAAAGGGCCAAACAAACAACCATTCACACACAAATTCACTCCTATGGACAACTTAGAATCACCAATCCACCTAATCTGCATGTATTAGGATTGTGGGAGGAAACGCACGGAATTGCAGGGAGAACACACAAACTCTGCACAGAAAAACCGCCAGCCTGTGAATCGAACCCAGGATTTACTTATTTATTTTAAGCAAATAACTTTTTATTTAAGCTTTGTTAAGGTAAGTCACTCTGGATAAAGGCGTCCACGAAATTCTGTAAATGTAAATTAAAGCATTAGTGCAGCTCTTGCATTGAAGTTGCAAGCTGAGGATCATAGAAGAGGATCGTAAAAAATTAGGGTGTGGCACAATGGCGCCACATAAACTAGTTCAAATCCTGGATATTACAGATGTTCAATGCAAAATTTTTCCAAATTCTGTTTAACAACATAAAAGTTTAGAAGATTAGAAAAGAAAGACAAAGGATGTGTGTGCTTTTGTCTTTTGGTAAAGGGGCATGAAGCTTGACACTGAATAAAAAGCTGTTGCAGACATACATATGAGAGCAATAAAACAATCACATAGAATCCAAACAAATAAATGAAAATGAGTCAAATAAATTATATCTCATCAAAAAGAACCAAATCTTTCCAGGAAACGAACCAAAAAGAACCAAATCTTTCCAGGAAACGTTCAGGAAAGAAGCACGAGCTTTATTAATGCAGGCATTTGATCTGAATTTTTATATATATAATAAGCAAATAGGGGGAAAAACTTTATTGTTGAAAAAAAATCATCATCTAACATTGGTTTTAGCATATGTGTACATTTTCTCTGTTTTCTTATAGGTGGTGAACTGAATTATAGAACATTATAAGGAATCATTATATGCAGAAATAAAATCTCGAAGAAGTGTGATGTCTTTGTGTGTCTGATTGTAGACATTTTAGACACACTGTCGTTACTCGGTATTAAATTCTGTCCTTCATAATGGCACCATTAAAAAAGCAAAAAATGGACTAATCTCTGAATAGCGTTAATGCTGCTTATAACCTTATACCTAAATAATAACTTACGTTCTATAAAATATTTCTAAATTGGTCCAAGGGGCATGCAAAGTACGCATGTTAAAGGAAATGATGGTAGAAACAAAATCAGTTGGAGAACTACTTCATGTTTGTGGGAAGGGTTGCTTGGGTAGTTGAAATGATACCAAAAGCACCACCAAGTCACCACTGTGGGCCCCTGAGCAAGGCCCTTAATCCCCGATTGGGGGGTTAAGGGCTGAATAAGGAGGTCTGCAAAATGCTGTAAATGGATTTTCTAATCAATCAATAATTTCATTCTAGTCTCTGATATTAAACACAACCAGCTCTCTTCCCTCGTACAGCTCTCCAAACACCTTAAAAAAACCACAGAGAGAGAAAAATTCTTGTGTTCAAGGAAATCATTTTTTCCTCCATGATGAAATGCAGACAATTACCAGCATGACGCACACAAAAACCTGAATGTGTGCTTTTCTAAAGGTCAGAATGGTTAAGAACTACAAGAGATCCTGCTTTTGAAAAGAACTGCATCAATTCCTGGCAGAGGCTAATGGGAGTACGAGTTCTCCCAACCGTATACACCAGGATGATTATTGCTTTTGGAGGTTTTCTTTACCAAACTGTAATAATCCAAACCCCGGCATTATTTTCTAATTTTAACAAATAAAAATGTTGTAGTTGTAAGCATGTTAAATTAAGCTACATTTCCAGACAGACATTGATTTAGTACAGAGCCGTCCCAAGGCATAAGCAAACTAATCAGCTTCTTAAGGCCTCCTTTCTCATTTCATTACATTAAATATACAACTTATATTTAAGTATTGCAAGACTTTGAATGGTAACAGGTGAAGACTAGCACAAACATCTGGGTGTGCTACTGTTATAATTACATTTATGTTTGGCAGACACAGTTAACCAGAGAAACATCTCTTTTGTACAACTGAACAATTGGGGGTTAAAGGCCTTGTGCAGCTTCCGAGCCAAATAAGGCCAAGAAGGACCTGGCTTCAAGTCCCACCACTGCCGAGTTGGGTCTTGCTAGAACTGTTCCCAAAGCATTATATTGGCAAAACACTACACACCTGTTTGATGCTTATTTTAAAGCTTAAAACTGTGTTTTTATTTGCCAATTTTATGTTCATAACCCAGACGATTACCATGCATATTTCCTGCATTCCAGAAGTGCCGTTAAGCCCTTTCGGCTCAGCGAAGACAGATTTAAGACGTCTGGAACTGTCAGAAAACATGAAATGTTAAGCTACATTTGCCCAGAGGCATTTAACTGGCAAAGAGGAAAAGAATATCTTAAACGCCTTAAACTTCAATGATGAAGGTTTATTTGCAAGCTTTATGAAAATAGAATGTAGTGTAAAGAGGAGCTTAACAGGTATGAAACATTGCTTTATTATTGAAGAAATTAGCTTCATTGACAATGAAGTGACATCTGGCCTGATTTGTACTGTATGTGTTGCACTGTTGCAGGTATGTTGGCTTTCTGGGTGTCTCTTAATCCAGTACGTTATTTGTACCAGGTGTTTAGATTGTTCAGATATACAGTATACTAGAGCAAATGACATAATTGGATACTTTTAGCCTGTAATTCATTAGTCTGGTAGTCTGGTAACTCACCAGTTAGGTAACTCATTAGTTTGGTAACTCATTAGTTAGGTAACTCATCAGTTATGTAAGCCATCAGTCTGGTAACTCATCAGTCTGGTAACTCATCAGTCAGATAACTCATCAGTTAGGTAACTCATCAGTCTGGTAACTCATCAGTTAGGTAACTCATCAGTCAGATAACTCATCAGTCAGATAACTCATCAGTTAGGTAACTTATCAGTCTGGTAACTCATCAGTTAGGTAAGCCATCAGTCTGGTAACTCATCAGTCTGGTAACTCATCAGTTAGGTAACTCATCAGTCTGGTAACTCATCAGTCTAGTAACTCATCAGTTAGGTAACTCATCAGT
>JAOTRA010000022.1:2277275-2297332 GCA_026260255.1 Pseudolaguvia tuberculata
TGTGTGTGTGTGTGTGTGTGTGTGTGTGTGTGTGTGTGTGTGTGTGTGTGTGTGTGTGTGTGTGTGTGTGTCAGATATATTAAGCGCATGTCCACGCATTATTTGGTCTGGTTGGGTTTGTGAACCAGCAAGCCCTGTTTAAATACTTTAATCTTTAACTTAAAGACTTGGGTACTTTTCTACACAATTCAGTCAAATAGATAAGGACACTTGACCATCACATCCACATGTGTTTTTTTTCCCCAAAGTGTTTGCCGAAGGCTTAAAACACAAAACTGCCTGAAATGGTTCATGCTGGGCAGCACTGTGGGCTAGTGATTAGCACTGTTGCCTCCCAGCTAGATCATATCCCTGGCAAGAGTCTTTTTGTGTGGAGCTTCTTCTCACATTAGTCTGGGTTTGCACTTGTTTTTCTCCCACAGCCTAAAAAAATGTGTTTGTTTGATTAAAGATTCTAAATAGTCAATAGGAAAGAGTGTAAATATATGTGGGTTGTTTGCATATACAGTATGTGGACCTATGATGGATTGTTGTACCTCTGCTTTTCACCCAATGAGAGATGGGATAGCAGATACCCACGATACCTGATCAGATCAGGATTTCTTACTGAATATTTTGTTCTGGATAAAAGGCCACAAATCCCCACTGCCATAATCAATGTTCATGTAATCATTTTTAGTTTAGGAAAATACATTTTACTCTTGAAGAGTTTTTTGTTTCTTGTGATGTGTTAGCCGCTGCTATTTTCTAACAAGCGGACAACTCTTTATGTTTATATATTTTCTAATTTATAAACATAAAGAGTTATCCGTCTGACAGCAAGAAAGCAGACAAAAGCAGAAAGAGGAGAAAAAAGTAAACCTGGCAAGGGAAAGTGACTAAGATACAACCGACTTAAGGGTGATTAAATGACAGACAAACAGACTAGCTAGCGTTTCACTAAGCAGCTGCATGTATTTATTTTCTTTGTTGTATCAATTTATATCTAAGTAGAAGAGACATATTAACAAAATATTTTTTAAAAGAGCCTAATCTATTCATTTTGCCTGGGGCCCACAATTCATCTATGATAACTGGTATGCCCCAACAATGAATAAGCAGATGTTGCTATAATGGAGTATCCATTAATAATAAAAAATTCAGAACAAATTTTAAAAAGAAGATTTAGGCCTTAAGTTTCATCTGCAGAAAGTCTCTGTTGATTTTCTGGCTTCTACAATTTCTTTATAAAAAACAGTGAAATGAAAATGAGAATTTGTGAATAGAGCGAATACAGATGTTTAGTGGGTTACCATGTACTGAAGCAGAAGCAGTGCTGGGACTTTCACTTACCTGCGATGCGAATGACTGCTCTCTCGGCAGGATCCAGAACATCTCCAGATGCTGATTTAGATCGTTTGACACGTTGATGCTTTGCCAGATTCCAAGGCAGGGTGTCTCCAGGAAAGGATGAGGAGGACAGTTCGCTCCGGCTCTCCTCTGAAGCAGACCTCTCCCGGAGACGTGGACGAGGAGTCACAGACATTGCCTGTAGTATACAGTAAGACTTTGGTATACAGGTGTTGCTGAGGTTTTAACAACATACTTCACCACTGTTATAAATGGCAATTCCTCCACCTACCCGTGTCTTTAGGTTAAAAGTCTGGGTTTCATTTACTATAGCACCCTTTCACCTTCCATGTGTAATGTTACCCGGTCTGCTTACATCAACTGTTAACATCCTTCTCTCACTCCATTTCACTCCACTGCCTATAGTCTATATAGTATACAGTCTATAGTCACCTCTCGTTCAGAATATTTCAATTCTGTAAAAAAACCCAGAAGTTACAACTGGTTCAAAACTCCCTGTATTATCACTTGCACTTCCACTATCCATCACATCACACCAACAGTTTCATTGGCTCCATGCCGCTCTACTCTCCAACTCTGGAACTCTTCCCTGTTCTGACCTTTGTTACATTGACTTTCTTCCACATTTTAAATCCAAACTCAGAACATCTTATTAATGATTTATGGTGACCTTGAGTGTCAGACACATTTGTTATACTGTAATTTTCTTCATGCTGGAAGTAATTTTCTTTGGTGAAGCTACTACTATAAATTAGTAGCTGAAAGTAAATAATTGCAGCCATAATGACACACACAGGAGGCAAAAAGTCTTCAGTATCTGGGGCTTTGCTGTTTAATATGACCATGATCATCTGCAATTCTGAAAGCCAGGGTGGAATTATGGGTCGCGTTTTTGTACTAATTCATAAAATAGGACAGTTTTTATCTTACATTATTCTTTACACTTTCTGCTGTACAATTTGAGAAATGAATGAATGAATGAATGAATGAATGAATGAATGAATGAATGAATTGTTCTATAAAGCTTATGTATTTGTAGTTATATTTAACACTAAATCATTATGTGTACCACTTTAACGAACACTGCGCAAAAATTGTGGCCATCATAACCGAGCGCATACGATGATGCAGCAAAAACCCAAGCGTATCCCCGCGGGACAATAAAGCACAATTCAAAAGAAAAAGAAAAAAAAACAGCCTCGGTTATATGTTCATTCGAGATTCTGATTTATTTATCTTTACTTATAAATCGCTCGACATCACACCCAAAATCCTGCTGCTAAACTTTATAAATATCCAGACAGAAAATAGGTGAGGCTGCGTCCATCACTGCGCAATACCGCACGAAATACTCTGCGCTTTCTTACACTGTTTCTGACACGCAATGATCATTTGTGGGACATTTAAGAAAAGTGTTTAGCACTCGAGTAATATTCATCACTGTGCGCCGCTTATCATCAATTGTCTGGAAGAGAAAGAAAAAAACCATTACCGGAAGTTACTTGATTGGTGAGAATCCACTGCGTGTGATTTTGTAGGAATCAGCAGAGTAGCAGGATGATAAATACAGCAGAAGACAGAATTACATGTTGGTGATGATAACAGCGATATCACCTCCTACAGCAGGACGCATCATTTACACCAGGGATGGAAGTGCTATTATACACAGCACAATAGGGCAGTTACTTCACCCCACAAGCAAAAGAGTCTCTGTCTCTTCCACTGTGTGCGGATGAGCCTTTTCTCCCTCGAACCCTGCGCAATGCGTAAAAACAACCTAATTGTCTGTCCGGCAAAGCTGCAACTGCATGTCGTCTTGCAAAAAAAAAAACCCAGTTATATTGCATTTATAGGTTTAAATATGTGTTTGATTTAATTTCTATGAATTAAAGAGGCAGTTTGCCATTTATTCTTAATAATCTAACCAAGGCGGCGCTGTGGTGTAGTGGTTATCAGGGTTGCCTCACAACAAAAAGGTCTCGGGTTCGATTCCTGGGCTAGGGATCTTTCTGTGCATGCGTGGGTTTCTCCGGGTACTCCTGTTTTCTCCCACAGTCCAAATACATGTACAGCAGGTTAATGGGTAATATTAAATTGCCTATATGAGTGAATGTGTTTGTGATTGTGTGGTTGATTGTCTATGTGTGCCCTGTGATGGACTGGCGATCTATCTAGGGTGTACTCCCGTCTCTCATCCTATGTGTGCTGGGATAGTCTCCAGCCAACCCCCATGACTCCAGCCAACCCGGTTTCCTCCCACAGTCCAAAAACATGTACAATAGGTTGATTGGTGATACTAAATTGCCCATAGGAGTGAATGTGTGTATGAGTGGTTGTCAGCCTATGTGTGCCCTGTGATGGACTGGTAACCTGTCCAGGATGTACCCTGCCTTTCCCCCTATGTGTGCTGAGTTAGGCTCCAGCAGACCCCCGTGACCCCGAATTAGGGAATAAGCAGGTATGTAAATGAATGGATAATCTAGCCATATAATAGTATACACTATCCTGGTGAATTTCTTAAAGCTGATTGGTCAGAACGTCTTAACTTACTGTTAGTAAACGACACTAGCTTCTAACCATTACAGCATTATGGCAGGTTTGGTTATTACTGTTCCAGCAGATTAGTATAATTGAATGTATAGCAATATAGAAAAGATAAAGAAGTTAGGTGATGGCTAAACAGAGTTGAAAGGATTCTCACCTCTGGAGATTCAAAGGTTATGACCTCAGGTGCAATGGTGACCTTCAGACGTCTTTTCTTTCTCTTTTTTGTTGTAGTTGAGTTTTCTTGATCACCCTGTGTCTTTTCCTCATTCGCTGACTTTTGTGTTTGCTCTTTTACTGTTTCTTGCTTCTCCTCCTTCATAGATTTCTGCTTCTCCTCCTTCACCGCTTTCTGCTTCTCCTCCTTCACTGCTTTCTGCTTCTCATCTTTTACCGCTTCCTGCTTCTCCTCCTTCACCGCTTTCTGCTTCTCCTCCTTCACTGCTTTCTGCTTCTCCTCCTTCAACGCTTTCTGCTTCTCCTCCTTCACCGCTTTCTGCTTCTCCTCCTTTACCGCTTTCTGCTTCTCCTCCTTTACCGCTTTCTGCTTCTCCTCCTTCACTTCTTTCTGCTTCTTTTCCTTCACTGCTTTCTGTTTCTCCTCCTTCACCGCTTTCTGCTTCTCCTCCTTCACTTCCTTCTGCTTCTCCTCCTTCACCGCTTTCTGTTTCTCCTCCTTCACTGTTTTCTGCTTCTCCTTCGTCAATGCTTTCAGCTTCTCCTCCCTCACTTCTTCCTGATTCCCATTCCTCCCCTGTTTTTTCTTGTCCTCCCATACTGGCTTTTGTTTCTCCTCCATTAATACTATCTGATTCTTCTCCTTCAGTGGTGCCTGTTTTTTCTCCTTCTTCTTCTCATCCCCTTTTAACACCATCTGTTTGTCCTGAATTGGAGGAGTTGCCAGAGTAATCATTCCAACAATTCCATCATTTAGCAAAGTTGAAGTGACACTTCTGTCTTTCTGCTTCTTCTTTCGCTTGAAAAACAAGGATAAAAAAGTATTCATTTCTCTTCTGCAAAAACGATAAACAGTTGGTGCTGGGTTAAAATGGCTGTAACGGCAGTAAGGCGACACTCAGTTAACCACAAAGAGGTTTGAGCAGTGAATTATGTGGGTGCTTTTCTGCCGCCTGCTTTCAAGCTCACACAAAGGGCTTGTTGTTAGACTACCAATGATCATGATTAGGGATGGCAGATAAACAAATTATTTCTCTCTTTTCATTGCTACATTGGACATTTAAAGCATTTGGCAGATGCCCTTATCCAGGGTGACTTACATTCATCTCACGGTGGCGTAGTGCTTAGCACAGTCAACTCACAACAAGAAGGTCCCAGGTTCGATGCCCGGACCGGGATCTTTCAGTGTGGAGTTCGCAAGTTCTCTCCGTGCTTGTGTGGGGGTTTTTCCGGGTACTCCGGTTTCCTCCCACAGTACAAAAACATGCAGCTTAGATCTATTATCGATTCTAAAATTGTCCATAGGCGTGAATGTGTGTCAATAGTTGTTTGTCTATGTGTTGCCCTGAGATGGACTGGCGACGCGTCCATGATGTACCCCTGCCTCTTGCCTTATGTGAGCTGGGATAGGCACTATCAGACCCCCGCAACCCTGAATTATGGAATAAGTGGGTAAGAAGATGAATGAATGAATGAATGAATGAATGAATGAATGAATGAATGAATGAATGAAAACGCTTCTCATATTTTCCATGTATGGAAACTTATGGGACTCTCTGTATATATTACTTTTATATTACTATATTATATTGATTTAATATATTTATAGAAAGCTAATAATCACTTCCTTGATGTAGGCAGAAAAATTACCAAAAAAAGTCACTCGCTCAATACTGGCCTCTGGAGACATCAACTTGTCCAATAAATATACAGTATATCAAAAAGATTCCAGAATTTTCCGGATAAAAAACAACAGAAATTTAGAGCGAAAAAATAATGCTAACTATAATTGTAGGCATAATTCTAGCTGTTTATTAACTTACCTGATTTTGGTGCTTTGTCTTTAAGCTCTTATTCATGGCTGAAATAAAAAGAGAAATTAAAATAAGTAAACATAAAATGAAAAGCACAAAAGGTCTAGAAATTCTATTTAAGGAAAACAAGAGGAAAGCAATATTAACGTAGCTGACATTGGTTAGATCCTAAAAGTAAAAATAATTAACTATTTATTTAATTAATTTTATACCGGGGCGGCACAGTGGCGTAGCGGATAGCACGGTCACCTCACAACAAGAAGGTCCAGGGTTTGATCCCCGGGCCGGGGATCTTTCTGTGCAGAGTTTGCATGTTCTCCCCGCACTTGCGTGGGTTTCCTCTGGGTACTCCAGTTTCCTCCCATCAAAACATGCAGATTAAGTCGATTGGTGATTCTAAATTGTCCATAGGATTGAGTGGTTGTTTGTTTATGTGTTGCCTTGACATGGACTGGTGACCTGTCCAGGGTGTACGCCTACCTCTTGCCATATGTAGGGATAAGCGCAGCAGACCCCCTTGAACTCAAATTTGGGAATAAGCAACTAAGAAGATGAATGAATGAATTTTAGACTGCTCATTTTAATGGCTTTTGGTTTGTGATCTAATCGACCAATATTAAAGTGTTTAATGAATGTGACTCAAAGCACTTTTATACGTGGCTCTGTAAATGTACAAATCCAACCAGAGCACAGGTGCACAGGTAAACAGGTAAGGGAAGAATTCTGCTGGGATCAGACTTGTTATAATACAGTTAAAACACTGAAAAAGCTTCCGACTCCATCTTTACCTCCTAGCCACAGCCTGGATCTAACTTAAATTTTTTTTTTAAGTAATAATAAAAAATTTTTCAAATTTATTTGTCACATACAGGAGTATACGCAGTACAACCTATAGTGAAATGTTTTTCTTGACATATCCCACCTCAGAGCGCAGGGTCAGAGATTGTACAGCAGAAAGGGTTACGGCTCAAGGACCCAACAGTGGCAGACTTGAGCCACTTCCTTGGTGTTGGTAGGGCTAGAACCCGGGTCTTCCTGGTCTCCCGAACAGCAACTCGGCACCTTAACCAGGTGGGAAGTGGTAGCCTAGTGGTTAAGATGTTGGACTAATATCAGGAAGACCGGGGTTCGATTCCTACCTCCACCAAGCAACCACTGTGGGACCTTGAGCAAGGCCCTTAACCCAACATTGCTCAGTTGTAAAAAAGAGACCAAATGTAAGTCGCTCTGGATAAGAGCGTCTGCCAAATGCTGAACTGTAACCATTTGAGCCACCACTGTCTCCTTTATTACCCATATGAAGTGAAATTGTAGCCATTTCTTTTAGATACACCCAGATAAGTAATCATGTTATAAAATGATTGTTAAATTATTTACGACTGATAAGATGTGTGCTGATCATTACTGTATAAAGTTCAAAGGATCTTAAAATTATAGACACTAATAAAACACCTACCTATTGTAAATATGTTATCCTATTTCATGGAAACTATATTTCCAAATTTTTTTGTACACCTGGGCATCACAAACATAATGAATTGTGATTTGAAAGATCTTATTTCAGACATGCTCCACATTTTGCTGTGAGATTAAAGCTTTATGTTCCGAATAAGACTTTAAACCATAATATGGACTTTCAATGTGAGAGTCTTCATTCAGCTCCAACAGTATTAGAGAGATTAAACACTAATGTCAGAAAAGGAGGTCTTTCAGTCAGTGTTCCAGGGATGTTTGGATCAGGGATATGTGCAGAACACTCCAATCATATTATTGTATGTATGTTTTGGGTACAGGATCATTGTCATGCTGGAACAGCGTTGGAGTCTCCAATGAACTTCCAGTGAAGGAATAATGAAAAGCTATAATGAGTTCTTTAAAAAAGTCTAAATGACCGTGTGCTTTCAAATTTGTAGTGACTTTTGGAACCAAATATGGCCGAGATGTTCAGATGTACAAAATCGTTTGTCAATCGAGTGTAGTTCATTAATTTAATGATATCCGTAGATGTTTTTTGTCAGTATTATGTCTGTATGTTGCTGCAATTGAAATGAATCATTTCATTCATTCATTCATTCATTCATTCATTCATTCATCCTTTTACCCGCTTATTCCCTTAGTCTGGGTTATCGGGGTTTTGCTGGAGCCTATCCAAGCACACATAGGGCGAGAGGCAGGGGTACACCCTGGACCGTGCTAACCCTGAAATGAATCAATAAATTACATTTTAAGTTGGAATAAATGTTATATACTGTATATTGTCAGGGTTTAAAAAGCATCCAGCTCTGGTTTTGGAGATCACAGAAGCCTGCAGAGATAATAAGAGACGCCTGTTTTATATCACCTAAAATTGTAAATTGCATTTGTGGCATTACATTTGTAGGCCACCATTTTATTTTATTTTTACGATTATTTATATACAAATAATGTCCGTTTTTCTGCTAATATATATTCTTGATAAAAATAATGTGATGACTAAATAATTATGAGGCTTTGTGATTCTGGTGCTAATTTGTTGGTTAATGCTGTATATTTACATTTTTCCAGTAAAATCTGTTCTTTGATGCTCTGAGACGTTCACCTGACATTTACAATGGTATAGTGCGAGTGGTAACTCTGTGTTTAGAAGATCTAATTAGCAGGTTGTGAGCTTAACTCCCAGGAATATCTTATATGATGAGCTTTAAAAACTGAAGGCCGCGTAACACTTTTACAAATGAAGTCAGGCTAAAACTAAAAGGTAGCTAACGTGAAATAAACCTGCATGTCAATGGCAGAAGCCAAAAACAAAAGATGCATCCCAAAATAAATGTTTTCCAGCCTTGAAGATCAATCAGTGATGATAAGTATTAACATGTAAGATATTCAGACTGGAATTCTGAATGAGGAAGCAAACAACTTTCATTTTTAATATCTTGTCAACAAATGTTTTTATTTGGAAAACAACCAAAATTATACTTAAGTCATAGTCAGGATGATCTTTAATAAGATTAGCGTTTAGGTAGATTAAGAGGATTAAAAGGGAAAAAAAAAAAGAACTTGCATATAAACTGAGAGTGTACTTCCAAATATATTGGTGGCATGGTGGTTAGGACGGTCGCCTCACAACAAGGTCCTGGGTTCGATTCCCGGGCTGTTGATCTTTCTGTGCGGAGTTTGGCTGCTCTGTAGTTTGGCTTGTTATGTAGGTTTTCTCTGGATACTCTGGTTTTCTTCCACAGTCCAAAAACATGTACAGTAGGTGATTCTAACTTGCCCATGTTCGTGATTGTGTGAGTGGTTGATCAGGAAAACAGGAAGACCTGCGTTCAGGCCCCACCACCGCCAAGGAAGAACTGAGCTCAAGTCAGTCACTGATGGGACGTTGAGCAAGACTCTTAACCCTTCCTGCACTCTGAACCCCAACTTACTAAGATGGGATATGCAAAGAAAAACACTTCACAAAATAATATGCTATGGAATTCGGGAATAAGCCAGTAAGATGATGAATGAATGAATTGGACATAAGAACCAAATATGGATCTAATGATCATGTGTCCACAAGCTTTATATACAGTATTTTATTCTAATTTAAATGTACATGTAAATGTTCTATACCTGCAGCTTAAATTAAATAAACCTTCATGTCAAAGGAAGAAGCCAAACCCTACATATGCTTTGCAAAATACATTTGAATATAGAAGATCTTCAGGTTAGACTGCATCTATATCTTGTCAGTAAATTAAGTTTATATTTATTTAAAGAAAAAAAGCCTGTAATAAAGTGGTGGGCGCGGCAAGGTCTGACTTAAGGGTTTGAACCGCCCCTTGAAATGTTAGCACCAAAAAACTGATGTGAATGTAAGTGTATATAAACAGCCGCCAACAGACCTGACCACAATCTGCGTTCGGGGCCAATAAAAAAAGCGCACTGTGCGGAAAATGGAAAACATTACCATGGAAACAGGCACTACTTCATATCATTGGAAAAGAAAGCGGTAGCCACTTTAAGTTATTTTGGCAATAGCTTATATTATGTTCTTTTTTTAGAATCACTGGTTCATGAGTCATTTCTTCTCTGCGCGCCACCGAGGGCGAGACACTAAAGCTTTATTGTGCGCTTTATCAGCAAAGTTCAACGTACAGACGTCAATGGAGCAATAAATAAAATGAGTTCTTACCTGAAAGGTATCTTTCCAGAGGAGACACCGAATTGCGATTCTCCCAACAGCAGAAGAACAAACTCCAAACCACTAAAGTGGCCAAAACCAGAGCCAGAACCCAGACCAGCCGGGTCGGACCCGGATACGCCAGGACCCAGTCATGTAACGCATCCATTCTCGAGCGCTTACCCCTGTCTGGTCCCTGTACAGAGAGCTATTAAAGTGGCGGGTAGAGAGGCACAGCCAGATGCGCAACAGCTGGGCAAGATCAAGTCCACAGCCCACGTCAGCTCAGCTTGGAAAGTGAGCGCGCACAGAAACGTGCGTTCCGTTTCCCGGCTCAGGAGCGCGCAGGCTACAAACTGACTTTAAGCCCCGGTTTAATGGCTCCTTTCTTTGTCTTTTTAGAAAAATTTCTGCTGATTGTTAAAAGCACTGAACATTCGAGGCGTTTTAACATGGATCATAACTCTAAGGTTAAAGATGAGAAAAACTCCTGCAGTGCACGTATGGAAAGGGGCGTAACAGGAATGCGGTGCAATAAAGTTGCCAAATGAACCAAACGAGGCGGTATTTAGTTCTATCTAATAAATACCATGGATATAAATTAATACCATAGTATGGAATTGTATTAAGAGAAGTAAAGGATTATCTGTTTTAGACCTAGTGAAAGAAAACCATTTAAAGGCCCCACCACACCCATGCGTGACCCCCCCCCCCCCTCCGCGTGTGATTATTGAGAAGGGAATTATAAACTGGAAAATGTACAAGCTCCAGAGACATTTGCTGATTAAAGAAAAAGATCCAACGGTGGAGCCAATAGCCGAGATAAGCAGATTTTCGATAAATTAAGGAAGTTTGGTTTGGGTTTTTTAATGCCATTTTAGCTTCGATGGCTATTTTATGGCAAAAGTTAGAATGTAGTTAGAGAAAAGTGTTAAATAAGGAAGTAGCTTTAAAACTAAAATAAATTACACACTGCTGCCACCTAGCGGACGAACTCATTTTCTCACGAATCATTGAGTAATAGTACAGTATTTACTTTGGAAATCAACTTTTTTTTTTTTATTGTCATCTTCATTTCTTACAACACGATACAATTAAACTGGGTTAAAAATATGGAACATAAATGATATTACTGCCAATTTGATGAGAGATAATCAAACAAAATCAAGGGCCAGCAAATGTGGGAAAAGGCATGGAATCCCTGATCAGGTTGTTACACTCCGGTGACTTGGGTTTCAGGTCCGGCACAGGTCATTTCCGGTTCCACCTCCAGCTCGCCAATTTTATCCCATCAATAAAAGCAAAAAATTTCTAAGATACCTTTAAAATATATTAAGAGTTAAAATACTTGAAGTTTAACAGGTTGAGTATAACGGAGATGACAACGTTCTGCTGGTTTAATAGAAATTGGTGTCTTGACCAGCCCAGTTTGGTGTCTGTTAAAAAGAAAAAAAAGGTCTTGATGTTAAATAACTACAACTGTTGGGCCCCTGAGTGAGGCCCTTATTCTCAGTAGAAATGAAAGTCACTCTAGTCGATAAGAACGTTTATTCTAAAAAAAATAGAAGAGACATTTAATTAGATTCAGTACCTCATTTCTGTTACTGTGGCTGAGCTTCTTCTCAATGTTCATGGTGAGCATCTGGCTGCGGAACGACAGGCTCTTAGTTTTCTCAATGACCTGCTGGTATGGGGACACTGCATTGTTGCCCATAACCACATGACCCTGCAGAGCACAAGTTATAAGATGCTAAGTACAATTATAATTAACATTCTTTAATAGATAAATTCTCATAATGACATCAAAAGTTACAGAAAGGATACAGAGTGTGGGAAAGTCATATACAGAAAAAAAAAAAAGACAAGATGGAAAAATAAAAGCGAGAGACAGAAAAAGGCAAAAATAGCGCAAGAGAAAGAAAATACATTAAATCATTCCTTTCTTTGGTAATCACTAACAGTTTCTAGGTGACTGAAAGAGGTTCATGGGGGTCGATTTAAAAAAAAAAAAAAAAAGCCCATTTTCTGATACAGTCAAATGTCTCATTGGTTATGTTGTGTGTCTCACTGGTCCGTACGATACTAGCAGACTGCACTAATGGAAAATAAATCAGCAGGTCGCTGGACTTTCTCACCAGTTTGGAGTCGATTTTAGCATCCAGTCTGGCGTTGCGAATTAGATTTACTATCCATCGCTCGGCCTCCTCAGGAGTCATGTTCAGCTTATCTGCCAACATACTGCAGAAGAGGTAAAAGAGCACCAGAGTAAGAGAGGAAAAATAGAGAAGAAAGAACAGCAAAAAAAAAAAAAAGATACAAAAGAAATCAGAAGCCATTTCATTCCTATTTTGATATGACAAATCGTTAAACCCCATCTCAGGAAAATATTTAGCCATTAATATATCCAAGAGTTTAATAAAGCCTACAGTGATAACACTAATCTGAATGAACAAAAACTGCATCAAGACCTGAATAAACGTGTCATTTATGTTTCACACATACAGAGAAGACTTGCTTTATCATTCGTTTGTGATTTAGGCCAAAAACCTTTTCCCTGCTGCAATCTGTCCCTGCACTCCTAAGGAGTTGGACTAAAGCCCAGTAATCTTGGCAGCAGAGTGTACATTCACACTAACACTAAGAGGATTAGCATGTATTTACTATAGGTTTTATGGCCAGTACCTGATGCTGATGCACTGATGAATTCGACAAAATGTCTCAAAGATAAAGAGGCGCGCATTCTCAATAAAATCCTCCAGACAAGCCACGAGGAAGAAGTCATTCACAAGCACCTAAAAACAAATTCCAAATAATTCCACATTACACGATTGGTAGAAGAGATGATCCTACAAATAAATGTTACAGTAAAAGAACTAAAACTATTCATGGTCTAAATGCACAAATTAATTTTATCGTAATATTTAATGAGAGTGCATTTGCAGTGTTTGCAGGCACTTAAACAAAAATGTACAAACTAGATTTAGATTGTTGCTACATTGTATAAAAGGATCATGTAATATGCAGAATTCTTTAAAAAAAAATTTATTCACTCGTAAGATTTTTCTGATGGACATAGCTAATACAAATTTTACTTGCTTTGGAGATGACTTAATATTTGTAGTGTTTCTTGTTACGTTGCCACCCCAGATTTACAAGTTCTACATGGAACTTCAGTCTGCATATTCAGTCTCTTAAAAGTTAAAAACAGCCATATTTTTTGAGTCGCTTCTTTGTTTTGGCAATCGGTGGCAGCCGCTGCGGGCGTCTCAGGATTATCTAGATTAGCTATGAAAGCTTTACGGCTTGATGATCCTCTTGCGTCACAGCACATACGCATGCATATCCCAGCTAACACCCGCCTGCCAGATATTTTATTATTCACAACAATCTAAAGCTTTGACTTAAAAGTATTCAATCATTAATTTATTTATAATTAATTTTACAGTAGTTTGTGCCTCTTTTTGGTGGTTCAGCTGAAATATACTTACTGAAAAAATAATACAGACTGAAAAATATTGAACTATTTTAGAAATAAGCACTGACTCCCTCCAACTTATTTTTATTTAAAGTAACTAAATAATCCCCAAAAAGTGACAATAGCATGTTCACTCAAATCGAATAGAACAGTTGCAAAGAAAGATGTTTAATCACATTTAAATTTTCTTCATTATAAACATTGACAGTCAAATTAGGCCTATTAGAAACTCACACACATACTGAAAGTAGTGAACTTACCGACTCACACTCCCGGAGTTTTTTCTGAGCGCTGTCAAAGTCAAAGTTAACGTACAGACACTCTACAAACTCTGTGATGGGATCTTTGTATGTGTAAGACTCCTGAGAAACAGAGAGAACCAGAAATTGGCATTATCCTTCCACTAATGTGACAGCAAGCATCAATTGTTCAACAGGAGCAACTTACACACACAACAAAGAAGAAAAAAAAAAAACAACAACTCTAGAACCAAAATAATCATTATATATATATATATATACACACACACCCCCCATTTCCCCATTAAACAACTCATTAAAAAGTAAACATGTTTTTATAACATTTACATAGTTACGTTTTTAGGATTTCTAGAAAATTTTTTCTAAATACACGTTAGAAAGAGGTATCATTAACGTGTTATTTATAGCTACAATCATCATACTGTGGTGTGTCAGTATAACATCAGGCTTAATGGGCTGCCTGGATAAAAAGTAATTAAAATATAATTGAATCAATCTGTCGAAAAATGCTTTTACTTCTCTAATAAGAAACAGAACTCTGATATTGTCTGGATAATGAATATCTGAACGTTCATGTAAAGATTAAATAAAAAATGACTTTTTAAACTGATGTCCATGATGATTATTGGGAAATGAAAACAATTATAAAAAGGCCAGCAGTATAGTAAACATCTTACCAATGTTATACCCTCACTAACTAATCTCACAGCAATCACGCATACTAGATAGATAAAATCGGTTTAGACGGTTTTCCTGAACAGAAATAAATTCCATTTGAAAATAACACTGAACCCAACGATGCAATCTTTTCCTCAGGTTCAAGTGTATAAAAATAAAAACAGTAAATTGTACCTGTTGAATAACTTTGACGAGGTCCTTGAGGACTTGTCTTCGCTTCCTCACATCCTTGTTAGTGATGACAGCTGTGGTTAGGTATCGCAGGATGTGTGGGCACATAGTCTGGATAGAATTCAAATATCTGAAAAATAGACAGACAGAAAAACTTAATGTGCTTCATTATCTTAATAGTTAGCACAAATTAAATTAATAATACTAACAAAAAAAATTCTACTATAATATTAGCGGCGTTGCTTTTTTGCTGGCCGATTAAGGTCATTACTACGGAGAAACAACTGCGTGTTTATCGCCCACCAAAGCCTTTAAACGGGCCCCCTACTCACGACTAGATCAATCAAATCTTCACTTCGATACATGTGGAAAAAAATCTCTTACTACTTATGTACTATATGTAAGCAAGTATGCACTTTCTTCCTGACAGTTATAAAGTATGGTTACAGATAGTGTGTAAATTCTACCATTTAGAGATTGACACATGCCATCACAGAGATAGAAGAATGTTAACAGTATTCATACTACAAGTGCATGAACTGGAGTTGTAAGGCTGGGATTAGAAAAAAAATCAAATCATTACTGATATGCAAGGGTATCAATATAGATCAGCGGAACTGTACACCAAACTAACAACTACTATTTATCTGTGAATCTCTACACATTGGCTTTCTGTTTAGAACCAACATACATTATAATTGTAGAGCCGAGTGACAAATAGGAGACGGACTGAACCCTTTAAACCAAACAGAGAACCTGTAATTGGGCCCGAGCTTGTTATCTAGTCATGACAGCATGCTCTGTTATTTCCTAAATTCCTGCCTTTAAAACAGTCTTAATAAAAAGCTATTTTCTCTGCGCATTACTGTAGTTGTACTTACTGAGGCTGGTACAGAAACAGATCGATGATGTTGTCCCGGCCTTTGGGGTGGTTGAAGAAAACAAACAGAGACCAGTGAATGAGCCATGTTCTCTGCTGCAAGGACTGGAGAGGCGAGCTCACTGACTGTAACGAGGCAAAAAAAAGGGGGGGTTTAATAAATTACACATACAGTAGGCAAGCTCCGAGTCACAACTCGCTCCATGCAGCATGGCCCTTCCATCGGTTTGATGTATTAAGTGTTCATTTTTAATGAAAAGTTTTTCCAAAAAAATCATGCGAGATATTCATTAGATTAATAAAGTCTGCTTGATAGTCAAGTTTTCAATATTTGCTTGCTAAGTAGCTAACTACCACTGTTAGGTTCTACTCAACATAAAAACAAAACAAAAAAACAGGTGTTTACTAAAAAAATTAAATTCTATTAACCGGCAGAAAAATGAACACACCGTTACAACCCTAACACATAGAACCAGGTATTTTGCAAGACAGACACACTTGTAAAGCAGCCGCACTGTAAGAGAGGAGGAAAAACATAGCTCAGCTAAACTGCTGCAGAAAATCACAGAAGATTAATGAGCACTACACTATTCTACTGTTCTAACTATTTTTCTAGCTGACACAGCAAGTTAGCAAATAAAGTTGCACAAGTGGGAAAATATAAATTCTAATTGTTTTAAGTACTATTGAAATGATGAAAAATGCCAACATCTATATTGTTAAGTTACAGTATACACTATAGTGAGGGGTTGTTGATCACCCTGCTGATTTTCGACATTTGCCCACTGACAACGAAAATCAGTTTCTAGTTTTAATGGCAATTTATTCTAACAGCAAGAGAAACAAAAAGAAAAATAAATAAATAAATATTCAAATTTAAAACTAAACTGACTTACAATCACAGGTCAGAAAATTCTTGATTTCAAATGCTATTCTTTTCATCAATCACTGTTTTATTGTTCTGGCATATAACAGTATAGTGACAGATTTTATTTATTTTTCAATATGAACAAAAATAATAAACTACTCTAGACTTACATTGTTATCGATGGTCTCTCTGAGGCGAGTCAGGTCCTCCATGGCTGCCTCCCAGTTCTGCATGAGGATCTCAGAGGCCAGTTTTCCCCATAGAGAGCTTAGAGCATTCCGGTCTGTGGAGGGAACCTGAAAAAAGATGGGTTCAAAAAATAAGGTACTAACTCATCATTGGGTGACAAGTAACTGCGGAACAATAAATCGTATAGAAATTTGTGGACATGTCACTAGCACACCCACATCAGCCCACAGATGTTTATATTGTCGAGAGAAACAAACTCACCAACACACGGAAAAAGTAGAGATATTCCGCAGCACCAGAGTAGTTTCCACACTCATACTGGAACTTAGCATAGCGATAAAGTGTGTCCAAGTACTCCTGACGAAACTAATTGCAGACAACAACATGTTAGCAACTGTTGGTTTTATTTTAGTAGAGCCAGAGGAAGGTTTTTTAGATACATTTTACAGTTCGGGTGATGACAAATCAATAAAGACTTCAAAGGACAGTAACATACATTGTGTTTCTCTGCCAAGTAATCGAACAGCATCCTCCCATCTCTGTAAAAAAATAACAAAAGTACTTAATTATGTGATATAAAACAATTGGGAATACAAATATTACCTAGACAGAAAGATTTTATGGGGTCTGTACACATTTTTTAACCATTTAAAAGTCAGGATTCTATATACCCATCTGTACATCAATATCCACATGCATTCCCATTTAAGAAGCAATTTCCATTCAGTATCTGAAATAAAAATGATGAGCTTGTAGTACATATGAATTAACATGTCACAAAATGAATTGCGTTGCATTGATGTTACGTATTGTAAATTTAACATACATTCATTCATTTTCTAACCAATGTTTCTCTAATTCAGGGTGACAGGGTCTGCTGGAGCCTGCACCTGCACACATTGGGCAAAAAGCAGGGATACACCCTGGACAGGTAGCCAGTTCATCACAGGGCCACACAGATACAATCACAAAAACTCATTCACTCTTATGGGCAATTTAGAATCACCAATCAACGTAATGTACATGTTTTTGGAGAGAAAACCACCAAGTGCAGGGAGAACAAGCAAACTCTAAAGAAAGATCCTTCTTTCGGCAATTGAACCAGGACCTTCTTGTTGTGAGGTGACCGTGCTAACCACTACGGCTCTTTTTTTTTTAAACAATTACAATTACAGCATTTTACAGACGCCCTTATTCAAAACCGACTTACAACTGAGCAATTGGAGGTTAAGAGCCTTGCTCAGACCCCCACAGTGGTGGCTTGGTGATGCTGGGAATTGAACCCCAGTCTTTCTGGTATTAATCAAACACTTTAACCACCAGGCTATCACTTCTAACATAGGTTTGATTATTTTCCATGCCCGTCAATGGCATTTTCAAAATTCAAGGACATTCGGGGTTTTTTTTAAATAACCTAACAAACACCACTTTAATGTGAATGACTACCAATTAATAAATGTTCTGCACAGGTTTTCTCTGCTCCAATACACATTAATTATTTAGTAATTAATAATAATAGCAATTAGTTTACTTACAACTTGTTCCGCATGTGTTTGCAAAAAAACATTCTGCATGCATGAGAGTTTTGGCAGAAATACGGTTTTGTATATTTAAATACAAAGTAGCTAGAATAGCGCAAAACAGTTGAATCAGAGCAGATGGTTCCATGTCTACCTGGTAGACTGCATTTGTCTGGTGGTCTCTGGATCTTCAAACATCTTTACAATGGGCTCAGTTTCTGACTGGTGCTGTTTCAGCTGAGCAACAACAGCAGATCTTTTCTCTTTCAACGCTGAAATAATCAAAGAATGAAACAGCACATCAGATTACATGGGAAAGCATAATCCTATTTCAGTTTCATTGATCCATAAATCACAGTGTTAAAGATGTTGAGAGTTTCATTGGGAGTGACAAGGATGGACAGGATTAGAAATGAGTTGATTAGAGGGATGTCGCATGTAGGATGTTTTGGAGACAAGGTGAGGGAGGCTAGGTTGAGATGGTTTTGACATCTGCATTGGATGGAGGTGCCGGCAAGAGGAAGACCAAGAAGGAGGTTTATGGATGTGGTGAGGGAAGACATGCAGGTAGTTGGGGTGAAAAAGGCAGATGTAGAGGACAGGATAGTGAGGAGAAGAGTGATCCGCTGTGGCGACCCCTAACGGGAGCAGCCGAAAGGAGAAGAAGATCCATACATCAACCAAGTTCTGGCGATTTAGTTAACATAGATTTAAAAAAAAAAAAAAGGTTTAGAAGGAGACCCGGGTAAATAATACAGCTAGGCCTGCTTACCGTGTGGAATCAGTTTATCTGCATAAAGGTTCTTATACACGTCCATAGCGAAGTCCACCATGTTGGTGTCGCTGAGAAGTTCCAGCTTACCCTGAAGAAGCTCTTTCTCATCGTAAATCTAAAAAAGAATCATTAATTGACATTCTTCCCCAAACCTAGGCGAACAAACTGACTAATATGCATTTTTAGATGGGGGAAATATTAAAATTAGCTAGCTACAGTATGTATCATTGCACCAAGCTGGCTTCTTAGCTATACAGATATCAGAACACGTGAGTCAATTATTATAATTAATTACTGGTTAAAATAAACAGGCTGTTTTAATTGCGTAAAATAATAATAATATTACCTCTTTAACAGACAGAAATTCCAATAACGGAAAAACAAGATGCCTGTCTAAAAAATTTGCGATTTTGGTTGTTAAGTCGTACTCCGCCATTTTTATCGCAAACCGGTTACAACACTGTGACGTCACTTCCATGTCGTATCCTTTTCGTTAAACGATTCTGTCAAATGATTCCCGAAGAGTCGATTCCCAAGGTGAATCAATTCACGAGGCAGCCGCTATATTTGCTATATTCATTCATTTATTCATCTTCTTACCAGCTTATTTCCAATTCGGGGTCACTAGGATCTGCTTTAGCCTATCCCAGCGCACATAGGGCGAGAGGCCGGAACACACCCTGGACAGGTCGCCAGTCCTTCTCAGAACCACACATAGACAAACAAGTATTCATACTCACATTCACTCCTATGGACAATTTTGAATTACCAATTGACCTAATCTGCATGTTTTTGGACTGCCGGGGGAAACCAGAGTACCCGGAGGAAGCGGCTATGCTAACCACTACACCACCCCAAAACTATATTATTATATTATATTATATAATTATAGCTTACAATCATAGCAGTAGTGTCTCAAATGGTTACAGTGCTGAGTTTGATGGTCAGTACCTGGGTTCAAGACCTAGGTTCAAGCCCCCCACAGCCAAAGAAGACCTGAGCTTAAGTCTGCCACTTCTGGGTCCTTGAGCAAGACCCTTAACCCACTTCTGATCAAGCTATCACCGTAACTATTTCAGCCACCAGTTCAAACATTTGTAGACATACTAAAAGTGTTTGGTTAGTAAAGCTAAGACACTGTAGTGTTGGGTCTGCTGAATAGGAGGCACTGTAGTGTTGGGTCTGCTGAATAGGAGGCACTGTAGTGTTGGG
>JAOTRA010000022.1:2315326-2341064 GCA_026260255.1 Pseudolaguvia tuberculata
ACACACACACACACACACACACACACACACACACACACACACACACACACACACACACACACACACACACACAACCTTCATCCAATCCAAAAAGTAATATTATTAAATGTATTTATTATTAAATTAAACATTTGGATCATCATAATCAAAAGTCTTAATTTACATGTCTCTGGACCATCATTCATTCATTCATTCATTATTCATCTTCTTACCCGCTTATTCTTTAATTCGTGGCCATAGGAGTCCTCTGCCTATTCCAGCGCACATAGGGCAAGAGGCAGGGGTACACCCTCTACAGTTCGCCAGTTCAGGACAGGGCACACCTAGACAAGCAACCACTTACACACAATCACTCCTATGGACACAATCACCAATCAACCTAATGTACATAATTTTTGGACTGTAGGAGGAAACCAGAGTACCCTTGAGGCAACCCACACAAACACAGGTAAAATTCCGCACAGTAAGATCCCCGGCCTGGGAATTGATCCCTGGACCTTCATCAGGACTATCATAAATTATTTTAATATAGTTTGTCTCAACAATAAATGGAGATGTCATCAGATGTTGTGATTGATTGATTGATTGATTGATTGATTGATTGATTGATTGAGTGAGTGAGTGAGTGAGTGAGTGAGTGAGTGAGTGAGTGAGTGAGTGAGTGAGTGAGTGAGTGAGTGAGTGATTAAGAAGTTGATTCAGGACCAACAAAGGATGTTACTCCAGGATCACATCCTACTTGTCAAAATCATGTCCACCTCACAGGACACATTCTAAAAACATTCTGCGTATAATTCAAGCATACTATTCAAGCACAATCCCATACAATGGGGCAAAGAATACCAGAGAATTCACAAACATGTAGAGAGCATTCAGATTCCACACAGCAGTTTATTAAAGTTCATTAAATATCAATTCTAATCTAAAAGAATATTAAACAATACGTTTTACATGTGAATAATTACAAACATTCTAAGTCATACAATCACTTGCTATCCAACATAAAATAAAGTGATACACATCATGTGATGTCATGAATCAAATTTTGAAATTGCTTACTTTACAACAGGAAATGAGTTATTTGATTATCAGTCTACAGTGAAGCACCTAAGGCTGTCAACGGCATTAAAACAGGGACTCATTGTTGTCTCTTTAGTCGTTTGAGTCATTGTTGTCTCTTTAGTCGTCTGTGTCATTGTTGTCTCTAGTCGTCGCTACTGTTAGCAAAACAAGAGATGTTGACCTTCAAAAAATATTTTTCACAAATGATCAGTGGTATGGCATATATGCAATTGCTTTTTTAATTTGATGATGATGATGATGATGATGATGATGATGATGATGATGATGATGATGATGGTGATGATGATGATGCATTGGTGCATAAATAATTGGTGAGTACTTTGACATATGGTAGCCTGAATTGATAAGGCTTATGTTCATCTGGTAACCCTAACCTTCTTTTTTGTAATTATTGTCTAGAAATAGTGTTTTAAATCCTCAGTGTCATCTGACAGGTTTCCACTAGGTTCTTTTGTCTTTGTGTTTAGCTTCTTTTCATTAAGCCGTCTGACGAGTTTTTCACACAACTCGATGCAGCAGATAAGACGAGTGACAGCATCCCAACCATGTGATTCTGCAGGATTGAGCATTGTTAGATGTATACAATGAACCACACGCAATGCTTTGAGTTCTGCTTTGCATTTTTCTGGGCTTTGGGTATATAAGAGGTTCACGATCATGTAACATTGGACATGAATGGATAGTGTGCTGCTGTCTGCAACTTTTACAGGTATGTGGTAACAAAAACAATGGCTATAATATTAGTAATAAAAATATGATTTGGGAAAGATATATTTATTTATGTGAATATGATAACAACAACAACAACAATAATTATTATTATTAAATTATATTATTTTGTATTATATTATATTATAATATTTAAAATGCAAAAGTGAATTTGATCAAACATTTTGTATAACATTTTTGTATGTGACAAAACCGAGCGAGAAGGCCTAATCGATTCTATCCATCTATAGATCCTACTACAGGATCTGTCTATCTGGGATCTACTACAGTAGCACACATTTATTTCCCCCTGCTGTGAAATCCACTCTAGAGGTTTGGTTTATCTATTAACTATTATTTTTGATGTGACTTATAAACAGAAAATCAGCCTGTTTAGAGCCGAATGTGGCTCTAGAATAGTGGAAGTGGGTGCCCTGCTCATTCAACATGCAAAACACAGGAGTGTGCAAGTACGCATGGCTTGTATTTTGGATTCTACAGGTCCAACTTTCAGGCAAGATAATGCATGTCAACTTATTTTCTTAAGAATAAATCTACAGTATGCTTACATAATTATAATTGCCATTAAAAGCTTTAAACCATTTTCTAGAAGCTCAACAAGTGTTCAGAGTAACCCCTAAACTGGGCAGTATAAATGGAGCAACACGACTTACCATCGAGGGAAGTGGTGAGTTTTATTACAGACTTGAATGTTGCATTCACTTTAAAACAACCTGCATTAATACTTTAACTTGTTTACAGCCAAATTTAATATTCGAAAATGTCAAATAAATACATTTTTTCAGGTTCTAATGATTACTCCTAAATCAAGGCTTAAATTTGTGTTGCTGTCCCCCAGGTTTTTGCCTCCTTCTATTAGACAAGCTTCTTCTTTTAGTACTTTTACATCCAGACTAAATACTTTTTTTTTATATATCATTCATTCATCCATTCTGTCTCGCTTATTCCCTAATCACAGGGGTCTGGCTAGAGCCTATCCCAGCGAATATATAGAAGGCAAAAATCAGGACTACATTACAGATGAACAACCACACACACACAATTTAGAACCACCAATCTACCTAATGAACATGCTTTTGGACTGTGGGAGGAAATCTGGAGAAAACCCATTCAAGCACAGGGAGAATTGAACCTGGGACCTTCTTGTTGTCAGGCGACCATGATAACCACTACGCCACCGCACCACCTTATTATGTTATATGGCTGATAATTGTATGATTTATATAACTTTTCTTTTTGTTGTCTCTCATGTACATTTTTTTATATTAGCTACTGGAAGTTGTAGTTAATTATAATTGTATTTTTAAAATAAAATGAATATTTCACAAAGGATTTGCACAGCAAAGCCAGTTCAGCTTTGATAACAACAACCCGACCACCGGCAACACAGTGACTTTGGTGTCCAGAACCAGATCGTTTCCCTGTGACGTGGAGAAAGATGCTACCCTTTCCACCAAAATCACATGCTACACAAGGTTAAAACTTTTTATATACTTTTATTTTATATAAATAGAGTTGCAGGTCTATTGGCAACCCATAGATTCTAGTTTAATGAGCGTCTAGGTAATCTTTCTTTCTTTTCTGGATTTTTTGAAGAAGGTCTTCAAAGGAAACCTTATTGTTGCTAGACTAGGATATAGATTTAGCCTGTGGTTATGATTATTGAGCTTTATAAGTCTGTATTCAAAATATTTTTCTTGTTTCAGACCAATGCCTCAAGATGACTACATGCTCGTGGTCAAAGTGGACGGCGTTCCTATTCCTTCTAGTGCAATGTGCAATGGAAGTCCATGGAGTTATTGGTGTATTTTTTATGTAAGTTTTATTTTTTTACAATTTTAATTTTTGCATGGCTGTGTATAATTATTTTATTTGTTAATTTTTGTGACTTTTATGCAATTCACAGATTCGTTGGTGGAGGACACCCACCACCAACTGGATCAGCCCTTTAACTGGTTTTCCAGGTACAAATTTCCTCCTTTGTGAAGTCATATAAAAAAGAAAAATGGCTTATTTTGACTACCAGTTTGCTTAAATTTTGTCCCAAAAAAATTCCAGACAGTGTAGTTTGGCTCCGAGGCAGAATTTTCACTGATGTTTATGGTAGCAATACCGCAGTAAGCACTAATGGATACGATGTAAGATTTCTAAGGTAAAGCAATTCTCTCTACATGATTCATCATACATTATTATTATTAGTAGTAGTAGTAGTACTAGTAGTTGTAGTAGTAGTAGTAGTAGTAGTAGTTAATAATAATAATTAATAATAATATTACAACTTTTATATTTTATTTACTTATTTAATGACTTTTATATTTAAATGCAGAGCATATATGGGTGGAATGCCATGTAATCTTTTAATGCCTAACTCAGACAGAAAGTAAGTAAACATCAAGATTTGAGTTCAATCGATTATTATCGAATATTATCTCAGTATTTATCCCACAGTTACATTTCTTTCTTAGGTATGGCCTGGTTTTAGATTCTAACACCAGCGACTGGGGATATATGAGCTGTAAAATGACTGGTACATATGTGGGTAAGTGAACATTGTTATAATATAATACTCATTTTATATCAGTGTTTGTTCAATATTTCCATTACATTATCCTGTATGTTGTTGACACTGGCTTTTGTCCCTGGTAGGTCATCATAATCTCAGCTACATTCTTGATAGTGAATTTGGAAGGTCAGTGGAAAAACCAATAGCTTATTACATACCTGCAATACTGAATATTTTTTTTTATAAACTTTTTTTTTTGTTTCAGGAGTTTGCCAGACCTTGGGACCTACCGCGTTTCAGCACTAAATAAGCTTGCGATGTTCCAAACCTTTGCAGGTAAATCAGTTTGCAAGGTAAAATCAAGTCAAGAAGAATTTATCATTTATCATAAAACACAGAGCTACACTAACAGTAAATTAGACTATAAATTATATCAAATGCATGGGTGCAAAAACATTATACAAGACAGGACAATTGAGACTAATTAGACTACAGTTAATAAGACGTATATGTTATGCAATTCCAAAGTAACTCAAAAACTTAAATAACTAAAATAAAAGTACATATCGCTGTGATTTTCCTAAATTCTAGAAAAGCCTACATGTGGTTGAACCATCATTTGCGAATAAACATAACAAACCTTAAAAGCTAGTTTATGATAACCACCAATACCACGAACACCACAGTAAAAGATTTTAAGACAATTTCTATATATACACACACACACATATTAGTATTGACATTATACATTTTACAGGTTATAACATTAGTTTAAAAAATATTTATGAGACTTCAACACTATTCCAGCATGACCATAATCATGAGCACAAATTCATCTTCTTATCCTCTAATGTGTAATGTAATTCACATTCATATTCTTATCCGTTTATTCCTTAATTCAGGGTCAAGGGGGTCTGCTGGAGCCTATTAGAGAGCACATATGGCGAGAGGCAGGGGGGTCGCCAGACACACACACACACACACACACACACACACACACACACACACACACACACACACACATTCACGCCTTTTAACTTACAAATCAACCTAATGTACATGTTTTGGACAGTGGGAGGTTACCCACACAAGCGCGGTGAGAACCCGGAACTTTCTTGTTGTGAGGCGACTGTGCTAACCAGCAATAAGCTCAAACAATTCACTGTCTGTTACAACATTGTTATGTTTAGGGTGTATTTAAAATAAGTACAAAGCAAACCGTGTAATTACAGCAGTAGCTTTGGGCATTTGGATATGAATACAGATTCAGTTTTTTGGGTGAGATTAGACTAATTTGGGATGCAATTTTATGGTAACTCAAAAACACCACTACTACTAACAACAGTAATAATAGACATGACAATTTATATATATTTCATACTATTATTAATATTCTTTCATGCTCATAGTTACTCAGATGAACAAGTATAATGCAATCAATATAAACAACATAAGTACTCAGGCATCTGATGAATACATTTTTCAATTAAAATGATTGTAGGATATAAGTGTTTGGATTAAGCAGACTTTATCTTTGCAGTGGTTACTGGGGTGAACCCCATTGATGGTGGTATGCTTGGTGGCACCTTGCTCACCATTCATGGGAAGTACTTTGACGAGACAGATGAACCAGCAAAAGTTTTAATGGGAGGTATTAATTGGCTTATCCATTTGGATCAAATAAATGGGATCAATGTGTTCATGTCAAATACATGTAGAAGGCCAAGATTTTGTTTTTACAATATCTCTTTTTCTGAAGGTCAGGAATGTCGTGTACAAAGTGTAACAGATGATACAATCGTTTGTGCAACACCAGCGTATGAATGGAGCAATATGACAGTGTTTCCAGGTGAAGTTTTGTTTAACCCCTGTTTCTACCTTCTTCTTTTTCCAGGCTTTGGTCACTACAAAGTGCTTTCAACAATGTCGCATTGTTGTGTCTAATCCTCATTGTAATTCTTCATGTTTTGATGTTAGAAGTAAAAACAATCAATGAACTCTTGTGCACTTGAGTATAGACATGCAATGCAGATAGAAAATGAAGTGAGAGACAGACAGACAGACAGATGAGCGGAGTGGGTGGGGGGTGTTGAGTTTGTCTATTACTCAGTCCTTATCATAAAAAAGCTTCTGACATTGTGAGAGAGTGAGCGAGAGTAAAAAGAGATTCAAATGATTTGTAATAAAGAGAAATATAATTTGTGTACACCCTTTGCTTTATATGTTATACACTCATGAATACACAAATTCTGTAGCTTAGAAAATGTTTTTTTATAACTACCAACCACTACACAGCTATGATAGTTATGGGTGTGACTGTATTATTTATTGGTTGTTATCATTATTAATATTATCATTTCGTTTTGAGTTGTGCTTAGATAATTCTTACTAAATGTGTTATACATATTTACGTATGTGCATATATTTGCAGGTGGCAGGGGATTGAGAATGGAGGTTTGGCTTTATGGCAGACCACAGAATTTAGAGGAAGTTCTAAGCTATGACTCCAGTGTGCCAGGATATTCAGTCCATTGGGTGGACACTTTATCCTATATGTGGCCCCATGAATGGGACTATTTTGTGGCTCGCTTCAGTGGCTTTTTTGTTCCCATGGAGACCGACAACTATTATTTTCTCGTTAGAGCAGATGACCGAGTTCAACTGTACTTAAGTGAAACTGGACGACCTGAAGATAAGGTGCTGTACAAACAATGTAAAAAACATTGCACATAATATTTTTTCCTTAACACAATTACAATTACAGCATTTGGCAGACATCCTTATCCAGAGCGACTTAAAACTGAGCAATTGAGAGTTAAGGGCCTTGATCATTGGCCCACAGTGATGGCTTGGTGGTGCTGGGATTCGAACCCCAGTTTTTCTGGTATTAGTCCAACGCTTTAACCACTAAGCTACCTCTTCGGACATAACAATAACAATGGATATTACCTCAGTTTGTTCTGATATACTTGAAATGTACTAGTGTTTCATAAAATTAATATAATTATAGATAATATATATAACAAAATATTACAAAAAGAATATTTGTAGTGATAATTAACTTATGTATAAAAACAGCCGTACACTTTTTCCCAAAAATTTTTCCCATACACTAT
Organism: Pseudolaguvia tuberculata; assembly: GCA_026260255.1. Classification (NCBI taxonomy): domain Eukaryota; kingdom Metazoa; phylum Chordata; class Actinopteri; order Siluriformes; family Sisoridae; genus Pseudolaguvia; species Pseudolaguvia tuberculata. The sequence goes on from JAOTRA010000022.1 coordinate 2,322,758, forward strand.
ATAACAAAAAGGTTGTGGTCATCAGGTTGATATATGATTCCTCTCCAAACTGTGGAAGTTCACAGTTGTCTAGAATGTTTTTGTATGTTGTAGTATTAAATTATTTCTTTATTAAAAGATTCCAACACTGTTCCAGTATAACAATGACCCTGAGCACAAACCCACTGTTTTGTGTTATGGGCGCAGTGGCAAAGTGGTTAGCAAGGTCATTTTACAAGGTGCCGGGTTCAATTCCCTGGGATGTTTCTGTGCAGAGTTTGCATGTTTTCTCTTGTGTAGGTTTTCTTCGGGTACTCCGGTTTCCTCCCACCATCCAAAAACATGTACATTTGTTTGATTTCGATGGTGACTTGAGAAAAATTCCTCTATGATTTTGACTGACAGTCTGTAGTAGATACAAACTACACAAACAACTATATACAATAAGATATAACGCCTATTGAAACATTGTTATATATGAGGTGTTGTTTAAACCCAGGAATAAGAACCTGGCACGCTGTATAATTACACTAGCAGTTCTTAGCACTTAGATATGAATGTAGATACTGTTTTCAGATTCCTGTAGTTGTCTCTGACATATACTGTCATTGTTTCAGAAGTGAGCATTGCAGACAAAATATATGGATGTCTCTCCAGTGTTGTATTTTTAACTATTTGTTTTCATGTTTTTTTAAGTATTAAAATATATTGTGTCGTATTAAAATCCATTGTGCATCGTATCGGTAGGTCCTTACCGATATAGAGTTTTAATAATAGAAGATTAGAAAAAGATAATGCATTAAATAATTAAAGAAATTCATATTTTATTTTATTTTTTTTCCACAAGGTCTTAATTGCATATACGACACATTGGACCACAAACTTTTTCTACAATGCTTCACAGAAATCTGAATTGATGAGGCTGGAGAGCGGAAAGCCGTAAGTGATTTTGAGCTTTTGTCCATGTTGTGTGAATGGAATGAATGAAATGTATAAACAAAAGAAACATTCTGCCAATATGGCTTTTGTTTCTAATACCCAGCATCCTCTGGGTGGTCTTCAGATTCTTTGAATATGAGGTACACTGCATGTGTTCATTCAGCTATAATACTATTAGATACTGAGATCAGACATTGGCGTCATATGTAAAAAAGTCTTGAGATTTTCATTAGGAATGACGAGGATGGACAGGATTAGAAATGAGTTTATTAAGGGGGACGGCGCATGTAGGATGTTTTGGAGACAAGGTGAGGAAGGCTAAGTTGAGATGGCTTAGACATGTGCAGAGGAGGGACATGCAGTAGAAGAATGCTGAGGATGGAGGTGCCGGGTAGGTGAAAAAGAGAAAGAGCAAGGAGGAGGTTTATGGATGTGGTGAAGAAACACATACAGGTAGTTGGGGTGAAAGGGGCAGATGTAGAGGACAGGGTATTGTGTGGAGAAGAGCGGTCCCCTGTGACTACCCCTAACGGGAACAGCTGAAAGGGGAAGAATCAACCTAACATACATGTTTTTGGACTGTGGGAGGAAACAAGATTACCCAGAGTAAACCTACGCAAGCACAGGGAAAATATGTAAAATTCACACGATAATGCCTATGTCTGGGAATCAAACTCAGCCTTCTTGATGTGAGGCAACAGTGCCAACCAGTAAGCCACTGTGCCACCACATTAATCAGCTTATTAAAGTGTTATTACTTGTAGCTATACTAATCCATTAGGTGAAGCTGCTGTACGTAGGTACTTGTATTTGAGTTGTTGATGTAAAAGTGGTGTTTTAAATCAATAAACCAGACCATACTACTATACTACACATATTTTTAGAACTTAAAAAGCTTCATTGAATCTTTTTCCTTTAAATTTTTAATAAACCTATTTTTCCAAATAATCTGTTGGCATATCAGTGTGTTTGTGCTTGTTAATCTGAATTCTACATACATGCTACCAAACCTTTTTCGCACCTGCGCTTATTATTCATGCTAATGATTATTGAATTGTATGTGTCCTCAAATATGTTTGTCATTCTAATTGTTTTATTTTTTTTAAATCTCTACAGGTACTACATTGAGATTCTCTTTCAAGATTGGGGAGGTGTTGCCTCAATTGATGTGGGACTTTACAAAGAGAAAAATATTTTTAATGCTATGCAGACTGTAGAGGCTATTAATGAGATCCAAGTTATAAATGCCAGCTATGATGTGCTGAATGAGATTCAGGTTAGTCATTGTATTATTAAGGATGCAGGGTTTTATAGCTTAATTTGTATTTATATACAGCTGCATTCAATTCTATTTATTTTTATTGTTTATTATTAATTATTTGTTATTTTAAATAAACAATGGAATATGATAACCTGGTTATTCATTTATTTGTTCATTCATCTTCCTATTCCCATACGGGGTCCCTATACGAGGTCACAGGGGTCTGCTGGAGCCTATCCCAGTGCACATAGGGAGAAAGATGGGGATACACCCTTTATTCAAGTGTCTTTTTAATTTGTGTTTGTTTGTTTGTTTTGTGGATTTAGATGATCACATTTAATGGCTGGATTTCTGTTACACCAGTCCAGGAGGAACAAATAATGACTATAAGCAGTGACTGTTTTTCTTTGGGCAGCTGTGACTACACCTATTATACTCTTGGCTACGGAGCAAGCAAAACAGGTTTAGTTAGAAGGTCAAATTTTGATAGAATTAGTGAGCAGTATAAAAGGCAGTAATATATTGAATCTGAAAAAATGTTATAGAACTATAGAGTATCTAATTTCAGCCTGATAAATAGTATCATATTGCATGGCTAGTTTGGCACACTTGACCCCAAATCTGTCCTTTCGCAGAGCCGATTTCGGTCAGTGCACCTGCTCAGGTGTTGCAGGATGAATTGAATGCGCTGTGGATTATTAAACCAGACACAGTCATTGTTACCAAGCAGGAACTCACTGAAGAGTCACAATACACCATCACGTTCAATTCAAGCAGAGGTAAGAAAGTAAATAGTATAAAGAGATGATCTATAAATTGGGCCTAACTACAGAACTGTTTACACACAGGCTAGATTAACTGAAAAATATGATCAATTAAATTAGTAATCCATATGTCAATATGCTTTTCCACAAGGAACCTGGACAATGACATCATGTCTGCCTTTTTTTGACAAACAGGAATTAACTATATGACGCAAATTATTTAGTCAAATTATGTGGCTGCTGGGTCGGCCCGGTGGTGTAGTGCTTTGTATGGTCGCCTCACAATGAGACTGTCAGAGGTTTGATTCCCGGTCAAGAGGTCTTTCTGTGTGTTTTTCTCCCACAGTCAAAAAACATTAGTAACTGATTGACGTAAGTGTTTGTGTTGTTGTTTATTTATGTGTGGAGTTTACATGTTGTCCCCGCGATAGTGTGGATTTTCTCTGGGTACAAGTGTGAGTGGTTGTCTATGTGTATCTCTGCGATGGTCTGGCCACCTGTCTCAGGTGTACCCCTGATTTCTCCTTATGTGCGCTATTGTCTTATTCTTGCTTTAATTCCACACTTCCTCTTATAATAACCGCCACATTTTTGCTATTAACTAGCATCAGTGAAGGGCAGCGCGGTGGAGTAGCACAGTTACCTCACAACAAGAAGGTCCCGGGTTCGATTCCCGGGCCGGGGATCTTTCTGTAGGGAGTTTGCATTATCTCGCGCTTGTGTGGGTTTACTCTGGGTATTCTGGTTTCCTCCCACAGGCCAAAAACATGCAGATTAGGTCAATTGGTGGATTCCTCATAGGAGTGAATGTGTGTGTGAATGGTTGTTTGTCTGTGTGTGGACCTGCGATAAAGTGGACCTGGTGATCTGTCCAGGGTGTACCCCTGCCTCTCGCCCTATGTGAGCTGAGATAGGCACCAGCAGACCCCTGTGACCCCGAATTAAAGAATAAGCGGGTAAGAAGATGAATGAATGAATAGTATCATTGAAATCAGGCAGTAATGTTGGGTGTTGAGGGCTGGGATGCAGTCAGTGTTTCACAACAGTGGGGTTGTGATCAGTATTGTGTGTAAATACCTATTTCCACTTATACCCATTACCCATAACACAAAAAAATACTCTTCAGTGTAAATTTCACTGTACAGCCATGACACCATCTGCCTCTCTCTCTTTCTCTCTCTCTCTCCCTCTCTCTCTCAGGTGACTTTCGGGATCTTCAATACTGGACAAATGGTGCAAATGTGGGCATAAATATTATAGAGAACGTTAAAGGAAAGCCAGATTTCAATACTTTTACACTGGTGTGGGGAGGGATCCCATCAAGCCCTCTACCTTATAATGCTTCCGTGACCGAGGTCTGTAATCCTTTTCCAATATAGAGTCAGCAATTTAATCCTTAATCAATGTTATAACTAGTTCATTTAAACCAGCTAGACGTTAAATGTTATTTATAATTTTTTCTGCTGTAAAATATACAGCTTATTTCATAATTCGGAGTCACAATTGTTCCACCAATAGGTGACTGCTGCACTTACGGCCATGACATTAGCTGATTGTCCCAAGGAGCTGTTAAGTGTGGAAAATTCTGCTGTTAAATATTTTAGAGATTATGAGACAAACATTACAGGGGTAAGTTTTATAACATTATTAAAACGTTACAAAAGACAAATTAATGTATCTATGAATGATTTAGAATCTAAAACAGAAAATAATATTTTTTTTATTTATTATTTTTGTGCTTTATAGTGGGCATGCCATACAGGACAAATCACAATTGCTCTTTGGTTTAAAGTCTCATTCATTCATTTATTCATTTATTCATTTACTTACCCGCTTATTCCCTAATTCGGGGTCACAGGGGCTGCTGATGCCTATCACATAGGGCGAGAGGCAGGGGTACACCTTGGATGGGTCGCCAGTCCATCGCAGGGCCACACATAGACAAACAACCTTTCACACACACACACATTCACTTCTATGGACAATTTAGAATCACCAATCGACCTAATCTGCATGTTTTTGGACTGTGGGAGGAAACCGCTTGAGTAAAGTGTCGCTTTACTCACGCAAGCGGCACTAAGTCTTGTTCTACCATTTTAGTTCACAGGTGATTTAAGCATGAGAGGGAGGAGGGTCCCAAACACGGAGGCATTCTGTGGTTCCTGGTCATTGATAAACCCAACCATTGTGTTTAAATCAGTTGATATATCAATGTCGGGAGCAACATATGGGCCTGTATCTCTCCAGCAGTATGGCACTGTAAGCACTTAGTATTAATCTCATTAATCAAAATAATCCTTACATTTAATAAGGGATATTGGGGATAAAATGTGAGAAATCTATTCTTTTTAATTAAATATAAAGTATGGATTTCTAAATATGTTATTACACTTATTTATTACATTTATTAGATGAATCAATATTTGTTTTTTTTTAGCTTTGCTTTGCATACAAAGGTTACCCAAAGAATGTATTAGAATTGGTGTTTACATACCAAATTAGTACAGGAGCTGTTTTGCAAGCTTCAACGAGAATCCCAGTATCGTTCGAACCAGGAAATAAGTAAGTACAATAACTGTAGTACAGAGGGAAGAAAATACAAAAATTCTAAATTCCGATTAGATTTTTTTCCAACACTATAATGTAATCTATAGTTTTCTAACATCTTTTATCTTCTTTTTTTTGTAGATGGAAATATACATGTCTGGAGCTTTTGCCTGCTGTGCAAAATAGCTACCCGGGTAGCAACCACCAACTTCTTCAAATCAATATGTATAAAGACTCAGGGGATTATTATATAGATACAGTTCAGCTTGGGAGAACAGCAACTGTCAGCGATATAAATGGTTAACAAGAATTTTTTTTAATGAATATCTCCCAGAGCTAAAAGCTTGTCCAAATTTTCTACATTTCCTTACATAACATCACTTTTTATTATGGCTATTTTAGTTGCCCTATTGAATAGAAGACCTCCGGCTCTGGCTGATTCTGGTCAAATTATTGAAACCCTCTCAGTGCAGAAGCTAAACACTTCTGATATTACCTATAAGATCACCGCCTCTCCCTACAACTGTGCCATTAATTTCCCTCTGCTACAGATTGGTTTCATGGAGGTATGTCCACATTAGCATATTTGTGTGTAGAAAGTAATAAGTCATGCGTTTTAAGGTAGGTAGTAATGGAGAGTGTGTTAGAGAAGTGACGAAAGGGTTGCACGCAGGGTGGATGATGGAGACATGATGGCTCTCAACCTTTTTTCAATAGTAAAACACATAGGGTTCTCAATCCAGTCAGTACTAGATTTTTTTTGCCAGTTTCATACTTTTTTCATTGATTAAATTGAGTTGAATTAACTCCATCGATTTCAATCGTTCCTAAACCTCTTGTATATATTTTTGTGTGTTTGCTCATTGTGAAGGCATATCTGAGCTACCATAAGTAATATGCAAACTAGGGTTTATCTTTAAACTACAAGGTGATTAGCACATATGCACTCTACCAGAAATACCAATTATTTGCTCTGTATTTAGCTTTCCTATTTTAATCAAGGATTAGTACCAGAATACTGCAGCTAAGCTTCCATTTAATGATAATAGATAATTGTCTGCTCACCCTATGAAAAAATAATATAGAATATATGTACAGTTCAATGTATACATTTGCGTTGTTTTTTTTTTTTATTTCTTAAGAAAATAACGAGTGATAAAGACATGCTAGTGCTTGCCCAGGACGATGCCACTGTTACCGTGACACGCTTGCAGGCTGCCAATCCTCCCCTTACTGGTACCTTTAGTGTGGAGATCTTTGGACAGACGGTAAAAGGTGAGTAATGTTTCTCCTATTATTTATACTATCTATTAAGTACAGGTAAAATGAAATATGCTGGATTATCCATGTGTGTCTTAGATTTGCCTGTGGACATTAGATCAGAAGACTTAAAATATGCTCTGCAAAGCATTCCAGAGCTGGGACTTCTGAGTATTAACAGTACAGATAACTGTAAAAACTATGCTTGGGAAATTAATTGGCTCACCAAAGCAGGAAACCAACCACTGCTGCAGGTAAAACACCAAACAGATCAATAATAATAATAATAATAATAATAAAGAGCGAGGCGGCACGAGTTCCCAAGTTCTATTCCCGGGTCGGGGATCTTTCTGTGCTGAGTTTTCATGTTAAACCCGCACTTGCGTGGGAACTTTAGTTTCCTCCCACAGTCCAAAAACATGTACATTAGGTTGATTGGTGATTCTAAATTGCACATAGGAGTGAATGTGTGTGTGTGTGTGTGTGTGTGTGTGTGTGTGTGTGTGTGTGTGTGTGTGTGTGTGTGTGTGTGGTTGAGTGGTTGTTCGTCTATGTGTGGCGCTGCAATGGATTGGGGGCCCATGCCTCTCGCCCTATGTGCGCTGGAATAGGCTCCAGAAGACCTCCGTGGCCCAGAATTAGGGAATAAGCGGGTTAGAAGATGAATGAATGAATGAACGAATGAATCTGGACCGGAAGTCAGGTTTACGTAACACAGTGGTTCTCTATAATGGGATTTTTCGGATTTCTGCATGATTTCTACACTATTTATACTAATCAGTATCAACTCTAAATGCCTCCAGCGATTCTTGTAAGACTTGAAGTAAAGTGTGTTGAACAATGCCCAGGCTTAAATATGTCATGGCGGCACAGCACAAAGCCTGTTTATTGGTTAACGGGGCAGCGCGCACTCAGCAAAGAGTATTGTTTCTCCAGCCATTAACCAGCGACAACGTGATTAACCAAACACAATTTGTAACCACAAAGTAAAAACGCTTTATCGAAAATGGCCTTGTGTGGGGTTAGTTCGTATAACTAAAAGCCCCCACTTCCTCCTCCTTTTTATTCTGGGGTACTTCTTTTGCTTAACGTTTAGTTGAACGGAGTTGGCTGTGCCACTTCTCTCCAGATGAGTTTCGCCGAGTTTACATCCGGGTTTTTCCCTAGGCAATGGAAGTCGCAGTACCACTGTTCCCTAGGCAAAGTGAAATAAATTCGCCGCACCGTCACAAAAAGTAGTTCTGTTTTAAAACACATTTCGCTTTCACTTTTTTGCCGCGATTTGTCTAACAGATCTCCTTTAAATATGATCCTATCTAATAAAAAGCGATTAAACGCACAAAGACGATGAATTTAAACGTTCTCCGTGTAGTTTAAACAACCCCTTCGTCTCCCTCTTCCTGCGCGCATTGATCATTTTTGTGCTGCGGTCGTGGTGAATGAGATTGAAGAAGAGTTCTTGTTTTGTATCTCAGTTTCTCTCTTTTTTAACGCACAAATGAAATTTTAACAAACAAAAATAAGATTAGATCGTTCGATTTAATCCGATCTAGTGCGACGATTCAGTCATGGAAGGGATCGTTTCTGGGATTGCTTGCCGAGATATTTCGGGGTGTTTGTAAATATTTATTTAAATAATTTGTCAGAAGGACTACTGCTCAAGTGAAGAGTCCAGGGTAAGTGCACCTTGTGGTGTTTTTTTTTTTTTTAAAGAAAATATTATTATAACTTTTATTTCTGGACTTTGGTCGCTTATTAAAGCGCTCAATTATACATTAAGTCCATATCTCCCCGTCTGTATAGGTTGTAGGTGAGGAAGTGTGACCGCTTTGGCTTTTCGTTGGTTTATCCTTATTCTAAGAGTTGAGTGGTATTCCTGAGTGCTCTGCTTATCCGACTAAAAGCGCACGAAAACAGCTTACATTTAACTTCATGTACAAACTCGGTAAATTATTATTAAAAGGCAACGAAGGAGGGGAAATTTATGCGGAAAAAATTGTTGCTGTGGAAAAAAAAAACGACTGCGCGGCTTTAACACGCTGCTCGCTGTTAGCCTGCCAATACAGTTATTTGTCGTTTCAATTGGATAGTGCTAGCCTGTTAGCTCTAGCTGTGTTAGCTTCTCATCTGGCAAGCGTTCGTTAGCCTGAACCAGGAGAGTGCTAGCACGATGCCACATCAGTGCGTCCCAACTCCCGGGACGTTCTACCTCTCTCTGTCTCTCTTATCCTCCAGCTAGTTATAGTTTACGAAACTAGCTCCTCTAGTTGAGCTGTATGTTCCCAACAAGCCGGGACGAGTTCCTCACTTGTTAGTCACCGCAGTTCGGTGTTTTAGAAATGTTTAGTCGGTCTCTCGCTAAGTTCTGCTGCTGGTGCTAATGCTCCTAGTTAGCTAGCTTGCACCAAGTAACAGTACCGAGCAGATTGTTTCAAATTCAGTTAGCAAGAGCAGCACCTAGCCACCCGAAGTCACATTTAAATAACGCGAGCTGCCTGGAAACTTTATTTAATTGTCATTTATATTTTTGGGGGTTAAATTACATCTCAATTTTTTTAAATATGATGACATCTCCACTCGGATATGGTCTAGGCCCCGTGTTAGGAAAATGTGGACTTTTTTTTTGCCTTGTTGCTGTCCCTGAATCCCACATCCTTAGTTCAGGAAAGCTGCTGTAGGCCCAGTAAAAAAAAAAAAAAAAAAAAAGTACCGTTGAACTTTGGTTGTTCCTGTGCTGTGCACCTTGCAGGGACACACACCCCACCCCACTGTCGCTATTTACAGTTGATCGATTCCAAACTGTGTGATGAGCACTTTCCCAAAAGTTGAATTAGTAAATAATGTGTCGGTCGTCCTGCTGTATTCTTCTCCTGTCTCAGACAATGATGGATCCCAGGTGAGGAGGAGGATGAGGAGGATAAGTCAAGACTCTTACATTCTCATAGATTTCATTGGGATGCGTAAAAGTTTCTGCTTGTTTTTACCATGGACGTTAGGATTCATCCTCAAACGCTGCTAGGTTATTTGTTAATGATGCAACCTGTGTATTTCTATATTGTGCTTGCAGTTATTAAATGTTATGTGACACAGTTTGTGTTTGTCAATGTTTGTTTCTATTTGCATACTTTTGTTTACAACTTTAAGATCTGTGATGCTACAAGTGTGGACCTGGTATGCTACAAGTGTGTATAACGTCTATCTGCCTGCCGTCTCTTTTATAATAATAATAACAACAATAATATTAATAATAATAATAATAAAATTCTCACTGAATGTTTTTTTAGTGTTTTATAAGCACACACACATACACACAATATAAATATAACTATATTATATCATTATTAATTTAATAAAATGGTACATTCACACTAAGCAACCCAAATGATCCATTTTAGATCAAATCCTAAGTCATTGCAGATTTTTTTATTGTATTCAAAAAGGTTTCCTCCAAACTCTTTGTTTACATTTCTAAAATCGCCCTTTCTCAATCTGTAATCATGTAATAACATAATTTTGTACATTAATTCTCAGCAGTGGCAGTGGGGGTGGGGAGTTTCTTGAATTCTAGCTAGCTGTGTTATAGTCTGCTGCCACCTACAGTTAAAAAGTAACTTTGCAACACATTTTTTCAGACGGTCACCAGTTACACTTTATAGAAGAAAGGCCATTCAACATCTGTCCTCAGAACACATGATGGCTCTTCCTAATGCCTGTAAGGGTATATAGCACAAATCGGAGACACTGTATTGTCCCATTTTCGCTTTTTAATAATTTGCTGTCCTGTTTCTAACAATCATCTGCAAGTGATGTCTGTCGAGTAATTGTCAGGTGGTGTGTTATAGCTCAAACATTAGTAACCTCAGCTATATTTTTAGACAATAGAAATTTTAACTTTCATTTTTTTTATAATTGAGATAGAGAAATTAATCTGCGCCAATAATTCTTTGAGAAAATTGGTTATTGCTAAAAATCCATACTGTGTTTTTTTTGGGGGAGTTTTGTACGTGTTTTATTACCCCCACCACTCGCACCAATCTAGTATTTAAGAAAAAAGATGTTAAATTAATTTTCTTAAATGAGAAGAAACCAGTTTATTAAACAACTATAGCAATACGTGTGTTGTAGCTCAGAAAAAAATGTTACAAAAGCTAAAAAATATTTTTAGTTTATCCAAAGGACAGCTTCAATACAAGAGGTGAGGTTAGATGTGGGCATAAGGTTCAAACAGATAATAATGTATTTGCAAGAGTTAGTAACTAATATAAAATAAACAACCAATAACAGCTGTAATAATAAGCAGATTGTTTTAGTCGATGTACTGTAAGCCTTAACTACTTGTTTAACTCTGTTATTTATGCTTATTATATTCTGCTTATTTATGATGTGATCTAATCAGCCAATATTGTTGTCAAGATGCTAATGTTCACCTTAAACATAAGAATATGAGAAAAGAGCTGTCTTTTTAACAGTGGCTTGGCTCTTGATACCAGATATGCTTATTTAAAAATAATAGTACAACAGTCATTAGTTGTTATGCAGAATATTGTGGAAAAACAAGCAAAACAATTGTTGATGAAGATCTAAAACAGTTTGTACTGACGGTCTGTAGTATCTTAAATAATGGCTAAGGTTTTGGTAGTGTATCCTGGCATTTAACAAAATAAGGAAATAAATAATAGCAAATGAACCAAAGTATGTTCAATTTCCTTTCTTCTCAAAACATCCTAAAATTACTTACTATTTTATCAGGTTGTATTTATTATCACTACTAGTTGGCTTTTAACTGGTGCTTGAAGACTGCGCTGTTTGTAGCATTTTCCTTTATGTTTTTTACTGGCTAGTGCACCACATGAGAGATGGAGGGAGAGAGAGAGATGTACTGTAATGTACTGTACATGTCTGGCAGAACATTCACTGCAGTTTTCTGTGTGTGCTTTCCGTCAATAATTAATAAATAATCCAAGCCAAATAATTGGTAAAGCTAAGAATAAAATAATAAATAACCGTAAAGCTCTTGCACTTGGCTGTCGTGTTAAGGTTTAATACAATATAATGGGCATTGGTGCTGTTCACTGTAATCATTGGTTGAGGTGCGTTTTCTTTAATCTGAAGGTGTATTATTGAAGCAAGTAAACAACATATTGAATGCTGTTTGTTTAAACCCTGAACAAAACAACAAAAACAATGCGTACTATATGATTTAATTCAGCGTAATCATGAACAATAAAAGATTATGTTGTTGCCATAAAAAAATTGTGCAGTGATGTAGATATGTAGTTATTAATATTTAAAGTACTACTGTGGGTAAATCAGTGGTTTATATCTTGTACTGCTTAGTGGATGATAAAGGGTTTAATTTAATTGTGAGTTTGATTAAATAAATGGAAGTCATTCTGTATAAGGACTTTTGCCAAAAGCCGAAAATGTCAATGTGGAAGATCTCATACAACATGTTTTGTCAAAAAGTGCAGCGCAGTAGTTACCTTTTATGGTCCCCAGGGACTCCCGGTTTTTGTCCTATGCTCAAACCAAGTTTATTCTCTCTTTAAAAAACAGTTTGGAAAAAACGTTATTTAATTTAACATAATGCAGAATATTATTCAATATAGAGTGCACTAATATTGAATATAATTATTTGGTGGTATATATTGTTTGCATTTTGTGTGCTTTTGTATTTATAATCCTGAGGCATATACGTGTGTTGTGGATATATTTTGTATCTTATCTGTTTAAATATATTTCTAACTTTATACATTATAAAGATAATACAAATCCAGTTATCTTGTTGTATGCAGTCCTTGTATGTATGCATATCTTTTTGTTTGCAAAAAAGTTTTCACGTTTCTGTGGCAGTGCCATAAATACATCAGTTCCAGAGCTGAGTTTCACCAACACCTTTTTCTGGCTGTAAACTGTAAAGTCACAGTATCAATCTGCCAAGTGAGCATTTGCAGCAGTTCAGCAATTAAGAAATAATAATTAGTTTGTTGTTCTCGTGTGAAGATTATTATATACTTGAAACGACTCTTGTGCATGTTCTGTTCTATTACTGACGTACACATGCAACGGCAATGAGATAAGAGTTGAATATTGTGCAGTCCCATTGGCTAAAAGTGTCTCATTTCTTGTGTGTGTAGGGAGTCGGAGAGTGAGCGGACACCAGTCTCACTGCCAGCTGGTGAGTCCTGTAATAGCTTCAGTTAGGTTTGTTCTTTTGGCTCAGTGCCACACACAGTAACATCGATGATACTGAATGTCTGTAAGGCTACCGATCACTCACACATCTCTACAGTGCATATTGTCTTGTGTTTAAGCAAAACCATACATCCTATCATTTTTTTCCTTTTTCCTGATTTTCATAATGGAAAGCATTGTAATAAAAGATATTCCCTTTTTACTTAATTTCTTTGACAACTTCATTAAGGGTGAGCCCAGCTTTACTCATAAACCCACAGAATAACAATGTTAAAGGAAGTGCTCCATTTTCCCCATCTATTCCCAATGTAAACTCTTCATTACCTTGTTTGATAATAATTGTCTGTTGGCATTTAGGACTTATGTTATTATACCTACATCCTAATTTGTTTGCAGGCTGAAGATTTTCTGGCACTGACTTGCTGGGGAACTGGACCAATGATGGAATTACAAACATTACAGGAGGCCCTGAAAGTGGAAATACAAGTCCACCAGGTTAGAAGCTGTTTGTTCAATTTCTTTTATTGATTTGTCTTTTGAATTGACCCTGATGAGAAGCTAATCACTTGACCAGTAATTGTCTTGTCATGTTCTAAGTAGACTTCAGACATTGTGTTGTGTAATTACCATAAAGCTATACTGTGATTTGCTGTAGTGGATTTGGAGAACTTCATACAGGCAGGCAGTTGAGGCATTAGGGTTGAAACGTGCATATTTTCCTAAATATTGAAGGTGAGTGCATAGATTTTAATAGTGTGAAAACCACTTTCTTCCCTCAGCAGTGTAATTGGGAACTGCATGTTCCAGCAAGTACAGAATGAGCATAGATGCCTCAGCAGGATAAAAACAGTAGTTCAGAAACATGGCAGCACTATTGTTAGAATGCGAACACTGTTGCTAGGAACTGAGCTCCTAGTTTTAAAGGTTCAGTATTTGCATTGTCAAAGCGTGCTCAACGATCTCTAGGTTAATGAGACATGGGACACTCTCAGTGCGAGCATATAGGGACAGGAAGCTGTTGTTATACTAAACCATTTAGCAGAAACTAGATGGTGGATGCATTTTCTTTTTGTTGGTTTTCAGCTGCAAGCGTGTGTAAATCTGTGTATGGGGGGGGGGGGATGAGATGGTGTGTTTAAAACTGTGTGTTTGTGTATAGGGCACACACGGATTAATGTACAAATCATCAAATATTGAATATTTTACAAGAGAAGAAAGTTCAGCACACAAACAGCAATTGTAGACAATAAGAAAATCTATTTACATTTATCAATACAAGTATTAACCGAACAGCCTATTCCAGATGTAAGAGATTTTGTCAATTCGATCTTCTAATGTAAAATCAATACCACTACTCACTATACACAGTTTTCATAATCGCATGTTAAAAGTGAAAGTGAAAACAGAATGCTCATTCTAAACGTGATTTTAATACCACACATATTGATAGAGGCACCCGATGGCCAAAAATGATTAATAACATAATCACACGAAAGTTGTAAGTGAATGAGTAAGCATTGAAATATTTTCCTTAGGAGTGATTGAAGGTGGGGAAGGAATACAAACTAATCCCAAAGTCTTTGCACATCTATCAGTTAGTTGTACTATGGTATCTCTTCTTGGAAATAGTTATCAAGCCATGGTAACTCTTAATGAAGAATCCTCCATGAGTTAAAAAACAATGGATGAGTAGCCAATGAATATACGAAGTTACTCTGGAACTGGAAAACATCTCTTTACTTAAGTCTACCCAGGGCTGGGTAACTCATGTTCCTTAAATTACTTTGTTCTGCTAGTCAATCTGAAAATACCTTTTTTGATGTGGGTTGTGTAAGATCGGGTAATTTGGTATATCCTACCCTCTGATTGAGGGTAATCAGCAGTGAGTTGGGCAGGAGGATAAACAAAGCAAAGTAATATTGGTTACCTAGCCCTGAGTCTAGCATAAGTAGAGCATGTACAAACGTATAAAGAGTAGAAGAGAAGAACAAAACCTTGTACTAGTGGTAAAGTATGATCATTATTCAGGCTAGCTTTTGTAATGCTTGTTGTAAAATGCTTGATGCAGCAGGCTGTCTTTAGAAAAAGAATCTTTTGGAGATGCTCGGTCAGAGCCTAGACCGTAACTACATAGAGATGCTGAGGAATGACCTTGAGTACTGTTCACACTGTACATCCTACAGATGTCTCTGAGATAAATTCAGTTTGTAAAGAAAAATTAGCTTTTAAACGTTGTGC
Organism: Pseudolaguvia tuberculata; assembly: GCA_026260255.1. NCBI lineage: Eukaryota > Metazoa > Chordata > Actinopteri > Siluriformes > Sisoridae > Pseudolaguvia > Pseudolaguvia tuberculata. The sequence continues at coordinate 2,337,941 of JAOTRA010000022.1, forward strand.
CAGTCTAATCCATAGCTGTTGACAGTACTAGCTTAAATTTCTGCCAAGAAAGATTTGACCAGCCATTAGCTGTTAACCAGCTACTACTTTTTTTTCACCAGCACTATGAATGTTTCTGGTATCATTTAAAGGTAATTAAATCAGTTCATACCAAAGGGTTTACACACTTACTAATGTATTTTTGGAAATACATTGGTTATATAAATGTAGTTATAATTTCAAGCATGCATGTGACAGGGCATCATGTAGTACCAGAGTTGGCCTGCAGGAGTTGCTGAAGCGCTTTGTTAAAGTTTGTCAGCGTCACATACATTTCAAGCAGATGTAATGTTCCTTTTTTTTCTTTGCAGAAACTGGTTGCACAGATGAAGCAGGACCCACAGGTAAATACATCTTCAAACATTGCATGCTTAAATACAGTATATATAAAAAGATTTTCTGAAGGTTAACATATTTATTGAGTTCAGCTAGGCAAGTGCTCACATAAAGCTGCTTGAAATGTTTCCTGTCTTTTAAAAGCCTGACAGCAGTAGAACCTGTAAGGCCAGTAAACATGCCTTGTTGCAGGCTATGTGATGTTGGGGAGTGTACAAGGAGTGGGTAATAGCACAGACTGTTTAGAAACCTCCTTCACATACAAAACAGCCTCTGATTGATAGTTTTTCCAAATGAATCAAGTTGTTAAAATGTTTACAAGAAATAATAATTGACTCACTAACTAGCCACTTATTGAGCACTATAAATAAAGTTGCCGTTGCATGCTTAATGAGTAGGTTCCAAAAAAAAATTTTTTTTTGCGTGGCAGAGAACATATACATGCAATTTGAAGATGAGTAGAAGTTAGTATTGTAGCACGTTGTGTGTGAATGTGTGGCTTAGTGGTTTAGTTGTTGGACTGGTACCAGAAAGACCTGAGTTCAATTCCCATCACCACCAAACCAATGTTGTGGGCCGTTGATGAAGGTCCTTAACCCCAATTGCTCAGTTTTATAAAATAGTTGAATGCTAGTCGCTCTAGATACGGGTGTCGAATACCTTAAATGTTAAATGTTTTAAAGGTTTTCTTGCGATCAAACGGCATTGTTATTAAAGGACAAAAGACAAACTAAGTATTTAACACTCACTATCACAACTTGTCATATACTGTTATGTTTCTTTCTCTTCAGAATGCAGATCTGAAGAAGCAGCTTCATGAACTTCAGGCCAAGATCACTGCTCTGAGTGAGAAACAGGCAAGTTTAAAAGGGTCGTTTGCTTAACCCCACAAATATCATCTCAGATGGGAAACCGGTATTATTTAGCACTGGAGTATTCCAACATTGTGTGAGGCTTTAATCACAGTATTTTGTAGTAATTAGCAGTGAACATGGGCTTCTTTTTCACATGCTGTGACGTTTGTCAGCTGATTAAACTGTGTAGTAAGAACCCTGTGACCCACTGCGAGACAACCAGTGTTCATTTCGTTGTGGGCAAAATATTCTCATTTAAATTTCCGCCAACGACATGTATTTACAGAAGAGGATGAGACTATAACTAAATATAAAGTAATAATGACTAATATAATTAAAATATATTGACATTTTAATTAACTAATAAAAATTTGAGGAAAATGTGAGTGGTGAGGTGGGGTGGTAAGTACTGATGCACTTGTGCGCAGGATGCCAGTCCACCATCATTTTACATGCATTGGGTGTCTGTGTGACTTAAACTTTAATGAAATGGTAACAGGTTAGTTTTACGTTTGATAAAAAGAATGTGTAAACAACATGGAGTCAAAATAGCAGAATCTGTAACGGAATCATACTGAAATGACTCACAGATGAACACGCCATACTAATTAACAATTAGTGTTTGCCATACTAATGTTTGTTTTGTTACTTAACCAATTCAATTGGAGGACTGAAACAAATATCATTTGATTATCTCTAGTATGTCAAAGTCTGAATGTTTAATGTAAGATAGTGATGTTAGATTTGTGAGCTAGGACAGGCTCCAGCAGACCCCAGTAATGGACCCCTGAATTAGAGAGTAAGATGAATTAAGATGAATGAAAGAATGTTTAGTAAATTGACTGTAATAACTGAAACTAATATTGCATTTTGTCAAAAGACTATGACAAACTAAAATTGCATTTTATTGAAAAGACAATGGACATACCATTTACATTGACATTTTGTCCACTGCCGCAGTGTTTTATTTATTTATTTATTTATGGAATGGATTGAATCATTTAGCAGGCAAGTGGATAAATGCATATTTGATCTCGAGTGCGCTACGACTTTATGCAGTTTCAGAGATGAGAACATGTTGGCATTTTAAATTAATAATCGGTGCAGGCAACACATTTAAAACATATTTTAATGCTACCAAATAAATGCTGTCAAATGTATACAAAATACCCAAAATCATTACGTGCATTGTTTATCTTGTAAATATAATATAAGACATGAGTCCACGGTGTACTCGTATGCAACTTTTATTAGCAGCGTTCTCAAACATTGTGCCAACAAATAAGGTCACTTTTCGAAAGAGCCTCGATTTGCTTCATCATGATTTACAAAGATCCAAACTTTTAATACACAAGTTCAAAATTGCTAATAAAACACAAGTACTGCATATTTTTAGATGTACCCTGTAACCTCTGTCTTATAGTCTTTTCTTACATAAGCGCACAATGAATTCCTGCCATATGCTGTACTGTGCTGTTGTAAATCTTTCTCTTTGTTTCTTGCACTTCCTGTTTGTTGACCGTACAGTTAAATGAACATGCAAATGCTACGATACTGACTTGTTTTTCTTCACATTTAGCCTGGTGATGTGTAACCCAGTATTCTCTATGCTGTGCTGTAGCACATTAGCAGCCTTATCTCCATTTCAATCTATTTTATGATAAGTCTCCGAACAAAATGACCATTTTGAAATAACATAATGTAGTCAGGGCGGCGCGGTGGCGTAGTGGATAGCACAGGCGCCTCACAACAAGAAGGTCCCAGGTTCGAATCTCGGCCGGGATCTTTCTGTGCGGAGTTTGCATGTTCTCCACGCGCTTCCGGTTTCCTCCCACAGTCCAAAAACATGCAGATTAGGTGAATTGGTGATTCTAAATTGTCCATAGGAGTGAATG